>SJYT01039280.1:3314-70247 GCA_006410635.1 Cephalophus harveyi | reverse complement strand
GAAACTCCAGTACTTTGGCCACCTCATGCGAAGAGTTGACTCATTGGAAAAGACTCTGATGCTGGGAGGGATTGGGGGCAGGAGGAGAAGGGGACGACCGAGGATGAGATGGCTGGATGGCATCACTGACTCGATGGATGTGAGTCTGAGTGAACTCCGAGAGATGGTGATGGACAGGGAGGCCTGGCGTGCTGCGATTCATGGGGTCGCAAAGAGTCGGACACGACTGAGCGACTGAACTGAACTGACTGACTCACCCATGGTTGGAATCTAATAAAATTTTAAAAGAAGAAAGGAAAATAGGGAGGCTTAATTCAGAATGTGGATGTGATGCCACAAGTGTCTGAGACTCTAAGCTGGAGCTGAAAACAGCTGGGCCAGTGGGGCCTATCCCTTTCCAGTATTTTCTAATCCGGTGTCAGAATTGAACCGAATAAAACTTCCAGTTCTGGCCATGGTGGCAGGTAGTATCAGAATAATACTCCTGCCAAAAACAGTTAAGAAACTTGGATGAAATATAAAGGACAACTCTTTGAGGACATTGGAGAACAACTAATGCAGGTAAGAACTGAAGGATTATGATCCTTGAGAAAAGGGAATAATGTGTAGTGAGTTTCACATTTACCCTGGCTTTTCCCCTGAGGATTTCCCACATTGTTGTGTGGAACAACTGGAACTTGCATACACTGCTGCTGGGACAGTAATTTTGTACAACCATCTAGAAAAATGGTTGCAAGTAACTACTAATAGCTAAATATGTGTATATCCTATGACCTAGCGATTCCACTTTTGGGTTTATATTCTACATAAGTGAATGTTTATTTCCACTAAGAACTAAGAATGTACACGTGCAAATATATACAAAGCAGTTTTATTTAAAATAACTAAAAACTGGAAACAGTCCAAATGTTTGCCAACAATAGAATGGATAAATTATGATATATTCAAATAATGGAATACCATACAGCAATGAAATAGAATGATGTACTACCAAAAACAGCAAGATGGGGCACTACCACAACCATAATGTTGAATTTAAGAAGCAGACATAAAAGTATATAGTGTATAAGTTCACTTTTATAAAATTCAAAATCTAAAAAACATAATCAAAGAAGAAAGAATAATAGTCAACTTTGGGAAGGTTTAATGACTATCATCAGGTTACAAGGGAGCCTTTTGATATTATGGAAATAGTCTATATCTTGATCCAAGCGATGGTAATATGAATTTACATGTATTTGAAACACATTGGGCTATATATTAAGATGAGCAGTTTTCTTTTTGTTGATTGTGTGTGAGTGTATGTGTGTGCGTATGTGTGTGCACTCAGTTGTGTCTGAGTCAGGCAAGATTCCTGGAGTGGGTTGCCATTTCCCTACTCCAGGGAATCTTCCCAAACTAGGGATCGATCCCACATCTCTTATGTCGTGTCATCTGATTATATCTTAATACGTTTTTAAACAAAAGTTTAAAGTGGCCCTGGCTGCACATGCCATTCCACGCTTGCTGGCAGGAGTCTATGAAATTCAAGCAGCTTTCCAGTGGGCTTCCCTGGTGGCTCAGAGGTTAAAGCATCTGCCTCTGATGCGGGAGACCCGGGTTCGATCCCTGGGTCGGGAAGATCCCCTGGAGAAGGAAATGGCAATCCACTCCAGTATTCTTGCCTGGAGAATCCCATGGGCGGAGAAGCCTAGTAGGTTACAGTCCATGGGGTCGCAAAGAGTCGGACACGACTGAGCGACTTCACCTCACCTTCCAGTGGGCAGAAGGAGGCCCTGCCTGGCCAGCACAGGCTTCCATGTGAATTAGTCACCCCCCTCCCCCAGCCTTTTTATTTTTTTAATTTTGGCCACACAGCGTGGCTTATGGGATCTTAGTTCCCCATCAGGGACTGAACCTGGCCGCTCAGCAGTGAGAGTACAGAGTCCTAACCACAGGTTCAGTTCAGTTCAGTTCAGCTGCTCAGTCGTGTCCAACTCTTTGCGACCCCATGAAGCTCAGCACGCCAGGCCTCCCTGTCCATCACCAACTGCCGGAGTCTACCCAAACCGCCAGGGAATTCCCCCACCCCAGCCTTATGCACCTTCTGTCTCCCAGACCTCCATTACTCCCCCTGGCTGACTTTTCAGAGGCCCAAACCCCACTCCCTCAACTGACCACTAGGAGGTGAGATACCCTTCTGCAGGTTCCCTCAGCCCCTGTGACTCATCATCAATTTCCTTGTCTGTGTCGTTGCCTTCTCCCCTGCCAAAAAAGAACCCCATTAGCTCTGTCAAAGGCTTTTGTCAGACTCACCTCAGCTCTGTGTCTGTGTCCCTGGGCACCTAGGACTGGGCATAGAGAATGTGTCAGCAATTATTTATTGACTGACTGAAAGTAAGTGAGGGTGTAGAAGGCTTCTGAGGCCTTGGGCTGAGTGATCCTCTTGTGAAAGAAAGCAGATGGGCCTGGCTGCCCCTCAGTATAGCCAGGGCAGTCCCGAAACTAGGTAGGTCACTGAGCTGGACCCTCAAGTGTAGGCTGCAGGCAACTTTCCCAGAGTCCATGTCTTCCTCCTGGCCTGGTGCTCCCCATAGATTGAATCCAACCAAAAGTCACAGGGCAGGAGCACCTGCTGTGTCATCATGTAGGCTGGCAGTCAGGAGCACAAAGCAGGAGGGGAGAGAGAGACAAGGGTCTGAAGGAGCAGCAGAAATGTCCTCTGTAGATGATGTCTGTGAAGTGTCCGGCGAGAGCATGCCGTCCCTTAGCTGCCCTATCAGAGAAGCACTTGGAGCATCAGGGGAACCCAAAAGAGGACTGCCCATCCCTTCTCCTGTGGCCCCTCTCTTCAAGGAATCACCTCAACGGGAGCCATGATATTCTAGGCATGCTCAGAGTCCTATCAGCGGCATCCCCATCTCCTTACCTAACTTCACTGAGCTACTGGCCCTTGGGTTTTCTTTAGGCCTACTGGATCCTATGGCCTGAGACTCCCTCCAGGCTGCAAGTCAACTTAACTGGCTGTGAAGGGCCTTGGTCACCCATGGTACCCTCTCTGCCTTTCCCACGACCAAAGGTCCCAGCCTTGGAGGTATTCCATATGGCCTGGAAAACATCTCTATCTGCCCATGTTTACGGTTGCTCCTGTTTATGCAGTTCTAGGCAAGGGTTCCTGTTAAACCTTGGCAGGTTGTAGGAATAGAGCCCGAGATCAAGAACTGAGGGGCTTTTTGTGCAAAACTGAGACTCTTCCTTTAACTGGGTGGCCCATGGTGGGTTCCATGCACCCTCTGCTGGCCATCCTCATTTTTGCAGCTGGAGCTGTTGGGGCAAGACCAGAGCAGCAGAATTTTTTCAGAGATTTGAGGCCCCATTGCATGTCAGCCCAGGGACACAGATAACTGCTCTTATTCTGGGATGAAGTAAAGAAAAAGCATTTCAGGTCTTCATGAAGGTAATGGGTCAGCCTCACCTAGACGTATTTGGTGACTGTTGGGATGAGAGACTAACGCTTGCTCCCTGACTATTGACACATGACTGTGTCTGATGGCCAGACACCGCACGATAGCCATGTCTCTACCTTCACTCTTCAGCCAGGGAGACACCCTGTCCAAACTATCCTGGCTCCCCTTGGAGGTGTGATTCTTGCGGGTGATAGAAGCGGACATCCTTCTGATTCCAAGCATCAGCTGACTGGTTCAGGGTTAGGGATAAAGTCAGATTCTGGTTCAGTGTTAACATTAAGTTGTGAGACAGAGTCAAGGTTAAGGGCGCAGCCAAGGTACAGAGCACAGAATCTCCTCCTTCTCATGTGAGAAACCAAGTCCCACAAACTTGTGCATGCGTGCACACCTCTATGCATGCGCCTGCGTGTCCAGTGGGTAAGGATCCTCCCACCAAAGGCTGTGGCCAGGTCAATCAAGCTTCTCACAGGTTCATGCGAATGATGGACACGGGGGAAAATGTAGAAAACTACAAAAAATAAGATTGTGAATATGAAATGCTAGTAACTATATAACGTTATGTCATGGAAACTAGTTAACTGCGACTCAGCCATGTTTTTACTGGGTAAGTACAAAATGTACTTGTATGAGATGTGAGTGTACTGGAGTAAGTTTGATGTGGTGTGGTGTAGTGAGGGCCTCCAGAGGAATGAATGCCTTGGCCTCCCTGTGGAGGGTCAGAATCTCGCGCAGAGTTCCTTGGACAGAGGACCGGGCTCACCAGCAAGATTAGATGACTGCGTCTCCTCAAGAGGCTGGGGGAGAGTCAGAGCCACAACCACAGCTGATACAGTCCAGGTGGCTAAGGGCTGGAGAGAGCCCACAGGAGGGGTTGGACACCTGAAGGCCTCATCCACAAGGGTGACTCAGGATCCTTTGATTGTGTGGAAGCAGACATACTGAATCATACAACTGTTTTGTACAAATCAGCAAAGAATACCCCACTGGCAATTCATTTTATTTCTATCTACTGGTACATTGTCATAAATAATCAACTCTACAATGTCTGTGATGGGAATGGAGCCCCAGGCTTTTGCAGTACAGAATTTGCACAACTTGACTGGGCTAGGGTCACTCGTGGATGGATATCCATCTCATTCCGAGTCCCCTTCCCTGATAACCCCTGATAATTCAGCTCCAGGGCCGGGTGACCCCACCCCCGTCACCTGATGGTGATGATGATGGGGAGGCGAGGGTAGGAGCGGTATATCCAGCAGGACCACCGAGGACACGGGCCTGAGCTGGGGCCAGGAGATGTGTATAAGAGACAGCCCTCTCCCCGTTCTCGTGTTTTCTGAGGGCTGCCACTGATTTCCTTTAGCAAGACCTGCTTTGGGGTGGCAGGGTCAAGGGAGCCAAAGATGAAAAGACCTCGTTCTGGGTGTAAATTCAGGCCTCAGCCTGAAGAAGGAGTGCAGAATGGGGAGCAGAACTATCAATAAATATTTGCTGAATAAATGAATGAACATAGGCTTCCTGGTCTACCTCCTTATTCATTCTTAAATCTACCAGCTTCTTTCTCTATGCATTGCCATTCCCTACTTGAGATCAGCATCAGCTGTCATGTAGACCCTACACCACCCCCATCCCCAGTCACTCCCAGGCTCTGCTCCTCCTTCTCTTCCTCCCAACAGCAGGCAGACAGGACGCTCTCCCTAGATCACAAATGGGATCCTGCTCCTCCCTAGCTTTCACCCTGGGTTAGCTGCTCCCTGCCCTCTGCATCATATCCAAACCCATTCTGGGGGCCCGCGAAGTCAAGGGGGCTCTGTCCTGAGAACACTGCAGTCTCACCTCTTGTTTCTCCTCTGCCCTCTGCTCTACTGGCTTCCTGACATTTTGACAAGGCCTGAAAAAAAAAAAAAAAAAAAAAACCCACTGAATGTTCAGCCTTTTAAACAGAGGCTAAGTCAGATGTTCGATAGCTATCCCCACTCTCACCTCATCCTCATCCATCCCTAATCCCGCCCCCCGCCCAAAGCTGGGGGAGGAGAGACATGGTGACGGTTGGGGTAGGATGGGGCTCTGTGTTGTAATAACAATAATTTTAAAAAACATATATATAATATCAGGATTTCTAAGCACTGCACCAAGCTAACTCCTGCTAAGCTTCTTGCTCAAGATGGAAGTGGGATGAGTGTGGTGAGGAGGGAAGACGAAGTCTAAGCCCGTTGTCTCTACCCTGAGGGCCTGCCCTGGACCTGCTGGGTAATTATAGCTCCCAAGGCCCTGGATGCTTCTCCACCCTGTAATGACAGCCCAGCTTGTGCTTGCATTGCTGTCTTGAGTTGCAAGGGCCCATGGAGGAGGCAGCTAGGAGGGACTTGTAGCCATTCCACTGGGTCTGTCTCATCTTTTGCATGCACCAAGTGGACGCTCTGGGGGGACCCACTTGGCCCGGTCCAGGGCTGGCACCGCAGGCTTCTGGGGATTCTGCCAGATTATATCTACCCCAGGGTCCTACACCAGGCTGTAAGACCAGACTACCAGCGAGGCCCTATTTCTGAAGCAGTAGGGCCACCACTGGGCTTCCCAGGTGGTGCTAAAGGTAAATAACCTGTCTGCCCGTGCAGGAGACATATGAGATATGGGTCTGATCCCTGGGTCAGGAATATCCCCTGGAGGAGGGCATGGCAACCCACTCCAGTATTCTTGCCTGGAGAATCCCATGGACAGAGGAGCCTGGTGGGCTATACAATCCATAGGTCACAGAGTCAGACACGACTGAAGCCACTTGGCATGCATGCAAGGCCACCACTAGGTGGCCCCACTCAAGCTGCACTTCTTGCCCTCTCTCACTGGCCTTGGGTCAAGATATATCCAGCCTTTTCTCGGTCCCTAAAGGGAGGAACCTGGAGAGGAGGGTTGGACCCAAAGTCCAGCTGCATGCTAAGAAGTGTTGAAGCGTACAGATGTGTGTCAACATGCACAATACCCTCTGCGGCACTGATCTCAGGAACCCTGCTCTGGGGAATTCCATGGAGGGACCAGGCGCTCATAAACCCTGGCCAGGTTTCCGGCTGTTGTGGTAGTTTCCAGGCCCTGTAAGGGTCATCAGCAGACTGGGAGACCTCCTGCTTCCCAGGTCAGGGATCATAGGTGAGTGGGGAAAGGCAGGAGCAGGGCAGGCTCAGGATCCCTCTTCAGACCCCTGCCTCTTAGAGCAGAGGTCCTCAGCATTTTTGGCACCAGGGACCAGTTTTGTGGAAGACAACTTTTCCATGGATGAAGGAGGGGAATGTTTTTGGGATGATTCAAGCACATTATATTTATTGTGCACTTTATTTCTATTATTATTATGTTATGATATATAGTGAAATAATTATACAACTAACCACAATGCAGAATCATAAGGCATTAGATTCTTCTAAGGAACGCACAACCTAGATCCCTTACATGCACAGTTCTTGGTAGGGTTCGTGTTTCTGTGAGAATCTAACAGGACACAGAGGTCAGGCGGTAACATAAGTGATGGGAAGTGGCTGTAAATACAGATGAAGCTGCACTACTCGCCCTTCTGCTGTGTGGACTGGTACTGGTTCCTTGGCTCAGGGGATGGGGACCCCCTGGGTTTAGAGCAAAAGGCTGCATCACACCTGCCCTCCCATTCATCCATTTACCTGTCTGTCTAGCACAGATATTTTTGTCATCTCTTTCTGGAGAGATGCCAGGTCCTTCTCTGGGGTGGTGGTGGTGGGTAGACATGTCTAGCCTGCTTTGAGGAGCCATTGGCCAGGGTTACCACTTAGGGACAGCGTGGGGGAAGGGTTTCATTTGGTGATGCCCAAATGAAACTAGGCTGGGGTCAAAGGTGGCAGTCATTTGATCTTGAGCCCAAGAAGGGTCTCTAAGACTGGGACTAGGTGGGCATCTGTTCATCTGCCAGTTTTCCCCACTAGACAGAGCCCCTTTGATCTTCATGGTCCCTGAACCTCTAGCCAGGGCCTCAGCTGGTGCCCATCAAATGTTTGTGGAGTGAACGCACAGATGAATAGGATAGAGCCATTACCAGAAGGGAGGTGTGGCTTTATTTACACAGCAGATTTGGGAGGAAGGGGGTGTGACATGGCTGCTCAAAGTGACTCTTGATTTATTAAGTGATCCAAAATGGGTGTACTTAGTGAAGCCTGTGGAGGCCACATTAGTGGGGCATGTCCATTCATTCATTCCTGTATTTTTCTTTCCCACTCTCTGTCTAGGTTCTGGGTTCTAGGCTCTGTGCTGGATCTGGAGTCACAGTGATAAACAGGCCAGAAGCAGCCTCCCTCCCTAGGAAGGCAAAGCGGTGAAGGAAGCGGACATGACAGTCAAATCATCCTGATGACCCAGGTGAGTCCTAAGTCCAACAGTAAGTATCCTTCTATGAGACAGAAGAGGAGTAGAAGCAGACACTTAGGAATGAGTGGGGCCCAGGACGCTGAGGCTCTGTGGAGGGCTCAGTCAGCCTTTTGGCTACGGTTTTATGACAAGGCTTTAAGGAGACATCCATCCCTTCATGTAGTCATGAAATATTTATTGAGTCCCAGTTTTGTGTTAGCTGCTGAGGATGTGATGATTGACAAAAACACACATTGTTTATGTACTCCTGGAGACCCCAGGCCAGCCAGGTGTGTGTGTGTGTGTGTGTGTGTGTAGTGGGGGCAGGGCAGGGGGAACAGACATTAAACAATCATTCAACTATAGCAACTGCTGCAAGTGTTACAAAGGATGTAGGGCA
Source organism: Cephalophus harveyi (assembly GCA_006410635.1). Lineage (NCBI taxonomy): Eukaryota > Metazoa > Chordata > Mammalia > Artiodactyla > Bovidae > Cephalophus > Cephalophus harveyi. The sequence continues at coordinate 62,045 of SJYT01039280.1, read as the reverse complement.
TGAAAGGCTGTTATAGGAGGTTTTGACCTGGTCAGGGAAGCGAGGAAATTCCTTCTGGGAGGATCTGAAGGATTTAATTGGGGAGGAGGGACATTTTGCCAGAGAGAAAGAAAAGAATGTGCAAAGGCCTGGGAGTGGAATGGGGAGGGGAAATGGCCAGTTAGAGGGCCCGGAGGGGAAGGTCAGTGCGCCTCGAGAAGTGAGCAGGGGCCAAACCATTCGCAGCCTTGTGGGTCACTTTGAGGTTTTTTTTCCTGAGAACAATGCAGTTTACTAAGCTGAAAGTGATGGGTTCAGAGCTGCATTCTGAGGCGGTCACTGTATGGAAGAGAGATGGGAGCAAGCAATGGAGCGAGCGGTCAGCTGGGAAGCTGCTGCTGTCATTCAAGGGCGAGAGGATGGAGACCCGGGCTGCAGTCCTCATTTTGTCCCAAATAAAACCTAATTCGCAACTCTCATGTTCTGCTTTTTTTTTTAAGTGCACATCTCTTTGATATTTAGATGCCTGTGCCAAGTTATTAGAGGATGGCATCCCATGGTCATATATTAAAAAAAGGAAAGAGGATGGAGAAAAATGAGTGCATTCGAGAGAGATTTAGGTGGTAGAATTGAACAGATGTGGGATATGTAAGGACACAGGCTGGGCCAGGAAAGAGGGAAGTGCTGAGGGTGATTCCCAGGCTTCCAGTGAGGTAACTGGGGGTGGGGGTGGGGGTGGGTTCCCCACTGAGGCAGGGAGTACCAGAGGCATGGAGCAGGAGAAGGGGAGAGAGCATGAACTCCACGTTGGGCATGCTTTGACTGAGGAATCTGTGGACACTCAGCAGAGATGTAGACTGTGCAGCCAGTCTGGAGTTCAGGAGTCAGGGGCAAGGGTAGAGAGACAAATGGGCTTCATCTGTGTATAGGAAGAAGTTCTGGAAAGAGAATAGGAAAGTAGAGTGCCTGGGCCTGAACTCTAGGGAACCCCCAACCTTTACTGACTAATGGGGAGGGAGGGGGACGAGGTGGGGGCGAAAATGGGCAGACATGGCCAGAGAGGATAGTGTGGGACAAGAGTGTTTCCGGGAGGCAGTGACCAAAGGCTGCTGGGGTGTGAGGTGGTGCTGGGGGCTTTGTCAAATGAGGACCGGAGAGTGGGCTGCTGAATTTAGACTTGGAGGTTATGGAGAGTTTGTTTGGTCTTGCGAGGAGGACAGAAGGCCCACTGCAAGGTTCTGAGGTTTGGGAGAAAAGTGAGGACAGATTGCTCTTTCAGAGAATTTTGCTGTGGTCGAGAAGGAGAGAGATACTGCAGTAGCTGGTGAGGTCTAATACGGTTTTGTTTCCATAGTGAAAGTGAAAGTCGCTCAGTTGTGTCCGACTCTTTGCGACCCCATGGGCTATACAGTTCATGGAATTCTCTAGGCAAGAAGACTGGAGTGGGTAGCCTTTCCTTCTCCAGGGGATCTTCCCAACCCAAGTATCAAACCCCGGTCTCCCACATTGCAGGCAGATTCTTTACCAGCTGAGCCACAAGGGAAGCCCTTTACTCTTTCCACAGTAGAGGCCTGAAAATATTTTTAAAAATATTTATTTATTTATTTGGCTACACTGGGTCTTAGTTGCAGCACACAGGATCTAGTTCCCTGACCAGGGATTGAACCTGGGCCCTCTGCATTGGGAGCACGGAGTCTTAGCCACTGGACCACTAAGGAGGTCCCAAGGCCTGTCAATATTTATAGGTCAAGGGGTGGAGTCATTTGAGAGGAGGAGGTTGAACATTCAAGATAGAGAAGGGATGATCCATCCAGCAAGCTCCTGAGAAGGGGGAGAGGATGGGAGGACCTGGGCAAACAGAGGAAGGCTCCCCGTGGAATAACAGGGTATAGTAGAGGCAGGAAAGTCTTTCTGGTTTCAGCTGAGCTCTGGGGAGATCAGCTGGTGGCTGAGGAAGGCCAGAACAGTGGTTCACTCCGTGTTTTATGTGTGCTGTGTGTATTTCTGTGCGTGCTCAGGCCTTCCCCAGGTCTGGGCTGCCAGCCTGGACAGTGTGCTACAGGGAATATCCCCACACTGGTCTGGGCGGAGGCTGGGCACCTCCCACTCCGGGCTAGCTCCCTGATGAGATTCTCAGACAGTGTTTCCCCTCATTCATGAGCAGAAAGGTTCACAGAACAGGCGTGGGAACCTGCTCTGTGGCCAGGGCCTCCGCTAGCTCAGGCCGAGATTTGCAGCATCCCTGCCTTCACTCTCTCCCAGGCTGGATTGGCTGAAAGTGGCGTCCACTATTTTGGCCCGTATTGTATATAAGGGCTTGGGAAAAACAAAGGTTGACTCCAATGTGCCCCCCGCCCACCTCCCCCTGCTTTGACCAGTCTTTGATGGTCTCCCCTCTCATCAACCTATTCAGCCACACATTTCACCACCAGGAGTGCCGGATCCAGGAGCTGGGGACAGCCTGAATCCCTCTGGGGACCTGGTCCTGGGGGTGGATCCCAGATCTTTTTCAGGTCCTTCTCCACTGTCCCCTTCCCTGATAACCCCTGATAATTCAGCTCCAGGGCCGGGTGACCCCACCCCCGTCACCTGATGGTGATGATGATGGGGAGGCGAGGGTAGGAGCGGTATATCCAGCAGGACCACCGAGGACACGGGCCTGAGCTGGGGCCAGGGGAGTCAGCTGGGGCCAGCATCTAGGGATGCTTCCCCCACCGCACTAATCTCCGGTCGTGCGCGGCTCTCTAGCCGCCCAGGGGGCGGGGGAGGAGGGCGGGCAGAGTCCCACAAGGGAGCGCCGAGCGGAGGCGGGCGCCGCGTACGTGCGGCGAGCGGCCGGCCGCATGAAGGGCGTGGGCGGCCGGCCCCGCCGGGTCCCGGGCCGGCTCCCTGCTCCCCGCTCCCGCGCGGCCGGGCGGCCCGGGTCTTGCCGGGGGTCGCGGGCGGTGGCGCCCCCTGGCTGAGGCTGTCGGGGCGCGGAACCGGGGGCCTGGGACGCGCGGGGGGTGCTGGTGGGAGCGGGGCTGGGGGTGGGCGGGAGGTAGGGAACTCGGAGGGAGAAGGAGGTGGGGACGTGGCGGCGGCTCAAGCGGGCGGAGCCTGGCAGCGGCGGGAGGCGGAGCCGCCCAGGAGGAGGTGCCGAGCGGGCCCGGCGCCGCCGCGGGAGGTTCTGGAAACGCCGGGAGCGGCGCGTGTCCGGGTGAGCGTCCCGCCTGCCTGGCAGCCGCGGGGCTCTGGTACCGGCCGGGGTCACCGGGCCGAACCTTCTGCCCGCGCAGGGCTGGCAGCTGGGGGCCGGGGGTCGTGCTGTCCGGGCCATAGCCCCGCGTCCTCCGCCCTGTTTCTGCACCCGCGTGGGTTCCTGTCCGAGTCCCCTCCCCGAGCTAAGGGCGGTGAGGTCAGCGGCGCCTTTCCTGCCGGTCCCCTCGGGGCGGCCGGACCGGGTGGGGAGCGTGGCCGCCCCGAGGGTCAGGCTCCCGGGAAGGGGCGGGCCGGCCCCAGGGCACCCGGAGCTTGGAGGAGGCAGGGGCGCCGGGCAGGCCTCTAGGGGCCGCTTGGTGTTAGGTCCACCCTCCTCCATCCAGAGGCTTGGGAGTCTGTAGCCTTGGCCCTGTTTGGTTCCAGTAAGACAGGCTATTGGATGATTAAGTTTTGTTTTTTTTTTTCTTCTTCTCTCCAGTTTTGCCTCAGCAGTTGCGGAGACTTGTAACTAGTTAACTAATTCAAGAAACGAATCCTTCAGTGTTATCAGAAACTGCAAGGAGTTGCTGGCCTAGTGGGGCACGTGGACTGGAGACCAGGAAAGGCCAGGCCCTGGTCAGTGTGGTGAGTGCTGTGCTCAGAGGGAGCACTGGACTGTGGGTACTTGGTAGAGGACAGGATGCTTCAGGCCAGAGGACTTCCTGGAGGAGGTGACCCATGAGATGGAGTGGTCAGATGAAGGTTGAGTAAAGGGTAATCCAGACAGAGGAATAGCCTGTGTGAATGGAAGCTGACCTGGGCACTCTAGAGGAAGCAAGGAAATGGGGGAAAGGATGCTTTAGTGGATAGCTGCCTAGAAACCCTGTCCAGAGAGCTCAAGTGAGAAGACAGTGCCTGGTATTGTGTCCTGTATGTGGAGGGTGCTCAGTGAACCCTTGCAGCATGAATGTGGATACGGGAGTTTCCTTTTCCAGGGCAGAGGCCCCTGGTCTCTGTTTTCTAATTGACGCCCTTCAGATGCAGAAGAATATCAAAGTCCCTCCCAAGGCTGAGGCTGGTGTCTTCTGCTGTAAAGTGATACCTGAGGCTTGTAGTGCTTGATGTAAACTATCTGAAGCTCAACAACCTCACTCCTTTTGGAGGAGATCCTGGCCCTGAGATCAAGAGTTGGGGAACATTGCTTTGCAGCTTAGGGCATTCTCAGATATTCCTGATTTTGCAGAGATCCACTGTCCCCCTAAGAATTTAGAGAACGGTTTTGCAAGCTGCTGCCCATGTCATATCTGAGATAGCAGATTCCATGATTTAATTCTCTGTTGAATAAATCATGGTTTCCTTTGGCTTGTGCTCAGAGAGTCTCTGAAGCTTCCAGAGTGCAGTTTCTCACTTTGTTCTGGGCTTCCAGGTCCAGCCTGTCTGTTCACTTCTCCCTACTCATAGAATATTTGGGCTTTGAATCCTTTTATTCTTGAGCCTCATTTGTAGACGGCCAACTCTGTCCACTGTGTGGCCCAGCCAAGGAAGCCACGTTGCAAAGATGGGGTGAGTTGGCTGGGGGCCTCATCCCAGAGATGCTATCATATTCGGCCACCCTAGTTCTCTGAGAGATCTGCAGGCAGACATGGTGGCAAGTGAGCATTGTCTGTGGCTTGTGACAGGCCCTTCTATCCTGTCTAGTGCCCTGAAATGGTGTACCCCAGAGAGTGCCTACTTTGTCACTGTTTTAGCCTGGCCGATCTCTGTTTGTACCTGGAGTATCTCCTGTGTTCTGGGCTTTTGCTTAAAGTGTGCCTGGGAGGCAGAGTCCCACAAGGGAGCGCCGAGCGGAGGCGGGCGCCGCGTACGTGCGGCGAGCGGCCGGCCGCATGAAGGGCGTGGGCGGCCGGCCCCGCCGGGTCCCGGGCCGGCTCCCTGCTCCCCGCTCCCGCGCGGCCGGGCGGCCCGGGTCTTGCCGGGGGTCGCGGGCGGTGGCGCCCCCTGGCTGAGGCTGTCGGGGCGCGGAACCGGGGGCCTGGGACGCGCGGGGGGTGCTGGTGGGAGCGGGGCTGGGGGTGGGCGGGAGGTAGGGAACTCGGAGGGAGAAGGAGGTGGGGACGTGGCGGCGGCTCAAGCGGGCGGAGCCTGGCAGCGGCGGGAGGCGGAGCCGCCCAGGAGGAGGTGCCGAGCGGGCCCGGCGCCGCCGCGGGAGGTTCTGGAAACGCCGGGAGCGGCGCGTGTCCGGGTGAGCGTCCCGCCTGCCTGGCAGCCGCGGGGCTCTGGTACCGGCCGGGGTCACCGGGCCGAACCTTCTGCCCGCGCAGGGCTGGCAGCTGGGGGCCGGGGGTCGTGCTGTCCGGGCCATAGCCCCGCGTCCTCCGCCCTGTTTCTGCACCCGCGTGGGTTCCTGTCCGAGTCCCCTCCCCGAGCTAAGGGCGGTGAGGTCAGCGGCGCCTTTCCTGCCGGTCCCCTCGGGGCGGCCGGACCGGGTGGGGAGCGTGGCCGCCCCGAGGGTCAGGCTCCCGGGAAGGGGCGGGCCGGCCCCAGGGCACCCGGAGCTTGGAGGAGGCAGGGGCGCCGGGCAGGCCTCTAGGGGCCGCTTGGTGTTAGGTCCACCCTCCTCCATCCAGAGGCTTGGGAGTCTGTAGCCTTGGCCCTGTTTGGTTCCAGTAAGACAGGCTATTGGATGATTAAGTTTTGTTTTTTTTTTTCTTCTTCTCTCCAGTTTTGCCTCAGCAGTTGCGGAGACTTGTAACTAGTTAACTAATTCAAGAAACGAATCCTTCAGTGTTATCAGAAACTGCAAGGAGTTGCTGGCCTAGTGGGGCACGTGGACTGGAGACCAGGAAAGGCCAGGCCCTGGTCAGTGTGGTGAGTGCTGTGCTCAGAGGGAGCACTGGACTGTGGGTACTTGGTAGAGGACAGGATGCTTCAGGCCAGAGGACTTCCTGGAGGAGGTGACCCATGAGATGGAGTGGTCAGATGAAGGTTGAGTAAAGGGTAATCCAGACAGAGGAATAGCCTGTGTGAATGGAAGCTGACCTGGGCACTCTAGAGGAAGCAAGGAAATGGGGGAAAGGATGCTTTAGTGGATAGCTGCCTAGAAACCCTGTCCAGAGAGCTCAAGTGAGAAGACAGTGCCTGGTATTGTGTCCTGTATGTGGAGGGTGCTCAGTGAACCCTTGCAGCATGAATGTGGATACGGGAGTTTCCTTTTCCAGGGCAGAGGCCCCTGGTCTCTGTTTTCTAATTGACGCCCTTCAGATGCAGAAGAATATCAAAGTCCCTCCCAAGGCTGAGGCTGGTGTCTTCTGCTGTAAAGTGATACCTGAGGCTTGTAGTGCTTGATGTAAACTATCTGAAGCTCAACAACCTCACTCCTTTTGGAGGAGATCCTGGCCCTGAGATCAAGAGTTGGGGAACATTGCTTTGCAGCTTAGGGCATTCTCAGATATTCCTGATTTTGCAGAGATCCACTGTCCCCCTAAGAATTTAGAGAACGGTTTTGCAAGCTGCTGCCCATGTCATATCTGAGATAGCAGATTCCATGATTTAATTCTCTGTTGAATAAATCATGGTTTCCTTTGGCTTGTGCTCAGAGAGTCTCTGAAGCTTCCAGAGTGCAGTTTCTCACTTTGTTCTGGGCTTCCAGGTCCAGCCTGTCTGTTCACTTCTCCCTACTCATAGAATATTTGGGCTTTGAATCCTTTTATTCTTGAGCCTCATTTGTAGACGGCCAACTCTGTCCACTGTGTGGCCCAGCCAAGGAAGCCACGTTGCAAAGATGGGGTGAGTTGGCTGGGGGCCTCATCCCAGAGATGCTATCATATTCGGCCACCCTAGTTCTCTGAGAGATCTGCAGGCAGACATGGTGGCAAGTGAGCATTGTCTGTGGCTTGTGACAGGCCCTTCTATCCTGTCTAGTGCCCTGAAATGGTGTACCCCAGAGAGTGCCTACTTTGTCACTGTTTTAGCCTGGCCGATCTCTGTTTGTACCTGGAGTATCTCCTGTGTTCTGGGCTTTTGCTTAAAGTGTGCCTGGGGCTGAAATGAGGGAGGAGGGAGAGGAGACAATGATGGTGCTATAATCCTTGCCCATGGGTAACTCATAATCTCTCTGAGATTGCTGCTTCATGCTGGCAGCTGGTCACATGCCAGGGAGGAGCTCAGAGTGTGAGCACTCATGAGGAGCGACTGCATGGGTACAGCCCTGAGGAATGGATAGGGTAGCAAATCTAGGGTCTGCTCATTTCCTGAGAGAACCTCCCTTTTTGACTCTGCCCTCCCACATCCTTGGGAGGGCCTGAGACTGGATGTTAAGACCTTGGCCAGTGTGTGGCCACGCTGGCCATGGTGTGCGTTGGGCTGTTGGGTGTGTCCCTGGCTCCTGGGATCTGTCGAAAGTTTAATTTTATGCAGATGGAGGTTGGCAGGAAATGCTGTGATGCAGGCACGTGCAAGCCCAGACAGGGTGCTGGAGTGAGAGTTAAACTTCAAAAAATCTAGCAGTTTTTTTGGACTTTTGAAGTGCACCAGGGTGGGACATAAGTCTGTTCTTGAGCAGAGAGGGCTGGTGGCCCCTGTGGTCACTGGGTTTGAGCTGTGGATGTGGAATGAGGGATATCATTTTTATTCTCAGAAGGAGCAGAAGGGGCTGAAAAGTCTGGATTAGACTTCTTGGAGATCTGGGAGAAAGTATGTGTTTAAGTGGTGTCATTGCAGGGCAGAGGGTTATAAATGTTTGGGTAGTGAATTCTCCGGCTCACTGGATGTGACTCTGATCACAGACCAGCATCTGCTCTAGACGTTTCAGGAAGTGTTTTCTAGAATATACCCTGCTCTCTACCTGGCACTCTTGAGGGCCCAGGGTGTGGCCATGATCCTGAGACCTGGTATTTGTAGGAACTCAGAGTGTGCATGCATTAGAGAAGGAAATGGCAACCCACTCCAGTGTTCTTGCTTGGAGAATCCCAGGGACGGGGGAGCCTGGTGGGCTGCCGTCTATGGGGTTACACAGTTGGACATGACTGAAGCGACTTAGCAGCAGCAGCAGCAGAGTTTGCAGGTCAGAGACATAGAAATAGGTGAGATTCCAGAGTATAGATCCAGTCACCTGTTTTTTTGCCAGAGAACTTTCCTTCCTTGGTAAGAGAGCCAGTGATTGGCCAGTTTTCAAAGTTAACTTCCCGACGGTCAGTGTGCTGCTTTAGGCCTGACTCCACCCGCTCCTGAATCTCCTTTGACACTCCTGGGACATGGAGGTTCTCCGATTTCTGTTTCGTTCTCGTCTTCACTGTCTCATAGACTGGGCCTTCTTTCCTCCAGGGGTCAGCTGCTTCGGGTCTGCTGCCGTTCCTCTAGTTCCCTTGGTGCTGATGGCTGGTGGCAGTTGTGCCTGGTGCTAGGCTGCCCGCTGACGTCTGTCAGCACATTCAGTCTTCAGAACAGCCCTATGAGATGTTATCACTGTTAAATAGACGGGAAAGCTGAGGCTCCAAGACTGTAACTTGGAACTGTAACTCCTTAGACTGTAACTTGTCTGAGGTTCTGAAACGTGGAGCTGAGCTTTAACTCTGGGACTATCTGACTCCAGGGTTGGTGTGCCTGCCTGCTCGACCGTATTGTCTTGTCCTGAGCTGGGCCACTTGGTCATCTGTGAGTGCGGTGATGTCTGGGCAGGAGTGACTGCTCACTTGAACTGGAGGCACCATGTTTTGTCTTTCTGAGCCCTTGTTGCTCTCTGCCTTCTGGTGGGATCCAGCCATGGGTATCATAAGGCTGCTTTGTGAATCACAATAAAGTCTTTGACTTGGGCAAGCCTGTTCTGGTAGGCCAAAGTGTGGCTCCTCCTTTTGGGAAGTCCTTAGGATGCTATATGGCAACAGATGTTACTGAGTAAGATTGAAAGCAGCAATAAATAGTGGAATATATGTTTTGGCTTTGAGTCTGAGCTCTGCCATTGATTTGCTGTAGCATGTGAGTTGAGCAGCTTCAGTTATGTATTTTACATATCTCTATCTGAAATGGGGATGAAAATCTGTCTAGTTTACAAGATGTTGATGAGGATTAGATGGTAGAAGTGAAAGATTTTTGGAAACATGAATAGTGGTTAGCTTAGCCTAGTTCTCAGAAAACAGATCTTAACTACTTGATGCTTTGTTAGAAGGTACAGTTGCAGAGTAGCAAGTGCAAGGGAAAAGAAAAGTGCAGCTGAGAAAGAAGGGAAGCAAATCCAAGGCGGTGCTGTAGCAAGCTGGCCAGTCTGCACAGAGGTGCTCTGCACAGTTGTTCAGCTGTGCACAGGGCATCTCTGGGTGAGCTCTGCTGCTTCTCAGTGGAGGCCTGGAGAGGGGATTTATCTGCTGATGTCCTCTTGTTTCTGTTTTTCATTGGTCCCAGTTGCCCAAGCAGGAGTTATTTCCACCCACCACCTGCAACCCTGCTCAGTCCTCAGTTGCACCCCCAGGCTCTCTAGCAGTCCCCAGAGAGGCCAGCAAGGCACTTCACTGGAGTTTAGAAGTTGCAGGAAGAGTCTGAGATTTGGAGCCTGCGCAGTGTCCTTCACTGGGTCTGAGGTAGAGCAAGTAGCCCAGGAGGCAGGTGAGGCCAAGAGAGTACAAGGTGGTCCGATGTACAAGAGTACATCCGGGATAGCCGTGTGTGGGTCTTCTTTTTTCCTGTAGTTCCTTATAAGTTAGTCTTGCCTAGACTGCCGAGTCTTTGCCAAGACTCTGATTGAAAACCCAGCTGGCTTTTGCATGTTGATTTGTACAGCCTTTTCTGCTACTTCGTTGTCTAGTTACTGAAGCAGGAACCTTGTGGTTTTGAGGGTACCCACGTGGGTAGTACAGCATGTCCAGGTGCTGGATAGAGAAACTACGGTCATCCCTCCCTATCTGCAGATGTGACACGCATCGATGCAGAAGGCTGACTGTACGATGCCTAGTATATAAGGGACTTGAACATCCGTGGATGTTGGTGTCTGTGGGGTCTCCTGGAACCAATCCCTTGTGGATCCTGAGGGACAGCTGCATAAGGAGAGAGATGCAGGAACACCTAGGCTTCTTTAGGTTTCCAGTGAAGGAGACTGTTTTTCGTGTGATGTGGTTGTTGAAGGTATGGAATCTGGAGTCATGAGATGGGGCTGGAGAGGGCAGTAGGGCCAGGTCATGCCGAGTCAAAGAGTGCTGAGGAGTTTGGACTTTATTCTGAGAATAGTGGAGAGCCTTTGGAGGGTTCTTAGGGAGAGAGAGACCAAACGAGGGGATACAGTAAGCTGTGCTGGCTACTTTGTAGAGCAGAGGTGGGAGGGAGGCCATAAAGATGGGAGACCAGTGCAGGCAGGGGCCAGTATGGCTGTAAGGACTTAGGGGTGGCTCAGATGAGGGTGATAGTTGAGGCATGATGTCAGGTGAGGAGAGTCGGGCACCTCTCATCCCTCCCCTGGGGTGCCAGGAAGAGCAGCTTATGGGCCTCAGTGGGCATCCGTGTGCATAGGTGGTAGGGCCTCTGGAGCCTCGGTCAACTCTCGCTCGGTTGAACACGCAGGTCCTCTTGGCTGTGCCGTGCAGAGCTGGCCACACTACCAGGAGGCAAGGCCGCTGGAGGGAGCCCTGTTCAGGCAGATCTTGCCCCTTCGCAGAAGGCAGGCATCCTTTTGTTCGGAGCCAAACGAGACCTGTTTGTTCTTGGCAAACCCATGTTCTGTCTCTAGGCTGTTAAATACATTGTTAAAATTCAAGCTGTTGCATTTGGGTTGCAGCTGGGAGCTTGGCATAGGTTCCTGCCTGATGAGGTAAGGGGAGAAGCTAAGGACGCTGCTGGTTTGCAGTTGGAAACATCTTTTCATGGCTGTTTGGCCCCGTTGTGAACATCCTCTCCAAAGAGCCGGCTTGCTGGGGCCTGTGATTGTATGTCTTGGAACCGTCCTGTGCTTAGAAATAGTGCCGGTTGCCTGGTGGGCGAATTATTGTCGCCGGGGTGTTGGCAAGCTTTGAAGGACCTCCCTGTGGGGGTCCCCACTCAGGCTGCTGGGTCTCTTTGGATTCCACTGGAGAGGGGTTGCTTTATTTTCTTCTCATTTTAGATATTATATAAAGTATATTTCAAGTTTCCCATAGAACTTCTTGTGGAAAGATCAGGAAATACAAATAAACAATAAAGAGAAAAATAGAATTATTTCACCAAGATAAGAACTAGATTTATGACTCCTGCTTATATATATATGCAGGTATGTAAATTTCCATACATAAAAATTATTCCTTATAAAAATGAAAGCATAGTGTATATATTGTTTGGGAGCCTATTTTTCTCACTTAACAAGATGCTTTCATTTTCTCTTGGTGTTAAAAAGCATACAGTATCCATTCCTACACAATCCATAATCATCCATTGTATGGAAGAAATGTAACATCTTTTGATGTTACAGTTTCCTGGCAGGAACAAACCTGTGGTGAGGTTTTCCTTTTCATTGGGTGCCAGATATGGGCCAGAATTTGTTCAAAACTTGGGATGCAGCTTACATAAAACTCAGCATGGGTTTTCTGCTCAGGCTTGGTGCTACTTTATTTTCATAAAAGGGGGCTCAGTGTTGCCCATTTCTAGGCCTATTCAGCGTGGATTTCTGAGGGTTGGTTCCTGGAGGGCTTCTGGCAGCACTGGTAGGCACACAGGCTCCCACTTACTCTGTCGTCAGCGAGCTCTGGTATAGGTATGTGATGGGAGGGGGATATGCAGCTGGTTGGTTTTTTCCCACACTGGGACCCGCAGTCCTTCTTGGAGGCTGCCGCCTCCCAACCTGACCTTGATTAGATGACCTTTTGTACACCTAATACAAATTAGTGTTCAGGAGAAATGGGATGGGGTGGCAGTTTAGGTTGAGTGGTCTGGGGGCTGTGTGGGAGTGCCTAGCTGTCTGGGCCAGCAGGGTCGTCAGCCCCCTCCTCCATCAGAAGAGGACTTTGTAAGCCCTTGGTCACCCACAAACCCATCTGTGATTCTTTGGGCTCTGCCTCCAGACTGGGATTCGTGGATAGTCTCAGTCTACGCCAGATAGCACATTCCAGAGAAATGACAGCTGGTATTCATGTAATGAAGGAACCTGGCTGTTTTTTCCTGAGAGCTATAAAGCATGAACCATGGCCAACATCACCAATTTGAAAGAAAAAGTGAGGTTTCTCCCTTCCTTAAGTTTGTTATCTGATCTCTGAGGAGGCATGCCACTGCAACTGGTGATGGAACAGGGGACAGACGGTAACCCTTGCCTCCCAGCTTCCAGCCGTGTGTAGTCTGGCCTCTTGCCTGGCCTCTGTTCTACCAGCACCCAAGCCTGACAGGCAGTTGGCTGAATTGTCTGCAGACGCAGCCTCCTGGCTCTGGGTTTTTACTGTTTCCTCCCTACATGTGCACAGAAGGTGCTCTCTTAAGCTGATGAAGCCTCTTGAAGTACAAGGAGCAGACCCCATTCCCTGAGAAAAGGTCTTATGTAAGCAAGAAGAAAAGCCTTCTAGAATCCTGGGGGTGGATGCAGGGTGCTGAGGTCTGGGAGCAGATCTGTGACTAGAAAAAGGAGGATCTGGGCTCTCCCTTAGGGCTGGACTGGGCCCTGTCACCTCTTCTCAGGGACTTGCTTTCCTCTACTGCCCTAACTTTATAGTGGACCCCTTAGTCCATCCTCCCTACCTTGCAGCAGGTTCTGGGCTGAATAGTCTTGTCCTGTGTATCTCTGGGCCCCTAACACCTAGGGCACGGATGGGCATGATGTCAGCTCTGTGTACATTTGGCAGGGGGCAAAGGGGGGCACTCGCTTATTCTCTCCCCTTCCTCATGTGAAAGTTGCTCAGTCGTGTCTGGCTCTTTGTGTCCCCATGGACTATAAAGTCCATGGAATCCTCCAGGCCAGAATACTGGAAGGGGTAGCCTTTGCCTTCTCAAGGGGTCCTTCCCAACCCAGGGATCGAACCCAGGTCTCCTGCATTGCAGGCGGATTCTTTACAAGCTGAGCCACCAGGGAAGCCCCCCACTTCCTCACACAGGAATCCATCTGGGGTTTAGGGTCGTGGTTGGGCTTCTCTGAGCCTACCCAGGAGCCGCAGTGGATTGGAATTTCTCCTGGAAGGGTGAAGGGAAGAATGATGGGTGTGACTGTGCGTCCAATCAGCCATCGCAGGCAAAAAACTGATGAGCTGGCATTAGTCAGCTCAGCCCTAGAATCCTGTCAGATAAGGCTTGCAGTTTGGAGGGAAGGCTTTTGTACGTCCTTTATTTCCCTTGTTTTCTCTCAGTAAATTTCCATTGGGGCTTGGCTGAAGTAGAGCAGGAGGAGGAGGGACTGGCAGAACTCAATGGCGTTCAGGTGGATGTTCCTCCTGCGTGCTCCGGGCCGCGTGGCCACGCTGGGAGATGATGTCTGCAGCTTATGTTGTGTACTTGGGTCCACTGCCAGTGGGCTTGCCTCACAGTGTGCCTTCTGCCTTCAGAGCTGCGTCTGGCTATTTCTAGGCTGATGGGAAGACAGCCTCTTACTTATGTCAGCACCCAGCCCAGTCTAAGGTTTTGGCCCTGTGTGGCTGATTCATTTTTGTTTCCCAAGCGCCTAGCTCACTGCCTGGCATAGTAAATATTTGTGAATGGTGATTCTCCATGAGGACAGTGTCTGCCGAGCAGCCTCGCTACAGGAAGAGCAGTGTCTGCCCAGCCTGCTCTCACCGTGGCCAGGTGCAGACCAGCGGGGAGCAGTTTGATTTCTCCTCTGGCTGGCCATCTGCTGTACACCTTGTTTTGGGTGTGGACCCCCTGGGACATATTGTGTCCAGTTCTCTTTCTGCCCATGGCGGTGTGTTACATCTGGGTCCTCAGCACCTGGCAGTGCTTCCTGGCACTTGTGTTGGAAGGAAAGACAAACAGAGAAGAGGTCTGGGTCAGAATCTTGAACTGACAGACCCTTAGAACCAGGGGTGACTGTCCCTCCTCCCCATTTAGCCTTCGCACGTTGTCAGTGGTTATCGGAAGTTGAGAGGGCAGAGTCTCTCCCATGGGCACTCAGCCTCCCAGAGCAGGAGACAGAATTAAGTGCACATCCCTGGTTCTACACCCTGGTGTCTTTCCACTGGTGATCCTGAATATCCTCCTTAACTTCTGTGTGCTGGCTCAGAGTGTGGCATGTTTGAATGTCTATGTATATGTGCACGTGTGTATGTGTCCTCTCCTAAGTTGTTTTTTTTTTTTACCATTGTTGATCTAATGACTGTCTCTGAATGCCTTGCAGACACTGCCCTCTGTGACCATGAAACCCTGGGAGTCCACGTTGCTGGTGGCCTGGTTTGGTGTCCTGGGCTGCGTACAGGCTGAATTCTTCACTTCTATTGGTATGTGCCAACAGGACTGTCGCCTGCCTGGGCAGTCCTTGGCTCAAGTGCCAGCGGATGGCACTGCCTGTCCTCCTTCAGGGTGGGGTGGCCTTGTCCACTGGTTTGGACCAGATCTGGGGAGAGTCGGGCTTGCAGAGCTGCTGTTTCCGCCTCTGACCCCTGATGACCTGGATATCCTTCCTGGTAGGTGGCCGTCTCAGCTGGGCCTCCACCCTGGAAAGTGCAGGGTGCTCCCAGGCTGCTCGGCATTTCTGTCCAACTTTCTCCTGGACTACAGAATGGTTCTGAGCAGAGATGCCCCCAGGACATCCTTGTCCCAGGAACATGACCCAGCTGGGTGACAGTGGGAGAGTGAGATTCGGGGTTTCTTCCTTAAGGTGTCCTCAGTGCACTTACCATCCACTTGGAGCCTCTGCCTCTCTCTTCCTAAAGCTGGAGGCCAGGACCATATGAGTGCCTAGTGAAAGTGAAGTCGCTCAGTCGTGTCCAACTCTTTGCGACCCCATGGACTGTAGCCTACCGGGCTCTTCTGTCCATGGGATTTTCCAGGCAATGGTCCTGGAGTGGATTGCCATTTCCTTCTCCAGGGGATCTTCTCAACCCAGGGATCGAACCCGGGTCTCCTGCATTGTAGACAGACGCTTTACTGTCTGAGCCACCAGGGAAGTCACCCAGGCCTCCTTTAATCCTAGGTCCCCATGACCCCAAGAGAGCTGACATGCGCCTGGCTCAGCTTGCCTCTGTGCCGATGTGTTTTGCCTCAAGGTTGGGGCAAAGGTTGCCTCATCCACTTACTGGCCCTTTTATCTCTCCCTCCCAGGACACATGACAGACCTGATTTATGCAGAGAAGGACCTGGTGCAGTCCCTGAAGGAGTACATCCTGGTGGAGGAAGCCAAGCTCTCCAAGATTAAGAGGTGTCTGATGTCCTAAGTCCCCACAGCCACCCTGAGCCAGGGTGGCAGGAGCCCCCACCAGGGACCCACCCAGGGTGCCCATAAGAGGAAGCCCTTGAGGGGGCAGTATGGGCCTGGCCTGGAGTTTACTTCATGCCAGTCCCCCAGAGTAGCTAAATATGTGGGCTGAGTATCACTGCTTTTTCCTTTCTGGATAGAGATCCCCTGAATCTCACCAGGAAAATTACCATAGGTCAAGATCCACGTGAATGGGTGTGTTAGTCTACCTTTTTCTGTGGTTCCACAGCTGGGCTGACAAAATGGAAGCCTTGACCAGCAAATCGGCTGCTGACCCTGAGGGCTACCTGGCCCATCCTGTGAATGCCTATAAACTGGTGAAGCGGCTAAACACGGACTGGCCTGCGCTGGAGAACCTTGTCCTGCAGAACTCGGCCGCAGGTGAGGGACCATGAGCAGGTGGTTGCATGAGCTGGTGTGTCCCTGGGCTTGTGCCTGCGGCGTGTGGGTCTGAGCCTGTCCTGGTTCAGGATGTTGGTGTGCACGTGCAGTGTGTGAACAGCGGGTCTGAGCCTGTCCTGGTTCAGGATGTTGGTGTGCACGTGCAGTGTGTGAACAGCAGCTGCCAGTCCTGGGGCTCGTATCTCTGTGGGGACCTGGCAATTGGCTGTCGTTGCTTTCTGTTGTGATATTAATAATAATCAGTTCTTGGAAATTCCATGGTGGTCCAGTGGTTAGGATTCTGTGCTTCTGCTGCAGGGGGGCATGGGTTTGATCCCTGGTCAGGGAGCTAAGATCCTGCATGTCACACAGCATGGCCAAAAAAAAAAAATCAGTTCTTGCCTTTTTCTAGTGTTTTGGTGTCCCTTTTGGGGTGGGGGGTAGTGACTTTTTTCTAATTATGCTTTAGTAATACATTTTTCTCGATAAGTTGGAAAACAAAAACAATCATATAAGAAAATTACAGTTTTTAATCCAATTGCCTGATGATAATCACTATTAAAATTCTAGTCTTTTTTACACGTGTATAAAATGGAACCGTACCAGGGAATGTTTGAGGGACCAAACGAATTAACAAAGGTTAAGTGGGCTAAGTGGTGGGGATGTGGGCCTCCTCTAAATTCATTCCCATTCGTATCTTTTAGAAAGAAGACATATCCATTGGCATATTTGTGACATAAGCTTGCACTGTTTTCTTGAATTTTTCAGCTGCTGTGTATATTTTTTAAATGTCCTTCTGCCACATGATTTTAAAGTCTGGCTCAGTAATTCGTCAACCCACTGCAGTACTCTTGCCTGGAAAATCCCATGAATGGAGGAGCCTGGTAGGCTGCAGTCCATGGGGTCGCTAAGAGTCGGACATGACTGAGCAACTTCACTTTCACTTTCACTTTCATGCGTTGGAAAGGAAATGGCAACCCACTCCAGTGTTCTTGCCTGGGACGAGGGATCCTGGGGGGCTGCTGTCTATGGGGTCGCACAGAGTCGGACACGACTGAAGCAACTTAGCAGCAGCAGCAGCAGTAATATGTCACACTGATGTAGTGTAAAAATGGTCGTCAGTGGACATGGAATTGTTGCCAAGTTATCAGCAATGTTACCCCTATCTTTGTGCCCACCTCTGATTATTTTCTTATGATCAATTCCCATAAGTGGGATTTGCAGGCCAGAGTATGAACTTTTCTTTCAAAACTTCAACTCTGCTTAGTGCTTTTACTATGATAGTACTTTCTATGCTCTAATATTTTCCTCTCAGCAGCAGATGGTGGGGCAGGCCTGGAGGTGGGCCTTCCAGCCTTGGGCCCAGCCCCCCGGACTCACTGCCTCTCCTCCCTGAGCTGGAAGTGCTGATTAACTTCAGATTCGTTGTCTCTCAAGCTGAGGCGTTTTAGCCAGACTGGGATGGGCTTGGCTTGGCTGGGAGCAGAGTGGCCTCCAGGGAGGGATTGGTGAACTCAGCCGGGCTGGAGCTGTGCCCGGTGAGCTCACTGCCTCCAGAAGCCGTGGCTGTCTTTCCCAGACCTTGCCTCCCAGCCTCGGCCTGTAGCTCAGAACTGTCCGTTCTGCCTGCACCACAGGAGAATGAGCCCGCCCAGATGATCTCCTGCTCTCCAGTCTTCTTCTCGATACCCAGCCCCCACCATCAACATCTGGTTCCTTTGGAAAACCTTATAATTACCCAGAGGGAGATAGGACAGCTCCAGAAAGCAATAGGTTGTTTTTACCTCTTTCTTTCAGAGTTTTTGCCCCTGAAATGTGGAGTGGGGAGGCAGGGAGATAGCACTAACAATGTGGCTTTTTCTGGAAAGCATTTTTTCTCTCTGGATTGTAAGCTCTTAGTGTCCCTGACCATGCAGCCACGAAGGAGACAGCGTTGCAGCATCTTGGCTCCTGGGTCCTCAGGCATGGCTAGAAGTGGATGTTTGCGCCTGAGGTTGTGGGTGCTGTGGGAAGAAGCTGGAAAGGAAATGGCCTTAGAGTGCCCCTTCCAATTCTCAGCTCCTGAGCAGAGTTGAAGCCCCTAAATCAGCATGGGAGAGCCTGGCCCCCACTTGGAGTCCTGAGATTGCGGGAGTTGTATATCTTGCTTTACAGCTGGATCTTGGAGTTACAGAATAGCTTCCTTGGTTGTATCTGTGGTTAGGGCTCTCCCAGACTCCGGGCTGTGGTCTTGAGCACCACAGTCAGAGAGCTCATGCCCTGAGCTCAATGTGAGTTGGTGTGGCAGGAATTTTCCTAGTAAGCAGAGCCGGCCGGTGTGGTCTGGTGGAGGAATCACACACAACAGGGCATGTGCGACCC
The DNA here is from genome assembly GCA_006410635.1 of Cephalophus harveyi. Taxonomy (NCBI): domain Eukaryota; kingdom Metazoa; phylum Chordata; class Mammalia; order Artiodactyla; family Bovidae; genus Cephalophus; species Cephalophus harveyi. The sequence goes on along the minus strand of SJYT01039280.1, from coordinate 43,804 downwards.
ATCTCAGTACTTGGCCTGCTCAGATGATCCTCTAATCCCTGATTTTGGTGAGGGGAGAGCACCATACACCTCCAGGACCGTCGTCATTACCTTTCTGGATGATTAGGACCAGTAATGAGTGGCCAGCTGGGCTCTCTTCTGTCCCTTGGGCTCCTCCATCTGAGATGTGGGCCACGAAGCTGTGATTTACCTGGCCAGCCTAATAATCCTAGATCAAGGTTTACTGTGTGATTTGTTTTCTGCTGAGTGGTCAGCAAGTCCTCCCTTAGTCCTTTCCTGTGTCCCAGTCAGTTACCCTCTCTGACCCTTCTGTCTCCACCGGGTCTGTCTGAGTGCTTTGGATCCAAGACTCTTGGATCTCAGACTCCCACATGTTAATTGGTATGAGGGGGCCATTCTGTTCAGTTCAGATGAGCAGCACAGGCGGTTGGTACAGTGAGGAGTAAGAAAGGAGAGGTCTCCCTGAGCTGGAGCCACTAGGAAGGGCTTCCTGGAGAAACGGGGAACGGCCCTCATGAGAAGGGGCAAGGAATTGCACTAGCCAGAGACCCTCCTTTGGGCGCCTGTCTGGTTCCAGGTGAAATTCTGTCCCTGATGGAGGTAACCTTTTGTTCTCCCTCTCTCCTTTGGAAGATTTTATTGCAAACCTGTCAGTGCAGCGACAGTTCTTCCCCACCGATGAAGATGAAACAGGAGCCGCCAAGGCCTTGATGAGACTTCAGGACACATACAAACTGGACCCAGATACAATTTCCAAAGGGGAACTTCCAGGTAACTCACCATTCCAGACAAAGCTTGTCCAGCGTGTGTAGTCTGTTATGGTGTCTAAACAGGGCTGGAGCCCCTGCTGACTCGTGGTCTCTACCCTCAGGGGCACCGTCACCCCTGGGAGTGGTTCTCTCTTTGTTTCCAGTTGGTGCCAGTCCCCTAGTGTATGACAGCTGCCTCCCCTCAGCCCCTACCCCACCACCTCCCTCCAGCCCAGGCCTCCCCTCTCTCAGCTCAGGGAATGCCAAGGCTGCCGCTCAGGACCTCCTTGGCCTGTGTCTCCAGAGCACCACTCAGGTCTGTATCCAGACCCACTTCCGTTCCCACCTTCCAGGGTCCTCTTGCCCAGGACTGCTCTTGGAACTTGTTGTCGCATGGGCTGTGTACCCTCAGTTACAGTCGCTGCCCCTGTTTCTTCTGTGTCCACCTCTCTGGACTCTTCCCCCTGAGCTCATCTTGGAAACCTCTGTTCCTGCTCATCTTACATACCCCTGCCTCAGGATCCCAAGCCCTATTCAGTCTCTGCTGCTGATCGATCTCTTCTCCCTCCTGGTTAGGCAGCTGGATAGTCATCTACACTCTTTTCCTGTTTCCCTGGTTCCTGTGTCCTCCTGAACACACAAAGTCTGGCCTCCTTCTGCCCCTGCCCCTGCAAGATCACCACTTGGATGGTAAAGCCAGTAGACAGGTTTCAGGCCGAATGTTCTTTAGCTTTTCACTAGCGTTCAGCATATTAATTGCCTGATTCTTCCTGATATTCTCCTCTCCTTTGAATTCTGGGACACTGATCTCAGCTGTTTCTCTTTTGGCACCTCTCTCTCTCATTTCTTTTACAGGCCCTGTTTCAATTCAACTGGCTACCTCAGTATATTTATAAGAAGATGTGTAGGGGTTTGGTCGGAGAAGGCAATGGCACCCCGCTCCAGTACTCTTGCCTGGAGAATCCCATGGACAGAGGAGCCTGGTGGGCTGTGGTTCATGGGGTCGCACAGAGTCGGACACGACTGAGCGACTTTCCTTTCACTTTTCACTTTCATGCCCTGGAGAGGGAAATGGCGACCCACTCCAGTGTTCTTGCCTGGAGAATCCCAGGGATGGCGGAGCCTGGTGGGCTTCCATCTATGGGGTCGCACAGAGTCGGACACGACTGAAGCGACTTAGCAGCAGCAGCAGCAGGGGTTTGGTAGCTGTTAAAGGGCAATAAACTCAGGGATTCAGTTAGACTCTGGTAGTAGATCTTGGAGGCTCCCTCACCTGTGGGGACCCTGTAGGAGGCGCAGCAGAGGAAATCACTGTGTGTAGGAGAGGGAGGAACTGTGTTGTTGGCTGCTCAGAGCCTGGAGCCTTGGCACTGGGAGGCCCAGGGAGCCAACAGGAAGATTGGGGATGTCTCCTTAATCCTCACTCAGTCAGATTTTGGATAAGGCCAGGAGGCCAGGGAGAGAAGGGGCACCTGCAGGATCCGTTCACCCTTTAGCTATGAGAATGGTTGGTGGGAAGAGGGAGCCAGAGCCAGGCATTGACCCTTCACATTCAGTAACAGCCCCATGTGTATCCTGGAGGGGCAGTGAGGGGTGGATGGGAGTTGTTCCCCAGGGTGCTATTCCTACCTGGTGTCTCCTCTCCCTAAGCACCTTCTCCAAGGGAGCCTGTTCACAGTGCTGTACTTTTAGGGCTAAATCCAAATTCCTCTTAGCACGTGGTCTTTGTGGTCCTGCGTGGTACCATCTCCCTGGTCTCCTTGCCCGTTGTTCTGAGCTTCACCACTGCTTGGCTTCTTTGTTCATCCCACAAGCTCTGCAGGTTTACCTTCAGCATTCAGCTCAACTGGTATTCTCCCAAAAGCACTCTCCAGAGAGCAGACTTTCACACTGGTTTCTGGGAAAGATACTGAGTGTTTGGAAGCCATTCTTGACATTCTTGGTATCTGTGAGATATATGGTAATAGCTACTGTTTATTACACTCAAAGGACTCATAGGAGACATTTTCATATGACATCGTCATCTTGAATTCTTGGCACAAGTCCTCTAAAATTGATGGCATTATCTCTTTTTAGAGGTAACAGACTAAGAATCAGAGAGGCTAAGTAACTTGCCTGTAGTCGCACAGTTGTTGGGGGCCATAGGTAGGCCCACACAGGCCTTGCTCTGTCCAACCCGCTCACCTGTGTTATGCTGCCTCCATCAGTGTTGAGTTCCTGCACCCACAGAGCCGGAGATCTGGGGGTTCACGGAGAGTGAACAAGGACTCAAGGATGCCTCCCTTCTCCCATCCATGGTCTTCCTGCTAACTCTGTCTGGTGTTTATTTTCCCTGTTTTCCTATCCTGTCCTGCATTGTCTGTTCCTGAGCCATCCTGGTGAGCAGCCCCTGAAGCCAACCATGGCAGCGGGGGTTTCATTCTGGACATCTTGGATATCAGGCAGAAAGAGCCCACTCTGAGGCAACTCTCCATTGTTAGCCATGCCTGGGTTGCTATTAATGGTTTTGTAGGGAAGTTTCTTTGCTTTCCAGGAGGGTCACAGCTTAAACCCTGCATCTCCCCATAGCTTACACACCACATCTCCTTCTTGACTTGAAACTCTCTTCATGGTCACTTCCAGCGTGAACCAACAGCAGATGACCTATGGTCAGAGGACCTGCTGAATTGACGTTAACCAAGGGCCGCCCCCTGGTGGCTCAGACGGTAAAGAATCTGCCTGCACTGTGCGAGACCTGGGTTCAATCCCTGGGTTGGGAAACTCCGCTGGAGAAGGGAATGGCTACTCACTCCAATATTCTTGCCTGGAGAATTCCGTGGGCAGAGGAGTCTGGCAGCTACAGTCCATGGAGTTACAGAGTGGGACAGGACTGAGTGACTAACGCTTTCCCTTTGAAGGGCCCCACCGCCTAGTGGTCAAAGCTGGCATTGCAGTCTTATTTCTTGACCTCCCTCGGCATCTGTTGCGCCACTCCTGTTCCGTTTCTTCCACCTCTTAGGTACTTCTCAGTGTTATTCACTCCACCGTTTCTGTACAGGTGGCCTCTGGGGCCCTGACCTCAACTACCGTGTCTCTCTTTCCTGACACTTATTTCTGGAAGCATTTATCTTCATCCATGGCTTTACCTGCCACCTCAGTTCTGTTTTTTATATTCAAGTTATTTTTTTCTAAACTTCCAGTCTCAAACGGCCAGCTACCTTGCAGACATCTCCTGTGCAGCATGCAGGACCTTTATACTCTGCTAAACACTACTTTTTGGGCATCCTGGGCTCCTCCATAATAAAGGCCCCTTCCCCCTTGGAAAGAGGGGAGTCTGAGGATAGGAGACAGGCTCTGCACCCCAGCCAGAGACAGGGCCAGCATGGCTGTGCTTTCTGTACTCATGGCCCTTGGAGGTGTGTGGTCTGAAATCCTAGTGGGCCTCTGCTGGGGTGACGCCCCCACCTTGCAGGGGCCCAGGCTCCCGCAATGGGGGAAATCTGTCTCCCTAACCCAGACGCCCTTTGGAGCCTGACTACATGCCTCTCCGGCTGCAGGAACCAAGTACCAGGCTGTGCTGAGTGTGGACGACTGCTTTGGGATGGGCCGCTCGGCCTACAATGAAGGCGACTATTACCACACAGTGTTGTGGATGGAACAGGTGCTAAAGCAGCTCGATGCTGGGGAGGAGGCCACCACATCCAAGGCCCAGGTGCTGGACTATCTGAGCTACGCCGTATTCCAGTTGGGTGACCTGCACCGTGCCGTGGAGCTCACCCGCCGCCTGCTCTCCCTGGGTAAGGAGCCTCTGGGGGAAGGTCAGGTACAGATGGGGAGGTGGCAGGGCTGGCTCCTGTCAGGGACCAAGCCAGTCTGACCAGTTGCCTAGCCGGTGACCAATCCTTTGCTGCTTTCAGGCTAGCTGCCAGCTTGCTCTTTACCTACCTCAGTTCTGGCCTTAACCCTTGCCCAGTCACTGATGGATACACTCAGGCCTGCACATAGATTTCTGTTCCATTTATAAATGGGAATCCAGGGTTGCAGTATATCTGCTGCTCTGTAGGGTGGAGCCTTTATTACATCCACAGAAGCTTGAGAGGCAAGCTGTATTTCGGGGTTGCTGCAGTGACAGTTAGAGGCCTGAGGTCTAACTGATGGACTTGCCATGACTTTGGTCATTTAAGTGTCTTGTGATGTTAGACTGAAGGAGATCAGAAGCCCTCTGTCTCAAGAACCTATTTGTTCCTCTTCTTATTAATATTTGGGATATCATAGTTTGGGATTTCACTGGCCAGCAGACCTCCTTTTGCTGCTGCTTTTCATGGGTACTGCATCTGAGGCCAGCTAGTGTGGATGTCTGTTAGATGGATGTGGAAAGAGGGCTTTGTAGAATCTGTCATGTTAGTAAGAGCCTTGGACAGGGAGTTGGGTCACCTGGATTCCTCCTCTGAATAACCTCACGTTAATTTCCTCACATCTTTGGGCTTCAGTTTCCTCCTCTGAGGGGTGGCTCAGTACTCCTGCCTGGCTTGCGCCTTCGTGTCGTGAGGCCCATAGGACAAAGCTGTGGGAGTGTCATGTGGCTGTTCTTGTTGCTGGTGTTTCAGCCTGCCTTCTCGCTGTGGCCAGGGCGTGATGCGCTCACCAGTAATGGAGCAGATGGACTCTAGGGCACGGATGAAGCTAGCATGCAACCAGGTTGGGAGGAGGAGGCAGAACTCTGGACTGCTCCTCTGGACCCGTGTCCTCAGGATTTCCAGGGAAGTCTGAGAGGAGATCTGCGTCAGTGGCGCAGCATCCCTTCCACCCCCCGCTTTGTTGCTCCTTTCTCATCTCTGACCAGCGTGGAGAGAACCTCTGTTGGCTTTTCCTCTATGACCAGCAAACCCCGCTTAGGTGCTGTGGAAGCCAGAATGCTGCGTGCAAGTGAGCTGCTGGGAGAGAAAACCGCTTACAGAATAATTTCTCTAAATGACCTAACAGATGTTTGTGGTTTCCTTTTCCTTCATGTTCTTTCCTTTTGTAGACCCGAGCCATGAACGAGCTGGAGGGAATCTGCACTACTTTGAACGGTTGTTGGAAGAAGAAAGAGAAAAAATGTTGTCGAATCACACAGAAGCTGAGCTCGCAGCCCAGCAAGGCTTATACGAGAGGCCTGTGGACTACCTACCCGAGAGGGATGTCTACGAGAGCCTCTGTCGTGGGGAGGGTGTCAAACTGGTGAGGCACGTGGATGGGTCAGGGCCCAGGCAGTGGACCTAGACTTCAGCTCTGGTCAGATAGATGTGAGGAAGATGTTACTCTGTCTGTAGGTGGTTTTCTCAATTCTTGGTTGTATCTGCTGAGGCTGACATGTGGATGTTCTCCGAGGTACAGGATAGGAGGCTTGTCTTCCCTGAGGTCCCAGGCAGAGTTTGAGTCCTCTGAGTTGTTGCTGAGCACCCCTCCCCATCCCAAGTGGCCAGCTTCTGCTTGACTCACTGTTCTAAGAAAACCCGTGGGACTTGATGTGCCTTGGGCCCCAACGGAAGTCATGATCTCTAGCAAAGACAAGAAAGTTGCTAGAGCTTGGTATGAGGTATCACGGGCCTTGGACAGCCCTGGGACCCCGGTGCTTCCTCGCCGAGGCTCAGATGTGAGTCAGTCTGTTGGCCTTCTCCGTGCCAGTGTCTGCTTGCTCCCGCTGGCTCTTCTGTCTAGAAAGATGTGTCCCCTGCCCCAGCCCTCCTCACCTACTCATGTCTCTGTAAGAAGGGTCAGGAATTACACCCTGCCAGAGAACTTGTCAAATGAGGTATTCTTGGGAAAGGAGAACCTCTGCGTGATTTGTGGCATATCATTTCATGCCAGCCAAACTGAGGGGCTTTTGTTTTCTTTTCTGGTGAGGTGGGAGGGAGCAACTGCTGGACACTGGATTTGAGACCAGTGTCTGCAGCCAGTTAGTCTGGGACTGAGGGTTAGGACTCACTCAGCTCAGGGCCTGTTGTTCTGTATTTCCCAGACCCCCCGAAGGCAGAAGAGGCTCTTCTGTAGGTATCACCATGGCAACAGAGTGCCGCAGCTGCTCATCGCCCCCTTCAAGGAGGAGGATGAGTGGGACAGCCCGCACATCGTCAGGTACTACGACGTCATGTCTGATGAGGAAATCGAGAGGATCAAGGAGATTGCGAAACCCAAAGTAGGTGTCTCTGCCGTTCCTTCTCAGGCCACTTAGTCCAGGTGCCATGGGCTGTTTGGTTGCTCACCCAGCTGGCCTCTGCTGGTGGCTTGCATGAGTCCACTGCCGGGTACTAAGGTACTGCAGACTCGATTAGACCTTGAAGAGTCACGGTCCACGGAGGGAACCAATGTGGACAGAGAGGGTGGGAAATAAGGGCACCCTGAGCAGGTTGGGGGCTGGTGTGTGGGTGAGTGTTCAGGAAGTATGCCATGGGGTACGGCCAGGCTGGGTCCTGTGGAGCTCCTGATGAGGACTGCGAAGAAGTGATTGACTTGGAGGAGAGTGAGTATCTGCAGGACCGTCTTCTCATCTAGCAGCATGCTGGGTCTCTCTGTTTATTCACACCTTTAAATATTTTCTTCACATAAGCCCGGCACTTCTCTTGTTAAATTTATTCCTAGGCAGTTTGTTGCTGTTGTTATTGTAACTTCACTTTGTTCCTTTTATCATTATGATTTTACTGGTTATGTTATTAAATCAGCTTACCATCATAAGCTAAACTGTTGATTATAAAAACATATTTCATCATAAAAGCTAATGTGTACTGAGTTTGGAAGTGTGGCAGGCCCTGTTCTAAGTCCTTAACATGTGTTAACTGCTGTGTCTGTTCAGCAGGCTCTGTCATCATCTTCATTTTACCCACAAGGAAATAGACCCGGTGCAGATCACAGCTAGTAGTTGAACTCATTTCTTATTCTTTTGGTTTTTAGCTAATTATCTTAGGTTGTCCATATAGTACTAGCACCTGCAAATAGAAAAATTTTGTTTTTTCCTTCCTAGACATTATGGTTCTGTTTCTCTTGTCTTGTTGAATTGTCCAGAGCTTCTAGAGCATTTTTATAATAGGAATCTTTGTCTTGTTCCTGAATTTCCTAGAAATGCCTTTGGTATTTCACTGGTAAGTGTGCAAGTTGGCTGTTGGTTTTGTATATACATCATCATGTTACAAAATTATTCTTCTATTTCTAGTTCATAAAAGATTTTCTCCCATTTGACATCTTTCAAAGAGAACTGCTTGCTGCCATGTCCCCACCCTTCTGTCACTGGTAATCAAGAGCGAGGAGTTAGCTGGAGATCCTCTATTGCTCTGCTTCTAAGAGAACTGTCGAGGCCAGGAGGCCAGCACTCCTGGAGAGACCTAGGATAGGTTCCCATCCTGGGCCCTGGACTGCATCTTGGAACAACCTTGCTTTGAGGTACTAGGATCTCCAGGGCTCAGAGCCAGTTATTAGTGTCACTGATATTGCTGAGGGAGGGCCTAGCCAGTGTGTGTGGAGAACGGGGACCACAGACCCCCACTCTCTTCCATTCCCTGGACCAGCTCCAAATTCCTGAGGGAAAGAAAACTGCTTTCTTGGCTGTCAGGTGAGGGAGGCACTGTGGTGCCAGACCCTCCTGAGAGATTCCTCCCTTGTCCCTCTGACCAAGGCAGAAACATTGCTCTGTGTGTGTGTGTGCTCACGTTGGGTGTGTGTGTGCACATGGGTGTGGCTGAAGAGGAGAGTGACTGGGAAGCTAGTCTTTGAATAGAAGCCTCGTGAAGGGCCAAACATGTTGGCTATTACAGGCTGACCTCTCCTTTCCGGAGCCTGTGAGGGACAGATGCTAGCCTGGCTTTGAAGTAGGGCCCATGAGCTTAACTTAGCCGGTGGGGAATGCCTGGCAGCTGCCTGCGGGTCTCTGGCCTGCTTTCAAAATAGCTCTGTCTGTCCCTGGGAGCCGAGCACAGCTGCCCAGAGCCTCCCTGTGGGCGTCAGGCCAGTGCTGTGGTTCACTTGTTTGGATGGGATCTAGCCACAGCTGCAGTTGTCATCAGGAAAGAACAGTAGGTGGGATCTCGGGGAAGCCCTCCGTTCTGGGTGCAGTGGGTCTTACCCAAGTGTGCTGCAGCAGCACCTGTCCAGGTTGGCCAGCCTTCTGGTCCATCCACCCCCTCCATCCCTTCTGCCACCTCTTGCCCTGACCTCTCTCTGACATCCTCACTGGCCTCCTTGTTCCTGCTCTGACCCCTCCTTCACCTACCCTCTATGATGTATGCACAGTGATCTTTCTTACACTCAGGCTGTGGTGTCCCTCCCCTGCTTCTCACTGGTCCCAGGTTACATCCAGCTCAACCCCCTCTTGCCCCCTCAGCCTGTTCTGATCTCTTCCCTCTCGCTTCTAATCCACAGTCATACGCCACGTCCATTTTGACCTCTGGGTCCCTGCATTGCTGTTCCTGCCCTGTTCCTGTAATGTTCTCCTGCCTGGCTAACTCCTGCTTACCATTCAAATCTCAGCTAGGTGGTTCCCCCATCACCCCCTTAGGATGCCAGTCTTGACCCTGTAGACTGCGCTCCCCCAGACACTGAGCTTCCCCCTTCCCGGCTTCTACATGCTGTGCTGTGACTACCCAACTGGTTTTTTGCCTTCCCACCCAACTGAGTTATATGAGGATAGCGGCCATGTCTTGGTCACCTAGCATTGTGCTAGGCACATGAGTAATCACTAGTTAAGACAGTCCACAGCTGGAGCATGGGGGGCTGGCTCCAGGCAGCAGGCCCTTCCTGGGAGTATCACTGCATCAGTCTGTGGCAACTGGGGGGTATGAGATAGGTGAGGTGTGTATGTGTTATTATGAGTGAGCACGTGGAGGTGGGTGGCTTCCAGCAGCCATTCACTTATTGCTGCTTGTAGATTGCTTTCCTGACTCTATCTTCTGCCCTCACAAAGCTCCCAAGGGAGTGAAAACTGTGCTTTCTGTTTTTGTTCCTTGTGCAGTAGGAGGCCAGCAGGGGCTGTGCAGTAGGAGAGTGTTTGGGTAGGTTTCTGGGCAGAGGAGGTTGCTGAGGTTCAGAAGGACAGTGGACTTGACCGTGTTGAGAGGAGCATGCAAGACTGAGACTCAGGGACGGCAGCACAGTCTGAATGTGGTGGGAGCAGCCAGGCGTGGGCTGGTGTGGTGTGTGGGCCTGGGGAGAAAGGGGCTGTCCAGGCAGATGGGTGAACAGACTAAACAGACTCCACAGGCATAATTCTGCAGACAGCATGGACCTGGGAGCCAGGGGCGGGCAGTGGCCAGGCTCTGACAGCCGAACAGGAATTTGGAGACCACTGCCCTGGCCTGGCTTGCAGGATCAAGGGGCCTTGGCTAGAGCCACTACCTGCAGAGCTCCTTCCCTTCCTGGTCTGATTGGCAGATCAGGTCTCAGCCTCTCCAGGAAAAACACTCAAGGCAAAGAATGATAAGCGTGCCCTCTCTTCCTGCCTTCCAGCTTGCACGAGCCACTGTTCGTGATCCCAAGACAGGTGTGCTCACTGTCGCCAGCTACAGGGTTTCCAAAAGGTTAGCAAAGGTGATGGTGGAGGAGGGATGGCTGCTCACGCCCCAACTCCAGGGCCTCCCAGTTCCTACTGAGGGCGGGCGGCTTGGGTGGTTGTCCTCCCTGCTGGCTCCCACACCCGCCTACGGGGAGCTTCCACTCTGTGCTGCCTTCAGTGCTGGCCCTGAGGCTGGGAGAGTGGAGGACCTCATCTAAGCCGGCTTTGCCCTGCTTCTCTCTCCCTCTTGTTTTGGTGTAGCTCCTGGCTGGAGGAGGATGATGACCCTGTTGTGGCTCGGGTGAATCTCCGGATGCAGCACATCACAGGGCTAACAGTGAAGACTGCAGAATTGTTGCAGGTATGGCTTGCTCCTGGGACCCTGGAGTTGGGAAGGGAGTGTTTCTAGCTAGATCATCTCCCAGGGTGCTCAGGGCTGGGCCTAGGGCGGCTTGCCCAAAAAACTGAATGACTCCAGGATGCCACGAGTATGGAGTGGCCTCCTATTGGGAAGCCGGAGTTAAGTAGGCCCCTGGCATTCAACAGTTAGTGTTCGCAAATGCCACCTGGATATCTCCTCTGTGCCCAAGTATCACACTAGGTGCTAGGGATTGTTGGTGGGTATGGCAGGCCCATTTATGTCATCTTGACTACAGAAGCTGCTATCCTGAATTGTTCCGGGGACACCTCTGAGAGCTGTGAATATATTCAGAGGTATGGTTCTGAGTCTTAGTCAAGTGCACTTGGAGGTAAAATGTTCTATAATACTTTAGCAGTGAGAGGCCTAGATTGGTTGGATGATGAAGATGAAATACTCCATTTTAAGTAATTCTGTGGGACCGTGGCTTCCTGCTTTTTATTTCAGAGGTGAAGACACACGGCGGCACCATACTGAACATTATGGGCAGAGCTCCATACTGAACATTATGGGCAGAGCTCCTACTAATGTGTCTCTGTTCTATTGAGTTCAAATCAGCAGTGGGCATGCTGCCATCTGAACATCCCAGATTCTGAATTCTGCTGTAAAGTGATGCCCTGAGACGCTGCCAGAAAAGTTTCACTGGCATTTTTCTTGAGTCTCCTGGATCTGTTTGGCCAGAGGTTTTGTGCATTTAAGGATCTCACACTTTAACTGATCAACCATAGCTCTCAGTAGAATATTGAACTGAGATCACTTGAAAATACTCTCTGAACCTTTGCCTGGACACATCCAAGCAAATCAGCACTCATTCCCCACTCCATAGCTGGGTCAGCAACCAAAACCAATTTTGAAGGTTGTCTTTATGGATTTGTGTGAAGTCTACCAGAGTTGTTTTTTCTTTTCTTTTTAAAGCATGCTGATTATCTCACAGTCTTGTGAACATTTTATGTAATTTTTTCAGTTCCACTGAGCTTAGTGTTGAGTTTGTAAGTCTAATTTTTAGGTAAGATCTGCAGACAAGCGCATCAGGAGAGGACTTCTGCCACATCTCCCACTCCCCTGTTAGGTGGGAGAGCACACCTCTTTCAAGAGCGAAAGGGTCTCCATGCCCCAAGTGCATTCCTGTTGGTGTAGTTGTGATTCATACCTTCCTGGAACAGGTTTTGTGCTGTTGTTAAGACATCTACCATTGCTTCCTGCAAATGAGCCAGTGTTAGGACCATCATGGCCCTTAGTGAGGATGATGTTCCATTTGGTTGCTGACTCCATACCCTGGACCAAGAGGCTGAAAAGAGTGTACAAGGCCTGTACCCCTGTTGCTCTCCTGGATGACTTCCAGGCTGTACCCTCTCTCACATGCAACCCCAGAAGACGCAGCTTTGTCCTTGGTCTGGCTTCATCTTAACTGAGCTCTTGTAATGTTGTAACTCAGTTGATAAATGGGCTTTGAATGCCGCAGCGCTCACTGTATGATCTTTTATGGTCAGGGTCTTCCGGAAGACCATTTTTGTTTGCTTTCATTCTTTAGGAACTGTCTTGGCATTTTCTTTGCCAGCCAGTGTTGTTCAAAGCTTTGATCCTACACAGACAGGGGATAGGAAACTAGGTTTCAGAACCTGTCTCCTAGTATTCATTCCACATAGTGTGATACATGCCTAGGCACCAGCAAGAGCCTTCCTACCAAGGTCCGCATGGGAGCATTACAGGCTTCTGGAAAGGAACTGGTTCTTCTGCTGTCTATTGACCCTCTCATCTGTAGTTGATGTGTTTGCTTTAGATAATTTGGAAGAAAGGGCGATCGAGGCTTTCTTTTGAATTGGGTGAGGGCCTGTCTGAGAGTGGAAGAGATTCTGCATTGCCAGAATTCCTGAAGATTGAAGACTCTGCTGATGTCTCAGTCTCACCAAAAAAGTGATTTCTAACTATTTCCCTCCGCCCTTCACTCTGACCCCAGTATTGTAAATACCCACATCTTTCAAAGGACTGACTCTTAATACTTTTGTGACAAATGAATACCTCCTCTCAGGAATCAGTTTTGATGTACAGCTTCTTTTATGTAAGGTATGAGTCTGGGGCCTGGGGTTTCCCAGATGGTGATTCTGATGGCTGCACATCCAGAAGTTCCCATGGCACTTGTACTATTTGGGGATGGTGTTAAATAGTATAGGTACAGTAGCCTGAACACTATGATCAAATGTGAGAATCACCATCTGCAAAACTGCTAAATCAAAACTGCTAATCAAAACTGCTAAAAGATGAGCCACCTGTAACAATGCAGCTGCTTTCATTATCCCCAGGTACTGGAAGTTTAAGCACTCCATCCAGCAAGTGGGAGTGTTGGAAAATGCAGTCATACTTTGCACCTCCAGCAACAAACAGCGAGTGAACTTTCCCGAATGCACTGGCAAACTGATCACAGTCATGTTTAAAGTTTTCTTCAAGTTCTTGGCTATAGTGGATCCAGAGAAAAATCCTTTGTGATATCACTTCATCAGCTTCTCTAGCACTTCTCTCCTTACATGCATCTTCAGTCTCAGGGTCACCTGCTGAACTAGGTCTCCTTGCACTGTTGATAGTATTTTTGGTGTGGGACACTTGAAGGCTGAAGCAATGTGTGACAGGATGTTTTCTTCCACTGATTCTGATTCTCCTTATTAATGTTTTTATTTTTATGGACATTGAAAAAAATCATTCTGCCCCAAATCTGCGTTTCATCACATTCAATAAATACTATTTTATACTCCAAAAGGAGGATTTTCTCTCTTGTAAAGCCCATCCTCCCTCTCCCTCCATCCTGTTCATAGATGGCCATTATTGCCAGTTTTGCAGCATCTCTCTCCTGACTCTTAGAATCACCACAAAGTTTATATGAAACCAATTTTCTGAGGACTAATAGTTGAATCCTCAAAGTGTTTATGGTTTCCTTAAGACACAGTAGCCAAGTGTTCCCAGGTGGACATTGGTGGTACCATTTGGTACATCAGCTTTCATGTTAGATTTTGCATTTCATCTTGAACTTCATCTCTCATCTAGCTACTGAAGCTAAAATAACCATTGTGACTTAGAACTTATATTGTGCTGGTAAACTGTTCACAAAGGTGTTTATGTTATGACTTCTGATCCAATTAGTGATACCTGAGGTGGCTCAGGCCCTGGTCTGGGTTCAGGCTCCACTTGAGGGCACTGAGATAAAGCAGCAGTTTTGGGGCCCCTGCAGCCAGCCGCCCAGGCCCTGATCCTGCACTTGGGTGCAGACGTATTCCGTGCAGTGGACCACTCTGAGATGGGGTGGGATTTGTTTGTCCTGTTCAGCCTGACCAAGATGAGTTTCTGGGGCCTGGTGACAGAGGTGGCAGGAGCATGGCCAGGCACTGAGTAGCTCCCAGACGAGTACTAAAAAGAACCTCCCCCCACAAACCAGTTCTGAATTTGTTGTTGGCATTCTTCTGAATTACCACTTCATTATCTTGCGAATAATCATGGCCTGCCTGAAGGAGGGCTCCCTCTGCTGCCATTCATGTGTCCCTCAAGGGCTGGAGCTTCTCCACGGTGGCCATCTGCAACTTGCCATCATGTCCTTTCTGGGAAACCACATTTGTGCTGCACCCTTCCTCTTGGACACAGCTATAGGCCTGTTTGCAGCATTTGTTCTGCCCAAACTGGCAGGGCATAGCTACCCTCCTCAGAGAGGCTGCTCCTCGGGGTTCTGGTTGGTACCTGGGGAGATGGACTGCTTCAAGGTGGTTCATGCTGCTGACAAAGTCCAATGCTGTTATTTCCTACCAGGTTGCTAATTATGGAATGGGAGGACAGTACGAGCCACATTTTGACTTCTCCAGGGTAAGACCCCACTCAGGTTTTTTCAAAGGTCCTGCTCTAGCTGATTTGAGAAGGCTGTAGCCTTCACCTTAGCCCCCGCCCCGCCTCACCAGGGCCCACTCTTTGTTACTGGAGAAGCCCAAGTCCAGAGCCAAGTGCAGCCCGGCTATTTCCCCTGATATTGGGAGTGGTCCCCCTGACCCAGCCCTGCCATTCTTTGCCCTGACTCTGAAGCAGAGGACATCACTAGGTCTCTGTGAACTCTTTCCTGCCCCTTCTCCTCTATGCCCAGCCAGGATTTCCTTTGCAACTTTGGCCCCTGGTCCAGGCCTATGTATGGAACTCCCGCTTAGTACCTTCCCTCGACCTTTTTGGCCTCAGTCCTGTGGGTGGTGGGGAAAGTCAGTTGCAAACTTGGGTGAAAGTTGTTGTCTATTGCAGCGACCTTTTGACAGCGGCCTCAAAACGGAGGGGAATAGGTTAGCGACGTTTCTTAACTATGTAAGTATTGGGTACAGGCCCACCTGTGTGCTCTCACTTAATTTTATAGAAAGATGAGCAAGATGCTTTCAAGCGTTTAGGGACGGGGAATCGTGTGGCCACGTTCTTAAACTACGTAAGTATGATGCCTGCAGTGTGTGGGCTTAAGGGGAGCCTGGGTCCAGAGTGCTCTCTTAAATATGTTCCCGTCAGAGCCGATACCACCAGCTGTTGCTTAATGGCTGGGTCCTCCCGGCCCTCAGCACCCTTCTTCGCTGGAGTAGAGTGTTGCCCCGTGTTTCCATTTGTGTGCTTGTCCCAACTCCTGTGATTTACATCCCTGGCTCCTTTTTGATGGGCCCAGTGCTAGTCTGGACTTTGGGGATGGGTGTCCTGGAGAGGTCTCTGCTTGGCGTCAGAGTGAGGAGGTGGCCTGGAAGTGCTCTTAGATGAAGCGGCCTTCATTTCCCCGGAGCTCAGTGGCCTGCTTGCCTCCCACCTGCTGCCTGTACTCCAGCCAGGGTTAGGTTTACCTCTCACTTGAGGAACAGGTTCCTCTCCCCTTGGCTGAAAGAGGTAGCCCTAAAGAGGCATAGAAGTAACTTAGAGACAGAAGCCTGTGTCCATTTTCCCCTTTGGTGTCTTAAGTTTCATTGTGTGGTTATTATGTGCTGGGGACTGCTATGAACGTGCTGGTGAGCAGGACATGTGTGGTTTCTCTTGGGCTGATAGTCTAATATGAAAGACTTTAGACATAGGAGAGATAGTTGTTTGGTTACCATAGTGATAAGTGCTTTGAAGAAGTAATGCAGAGTGGAGGTTCTGAGAAAGCCTCCCTTGAGAAGTAACATGTCAGTTGAGACTTAAAGGTTGAGTGGAAATTTGTTGGTAGAACATGATTTCTGGTAGAGAGGAGAATGTGTGGAGGCCTGGAAAAGGGAAGGAACTTGGGATGTTGGAAAAAGAGAAAAAAGGGTGGTGTGTCTCAGAGATAGTGCGTTAATCTGGGGTGGCTAAAGGGAGAGGCAGGTGAGACTGCCAGGACCTTCAGGTTTTAGAAGAGAGCCTGGATTTGATCCTCGCTCTGGTGGGAGGCCATCAGGGGTTGTCATTTTCCGCATTTACCATTCGTCTGTTGGGTGCCCTTCAGCCTGTCTGGTATGTGTCCTGTGGAAATATTTTAGCTCCACGTTTTATTACCTTACAGGCTAAAAACTTGAATTAAGAGAGCCAGATGAGAAAGAAGTAGTGCCTTGGGCATGAGCTGAGCTCTGTGGGCATGAGTGCAGCCTTGCTGCTATGGAAACTGTGTTCCATTTAGTTTGAGGTTTTACTGCGGGAGAAGCAGGCCCTCTGGAGACAGTGTACCCTCACTGGCCCTGGGAGGGTGGCTGTTGTGGGAAGGTGAGGGTCTGACCAGAGCTGCAAGTTACTGAAGCCAGAGAAACAGTGCTGAATTGGGACCACCGATGGTGACAGAAGCCACAGGGCAGCTCACAGGGCACGCTGGCTTAGGCGAGGGCCAGCTTGGATGAGGATAAAGGGCATGGGGGTCAGCTAGGCATTTTTCCCAGCACCGACTCAGATTTTCCCCATTTGAGGACAGCCAGGGTATGGGTCTCCTTAGGCCTACATCTCTCCTGAGACTGTCCTGATGAACCACTCAGATTAAGCAGGGTTTAGGGAGGGGCAGGGTGTGGGAAGAGCCTTTCTGGCTAGAGGGCTGGTGGTGGAGCTACTGATGCTCAGAGGAGGACAGTCCACATACTTTTCACGTCCTTTTTGGCTCAGTTGCTCTGAGACTATTGAGTAGAAGGGCCAAGCTCTGTGTCTTGTATTCCCAGATGAGTGATGTAGAAGCTGGTGGTGCCACCGTCTTTCCTGATCTGGGGGCTGCAATTTGGCCTAAGAAGGTAAGTTCTGGTTCTTGGGGGTCAAAAGTTGAAGTGCAGGGCCCAGACCTCATTCCTGTCTCCTAGTCCAGTTCCCTGGCTTGCTTGACTATCACTTTGAGGGACCTTAGTCCTTTCCTGCCTGAACCCTGACCCGTGGTCTAGGCCTTCACCTTGGGAGATGGAATGAAGAGGGAAATTCCTTCAGGGCCAGGTGGGATTCTCAGTATCTACCCCACCATGGAGGGTAGGAGCTTTTTGGGGAACTTCTCCACGCTGGAGTCCCAGAGTCCTGTGCCCCTGAACACAGGCGAGTGAGAGTTTCTGCTCAGAGGGGGCTCTGTGGTACTCAGCATCAGATCCTTGGGCCCAGTATCTAAGGGTGTTGTATGATAGGCCTTCTCTTTCCAGGGCACAGCTGTATTCTGGTACAACCTCCTGCGGAGTGGGGAAGGTGACTACCGAACGAGACATGCTGCCTGCCCCGTGCTTGTAGGCTGCAAGTGGGGTGAGTGGCTTAAGTTGTGATGGTGGCCTCTGGGCTCTAGTGGTCAGCCTGAGACTCTGAACTGAGAGGTCCTTGCTGCTGAATTTTCAGAGTCAAAGCCGTCTTCCTTTTGGAGATTTTGGGGTTTTGTGTTTGTTTTTCCTTGATAACCAGTAGTCCCACCCAGCCATGTTAGCTGTCCACTCAGCTGGTTATGTGCTAAGACATTTGGTTGGGAACACTTTCAGAGGTGCCTAGAGAGCTAAGGAAGCCCCAAGGAAGAATAGCTATACAGTCATCCTAGGTCCAGCATGGCCCCCAGAAGAGTGGGTTCTGGCAAGGGTTCTGAGGTCACAGTGGGGAGAAGTGGAAACAGAAAGAGGAAAAGGTGTCTCAGGCAAGCAAAGCCCACGTGGAACAAGGCTCGGGCTAAAACCAACATCATAGGTGTGGGGACCAGCTGCCTTTGTCTCTTGCACAAGGGGAGGCTTGAGGCTGAAATCAAACTGTGGAGGCTGAAGGCTGAGCTTTGTTTTGGAAGCAGCTGTGGTGAGTCATGGAGAGGCTTGAAGCAGGATGTGACAGGAAGTGATCGCAAAGAGATGAATTTATAGCCCTCTTGGAGAGTTATGAGGATAAATAGTGATAGGTTCACAGAAAAGTAAGCAAATGAGAAAGAAAATAAGAAAAAAGAAAAAAGTTGTGCCAGAAAGGAAATACAGTTGACCCTTGAAATAAAGCAGGGGTTAGGTAGGGGTGCTGACCCTCTACACAGTTGAAAATCCATGTGTAATTTATAGTTGGCCCTTCATATATGCGGTTCCTTCGTATCCAAAGTTCTACCTTTACAAATTCATACAATTGTGGATCATGTAGTACTGTAGTATTTACTACTGAAAAAAATAGGACTTCCCTGGTGGTCCAGGGGTTAAGAGTCTGGCTGCCAATGCAGGGAACACAGGTTTGATCCCTGGTCCAGGAAGATTCCACATGCTACAGCTACTAAAACCCGTGTACCTAGAGTCTGTGCTCCTCGACAAGAGAAGCCACCACAACGAGAAACCCACACACCACAACTAGAGGGTAGCACCCGCCTTGCCACAGCTAGAGAAAGCCCACGCACAGCAGTGAAGACCCAGTGCAGCAAAAGATAGATTTAATTTTAAACATAAAGTGATAAATCTTTTAAAAAACCCATGTATATAAGTGGACTTGCCCAGTTCAAATGTGTTGTTCAATGGTCAGCTGTATAATCTATTAGGTAGCTCAAGTGTGAGTAATATTTACATGACATAATAATGTAAATACTGAATATTAATTTAACTAGAACTTGTGATATAACTGTATTGGGGGATAGGAAGGGGAAATATGTATTTTAAGAGGGGTGTAAAAAATTCCAAAGCTCCCATCTTCCATGGTAGACTATCAAAATATAAGATCTAAAGTTGAAAGTCAAGCAATAACATTATAAGTATGTTACTTAGAAAAATGAGGATATATATCAGAAGAGACAAAGGAGTTAAATGTTCAGTGGAAGTGGGGATTGGTGATGGGAAGGGATAGGTAGGAGATTGCTATTTATCCTTAGAAGCCTTGTAGAACAATTTGATTTTTTCAGCTAAGTACATGTATGATTTAATTATCGCAAAGTGTATTTTAAAAGTGCCATGACCTCATTCGTACATTAAAAGCGATTTTCTAAATTCATTATGAGTCTGTGAAATGAAAAGCGTGGTTTGTGAACATTTAAGACACAACTTCAGGTGATAGCACCGGCTCTGCTTCCCTACTGCCCACAACACACAGGATCAATCTAATGGCCCAGAGCCCCGGAGGTCGACTCCATGCCTGCCACAGTCCTGACAGGCTTCCTCACCTCTTGCATCTCACTTCCCACCCACCACATTCCAGTAGTGCCAAGCTTGTTGGGGTCCCTGACACACACACCAGCGCGGATCGTGCCTTGCTTTCTTTCTCATCCTGCTCCCCCTTCCCAGACCCCTTTGGTATAGGAACCACCTGCTCTGTCCATTTCCTTCCCTGGATAACTCCTGTTCAGCTTTCTGTCCCAGCCGTAGGGTTTCCTCTTCCCCCACATGGTTAAACGCTCTTTAGCTCTGTTTCTGTGGCAACCTACACACATACATCTTGTGTCACTGACAGACTTTTGTACAATTATCTGTCTTCCTTACCAGCTCATAAGCAACTTGATGCCTGAAACCAAGTCTTACTCATGTCTGATTCCCAGGCCTAGTGTAGGAGTCATCATGAAGGAGTCATTAATTTTGGCTGCTAAACTCACCAACAGGAATGTAACATTCTTTCTGTCTGTTCACAGTCTCCAATAAGTGGTTCCATGAACGAGGACAGGAATTCTTGAGGCCGTGTGGATCGACAGAAGTTGACTGACATCATTTTCTGCCCTTCGCCTTCCTGGCCCCACAGTCCGTGTTGTCTTCAAGTTCAGTGTGACAGACTCCTGTCTATGTTCCAGTTCCATCAGGCGGGTCTCTGGAGGCATGAATGTTTTGTGTGGAGTAGAGAGTGGACTAGGGAAGGTCCTGGATGACCTGGGTCCCAGCCTCTCTGGCCAGCCCATGCTCTCTCTGGACGCTCGGGTAGGGCTGGAGTAGAGCCAGGTGGTCTGCACCTAGCAAGGTGCTTTTGTACCTCAGATGCTTTAGGTGTGAGATGTTTCAGTGAACCAAAGTTCTGACACCTTGTTTACATGCTTGTTTTTATGGAATTTCTATTAATGTGGCTTTAACCAAAAATAAAATGTCCCTGCCGGAAGCCTTAAAGAGCCTTATTTGGACTATTTTTTTTTAAGATGGGGAGCTTTTACCAAGTTCACCATTTGAATAATGAATCTGGATAATGAATACTTGAGAGGCAAACCCTGATGTTCCAAACCAGGTTTCAACACTTATTTTTCCTCTAAGCTTCAGTGTTCTTTCTGGAAAGTGAGAGAGACAGTCTCCTTGCATCTCAGAGAACATAGAGACCATGTATATCCGTGGTTGTGATGCTGTTACAATTTAAAATGTCTTACTTTAAAATTTTGAGACATACACACAGAGTTGGTTGTGATACATAGATGTACAGTTTAAAGACTATGAAAGTGAGCATGAGCACCCATGTCACCATCACCTGGGTTAGAGAAGAGATTATTTTCAGACTTACACCTCAGGGGCCCCTGTGAGCCCCTCTGATCACATCTCTGACCTGCCCCCGGTACCTTGGTGGTAACCACTGTCTAGTGATCTGTGGTAGTCATGCCTTTGCTTTTCTTTGTAGCTTTACTATCCAGGTCTATATCCCTAAATAAATAGTTATTTTGTTTTCCTTGATTTTGAACTTTTTTGTAGTTGGAAGCAAGAGTATATTTTTGGGGGTGTTTGGCTTCTTTTATTCAATAGTTGTTTGTAGGACTCTTTCATGTTGTTGTGAAGCTGTAGTTTATGTTAATTTGTGTAGTTCAGTTTTATTAGCATCTATCATAGAACAGTATCATAATAGGCTAATATACCATTGATAGATAACTTGAATTGGTTTCAGTCTTTTATTAATAAGGCTGCTGTTTCATTTTATATGTGATTTCTAGTGCAAATAAACACATTTTTTAGAATATATACCTAGAAGTGGAAATGCTGACTCTTAGTAGCTGGGTCTTCATCCTTACATATAATGTATTCCAGAGTGGTTACGCACATTGCCACCAGGTGTAAGTAAAAGTTCTTGTTATCCCAATCTTCTCCAATATCTGATACTGTCACATTTTTTCATTTTAGCTAGCTTATTATATAGATAGTTTTATCTATCTTAACATGATTATTAATGACATTGAACACCTTTTTGTATGTTTATTAGTCTTTAGGTTTTATTTTTGTCTATTCAAATCTTTTTGTTACTAATTTATTGGAATTTTTAACATACTGTGGACACAAGCTTTTTATTGGTTAGATGTTTTGCAAATATCTTTTTTCTACTTTGTCTTTTCATTCCTAGTTCTTTTGTTGAACAAAAGTTCTTAATTTCTGTGTCAAATTTATCAGGATTTTCCTTTTAGATTTATGCTTTTATGCCTTGTTTAAAAAATTCTTCTATATCCCAAGATCATGAAGATATTTCTTGTATTCTTTCCTAAAAACATTATAGTCATGTCTTTTACATTTATATCTTTAATACAATACACCTAGGTTTTATTTTTGTATATGGTATGAGGTGCAAGAACCTACTTAAAGAGATTCTTTTTACGTATTTTATTAGGAGAGACTAAGATAGATAGCACATTGAAAAGCAGAGACATTACTTTGCCAATAAAGTAAACAAGTCAAAGTAAACAAGTAAACAAAGTAAACAAGTCAGACTAGTCAGGGCTATGGTTTTTCCAGTTGTCATGTATGGATGTGAGAGGTGGACTGTGAAGAAAGCTGAGCGCCAAAGAATTGATGCTTTTGAACTGTGGTGTTGGAGAAGACTCTTGAGAGTCCCTTGGACTGCAAGGAGATCCAACCAGTCCATTCTGAAGGAGATTGCTGCTGCTGCTGCTGCTAAGTCACTTCAGTCGTGTCCAACTCTGTGTGATCCCAAAGACGGCAGCCCACCAGGCTCCCCTGTCCCTGGGATTCTCCAGGCAAGAACACTGGAGTGGGTTGCCATTTCCTTCTCCAATGCATGTGAGAAGTGAAAGTGAAGTCGCTCAGTCATGTCTGACTCTTAGCGACCTCATGGACTGCAGCCTACCAGGCTCCTCCGCCCATGGGATTTTCCAGGCAAGAGTACTGGAGTGGGGTGCCATTGCCTTCTCCATTGAAGGAGATCAGCCCTGGGATTTCTTTGGAAGGAATGATGCTAAAGCTGAAACTCCAGTACTTTGGCCACCTCATGAGAAGAGTTGACTCATTGGAAAAGACTCTGATGCTGGGAGGGATTGGGGGCAGGAGGAGAAGGGGACTACAGAGGATGAGATGGCTGGATGGCATCACTGACTCGATGGACGTGAGTCTGAGTGAACTCCGGGAGATGGTGATGGACAGGGAGGCCTGGCGTGCTGCGATTCATGGGGTTGCAAAGAGTTGGACATGACTGAGCGACTGAACTGAACTGAAGCTTGTGGTAGTGTAATAAAATAATACCTAAATCTTAGTGGCTTAATGAAATCATCTCTCATGCAAAAAATCACTGGTTCTAGGGAAATTGTTACCTGTCGACTGCCATACAATCTCCCTCTAGTGCCTTCCACCATCAGAACCTAACAGGAAGCCAGTGAGTAAGGGAATCTGAGAAATAGAGAGTTGCAACTTCTCTGCCTAGAGTGTTCCCTGGATTTGTCTCACTGGCAGTTCTATAATTCTAATCCTTGTATCCTCAGCGTTTAGACACTGTTCCTCAAATCCATTTTTTCCCCCAGAGGTTTTCTGCTTAGCTTCTTAATTTTCCATTGTGCATGGCTTCAGAATTTACAAAATGTCCTAATGGGTAAACAGGGTGAGTGGTTGACTGAGTTCTATACTCCTCCCTCCTGTTAAGTATTCTAAAAAATTACAGTCTAATTTTTTGTCTTTCAGTGCCCTTTGAGATCACCAAGATCTCTGCTGGTTTCTCTTTTAGCAGTTACCTGTTACTTGGGTTCTTTATCTGGTTTCTCAGTCTCTTATCTCATGTGTAGAATCAGTAAATAATCAAAGGATGAAAGAAACCAGACTTTTGGCTCACCTACCTGAGATTCATCCTTCTCCAGGATCATAAATAGATGTGTAAAGTTTGAGAGGCTTGGTAACAGAGAACCTAGTGCTTGAGTAGCACAGGAGAATGAGGTCTCATTTAACCAGGAGTTACCACATTGTTAGATCTGGGTCTTGAAGAATAAGTAGGACTTGTTTTTTCGTCTCCTAATCTCAGTTTAAAATACATGCACATGGCTTTAAAAATAAGAACAGAAGAGTTTACCATGAATAATGCTTTCCTACTCTATTCTCTCCTCCTCTATTCACCATTCTTAAGGAAACCTTTTTCAATTGTCTAATTTTTCTGACAATATAATTTTTCTGTAAATATAATCATATATTTACAAAGCTATTTCTTGATTTTTCCACTTTAGAAATTTAAGAGATGATCATCTAGCTTTGTTCACTATCCTCTATTACATCTTCCCTCTCCCTTTTGTCACTTTTTGATTTTTTTTTAATAGTCCTTTCTTTGCCTGGTAACACAAACATCCTTTTTGTTTTGTAAGCCTAAGGTAACATCTCTGATATTTTACTATGTGAACTGAAGATCTAGTGTTTGACCAAGCAACTGGTTACCACAGTCTAGCCTAGTTAAAATTAACTTTCACATGCTCTTTTAACTTACCAACTTCTGTCAGTTATACTTTGGATGCTTGTTTTAATATCCAGGATAAGTTGAATTTAAAAGTTGAAAAACCAAAAACTATGTATGTAGCTTAATTTAATTGAATTTATAGTCATTATAATGTTGATATAGCTATAATAAAAAGGAATCTGTGCCTTATTTGTCTAATAAAATTCAAGACAAATTTACAACATGTATTAGTTTGCTAGGGCTGTCAAAATATCACAGACTGGGTGGTTTAAAACAAACTTACTTTCTCACCGTTCCTGGAGGCTAGAAGTCCAAGGTCGAGGTTTCAGGAAGTTTGGTTTCTTCTGAGGCCTTTCTCCTTGGCTTCCAAATGGCCACTTTCTCACATGGTCACCCCTGGATGTGTTGTCTGTGTCTAAATCTCCTCTTATAAGGACACCAGTTATACTGGATTAGGGCCCACCCATATGACCTAATTTTATATTAAATATCTCTTTAAGACCCTAATTCCAAATACAGTTGCATTTCAAGGTACTAGGGGTCAAGATTTAAACTTATGAATTTTGGGAGATATATAATTCTGCTGCTGCTGCTGCTAAGTCGCTTCAGTCGTGTCCGACTCTGTGCAACCCCATAGACGGCAGCCCACCAGGCTCCCCTGTCCCTGGGATTCTCCAGGCAAGAATACTGGAGTGGGTTGCCATTTCCTTCTCCAGTGCCTGAAAGTGAAAAGTGAAAGTGAAGTCACTCAGTCGTGTCCGACTCTTAGCGACCCCATGGACTGCAGCCTACAGGCTCCTCTGTCCATGGGATTTTCCAGGCAAGAGTACTGGGTTGCCATTGCCTTCTCCTAATGCTGCTAGGAAATCATATTATATTTGGAACACTATTTGGAATACAATAAGCAAAATTCTTTTCCTTACTTTCTATACCAGATGTAGCCCATTATAAGCAAGTGTGTCAGATTATTAAGTATGTTTTCATTAAGAATGTTATAACATTAGAAATTTTGATTTTATTGAAGAGATTAGGGAATATGAGCTATCTTATGAAATTCTTAATAAAAAATCTTTGAGGCCAGGGTTATGTTAATGGAACCAATATTGCAGGGTACACAAGCTATTACTTTCCCTCAAAATGATTATGCCAAATTTTTGCCTTTCTCAGCTCATAATTTAATGTGCAAAAAGACTACTTTCAATGACTTCAAATATCATTTTAGTACTGTACAGAACATACAGATATATTGATGGATACAGGTAAAATTCATTGAGCAGTTACAAAATTATCATTCCTGACTCTCTGTCTGTAGACTCCATGGACTGTAGCCCGCCAGGCTCCTCTGTCCATGGGATTTTTCTGGTAACGATACTGGGTCAGGTTGCCATTTCCTCCTCCAGGGGATCTTCCTGACCCAGAGATCTAACCTGTATTGGCAGGTTAGATTGTTTACTGCTGAGCTATCTGGGAAGCGCGTCTAAAATACATTAAACACAAATACTAATCCTGAGGGGCATTAAGATCAAATTCAATCATGGCACTTCACACAAATTAAAGATATTTGTTAAGTGTTAAAAGATATAACATTAATTGACAAAATACAACATCCTGGAACCTAAATACAACATGGTCAGACAACATGCTAAAACACTGCATTGTGCAAATACATTACAAATTTTTTTGCAACTTACCTGTTTGGGATGATGTTTTGAACTGAGAAAAAGTTTTTAAAAGGTTGCATATTTTGCTTATAACAAATGAGAGCAAGTAACTGAAAGTATGTCTGACTAATGTTAAATTTAGGAAGAGATATGAATATACTTCCTGAATTTGAAGACAAAGAGATTGGAAATGTACAAATTATTGGATGAGTCTATTAATTATTATAGGAAAAGTGTTTATCAAATAGAAATTTAAAGAGATTATAGATATCCTAGATATGGACTTAGCAAGTGAAGTGTCTTCAGGTATTTTGAATTTTTACCTGGAGAAAGTTATTTTCTGTGAATACATCTGTTATAAGTCTAATAACTTAAATCCTGTGGCACATTTACCTGAAGTAATTTTAAGCAGCATACAATAGCAATGACTTGCAATATAAAATCGGCATTGTGTTTGAATCATCTGATTCACGTATTTTCTTAGTATAATCTTATCCAAACTTTGACGTGGTCTAGGGAATTTTGTTCTAAATAGGAGTCACAGTGGCATCCTACAAAAGAATAATCAGTAAACTGAAGCTAATTTAAGATTGCACATGGTCAAGAAAGTTGATCAAGAGTTTCAAAGTTTTGAAATTTTTACTGATGAGTTTGCTTCCATTAAAACCAGGAAAACAGAACATAGTAATTTTAATTTTTGGTATAAATAAAATATTTAAACTTAAAAATGTTTATTTTAATATACCAATCTTTTCAATTTTGCAATATTTTCAACTAATTTTACTACCTTGGGAACACTAACAAAAAATACACAAAAACATATATTAGCTCACACAGGATTTCTTCTGCCTCAGTCTCTAATATGGCTTGGCATACCACGGGTCTTGTTTTCAAACCTAGCATCTGAACTCTTAAATTAGAGTTGCCAGATTTAACAAACAAAAATACATGGCACCCAGTTACACTTTAATTTCAGATGAACAACCAATAATTTTGCACGAGAGATACTACAAAATTATTCGTTGCCCATGTGAACTTCAAATTTAACTGGGCATCCTGTATATTATCTTCCAAACCTAAACATCATTATTTCACATGGGGGAGAAAGCTGCCTGCCTGCTCCTGGGTCCACAAAGGCTGTCTCGACACCCTGGCCGCTGGTTATGCAGAGGTGACGGGGGCTCCTAGGGGCAGTTCGACACCCTGGCCGCTGGTTATGCAGAGGTGACGGGGGCTCCTAGGGGCAGTCCCGTGGCTTCGAGTCTCGCTGAGCGGCCTGTGGGCCTGTCCAATCCTTCCCGGTAGGGCAAATGGCTGGGAAGACTGAGAGCACCTTTCGGTTCCCACAACCCTCCCCGCAGCCTTCGCTCCAGCACGCTGGCCTACTCAGGTGTTTGTGCTTGCTGGTCCCTCTGCCTGAAAAGTTCCTCCCCAACGCGGTCAGAGAGTTTCTATCCTCATTCCGTTCAGTCTGACCAAGCCCCATCTTAGACACCTCAACATACTGGCCTTTCAAAACTTCCCTGAACACCTGCGTCCTCATTCCCGCCCCCTGCTCTGCTTTCTTCCTAGCACACAACGCCACTGTAACATGACATTCTTATCTGTGTATTAGGTTTTGACTCAACTTGAACGGAAGTCCCCTGAGGGAAGGAAATTTATTTTCCCACGTCTCTATTTGCTTTTCTCCCAGCGAGTCTGCCCTAAAGCTAAGTACCCTGATGGGGCGGGTCCTGTGGGCAGTCTTGGGGAAGGGGCGGGGCTTTTGCGGAAAGGGTGGGGCCAGAGGTTTCTGGAAGGGCTTGATGCTGAGGTGCGTGTTCGCAGTTGAGGAGGTGAGCGGCGGCCCTGCCGGCGTTGGGGGTTATGCCGTCTCCGTAGCCGCTGTTGTTCAGGGCTTCTGGGCCGCCTCTCCGTTCAGGCCTGTCCTGACCGAGCTAGGGCCGGCTTGGTGCGTGTGCCGAGGCACCGTGTCCCCGCGAGGAAGCGCTCTCAGCGCAGGAGGCGTGGAGGTGGCGCCCGGAGGGAGGGCCGGGGAGTGTCCAGCGCTGTCTGGGACGTCATGTCCAAGGCTGAGGCCACTTTGAAGAGGTTTTTAAACTTCTGTGAAGATTTTTTATTTCTCTAAACTCGGGGAAACCTTTTTTTCTGTGTGAAATGTTTGGGGGTTAAGAGAGTAAGTGGAAGGTCACGGATATTTGGCAAACCTGAAGTTGAGTATTTTAAAGGAATTTTTTCGGTGTGTTTCTGAGAGTGGTTTTATAATATTAGCAACCCACTAGGTGGTCTGTTGTTAACTGATAATACCCTGAAAAGACAGCCTCTTTCTTTGCCTTGCTTCATGAACTTGCAGCCCCTGCCGACTAAGCACAGCACAGCACAGGCCTCACTGAAGTCAGAGCCAAACCCCCTGATGGGCCCATAGCTGTCCTCTTGTCTGTCTTGATTTCACTGACAAGCTACATAAAACTTTATCCTATATTTACTGTCCTCTCACCTCCCATTCTTTATTTTTTGACATGGTAAATCTACCGTAACTAATTCCCTGAAATTGTCTGGTGAGGTGTTCAGGGTCCTCCTAGTGGTCATACTCAGCAGTAGACACTTTTGACTTTTTCTCATCCAATGAAGGAAAAATAACTTCATGACTCTTGATGTTTCTTTCCCAGTCTGTCTTGCTAACTTTTCTTCGTTGGCCCACATTTCTCCTGTGTATGTCCGTGTTTCCTTTTCATAGTACTATGCTTTAAAAGGAAGGCTCTTTCTTACTCTCAATGCTGTAACAATCATTTATGTGCTTACGATTTCTTAAACTTCACTCACATCTGTCTTGAGTTTTGTTCTAGACTCTTGGGTCCAGCTTCCTACTTGGAACTACTACTTGGAACTTGCACATAACTCTGGAATAGGTGTCACAAATTATTCAATGAATGATCATAAATAGGGCCTGAGGTAGGAAAAAAAAAAGTTATTGTGGCTATTAACCTTTGGGGTGACAAACCCTCTTGTGAATTTGCCTATGGTTTCTAAGTTTCCCAGACCTGCTGCAGTTCAACAGTTCAGATTTTGAGTTAGGATTTCCTCAAATGATAAGATGAAAACGTGTGTTTTCATAGATAAGCATCAGATTTACAGCTTTTCTGTGAGAGTACATTATATTACAGTCTCCGTTGACAAGTAACTCAAATCAATCCACCACCAGACTTATTTATAGAAACTTGGTCTTTAGAAGTAGAATCAAGAATGATAAGCCTGGAATCCAAAGAAGAGGATTTCTGATTAACTGTGTAGATTTTGTGTATCACAGTCCACATTAGATCTGCCTTAGCCTGGTCAGAGATCAGGGTCTGATGCAGACCTTTCAGAAAGTGCTTATGAGTGAGTGTGTAGCCTGCTCTTCTCTTCAGAGCAGGTCTGAGGCCAGGTGCTTGGTAAAAGCCCTGAGTAAGGAGGCAAGAATGATAGACGTGAGTGAGGGTTCAAGTTTGTTGTTTTAGCAGAACCTTCCTTCTTTGATGGTTTGTAGGGCGAGTGATGAGTGATTTCTCAGTTCCAGGGTTACTCCCTTGATGGTCAGTGAGGGCTACTTTGAGATTGACCACACTCCTGATTTAGATCTAGTTATTTCTTCTGTTCTTGTCTTTGGCCATGCTGCTCAACACATGCAGAATCTTAGTTCCCTGACCAGGCATTAAACGTGGGCCCCTGCCTTGGCAGGGTGACACCTCAATCACTGGACCTCCAGGAAGTCCCAATGTACATTGTGTTTTGTTTTGCTTTGTTTTTTTAATAGAAATGAAACCTAAGGAAACATTAGCCACTTAAAACCTTCTCTTCCATGAGAGGCCAAACCAATTGTCTCCTGGTTTTTCTTCTGTCTTTTTGACTTCCCTGGTCCTTCTTTGTCAGTTCTCAATTATGGCTCAGAATTGCTTTGTAGCCATTTTGCTTTCCTGAAACTTTATGATTTCCAAATACTGCCTATGTATTGACAACTCTTAAATCTTTAATTCCAGCTTTTATTAGTCTCTGGCTAGAAGGCAGTGGCACCCCACTCCAGTGCTCTTGCCTGGAGAATCCCATGGATGGAGGAGCCTGGTGGGCTGCAGTCCATGGGATTGCTGGGAGTCGGACACAACTGAGCGACTTCACTTTCACTTTTCACTTTCATGCACTGGAGAAGGCAGTGGCACCCCACTCCAGTATTCTTGCCTGGAGAATCCCAGGGACGAGGGAGCCTGGTGGGCTGCCATCTATGGGGTCGTATAGAGTCGGACACGACTGAAGCGACTTAGCAGTAGCAGCAGCAGCAGCTGTAGCTCTGCTTACAATGCCCACAGGTTAATATATCCCAAACTGGATTCATTATACTTTGCTTAAGTGGTTCCTGTTTTTGTTTTGCTAGTCTTTGTGAATGGCAAACGTAATTGATCATTTCTCCCAGCTACCAACTCCTGTGTAATCCCAGATACCAGCTTCTCTCCACTGTTATTTATAACTGATGTGAACTTTTTTCCCCATTGTTTTATTTTTTTCTTGGTGCACCAGGAAATTGATGATTTGTTTACATTTTGTTCTTAGTAGTAATAGTAATCTTGGAGTTGAGGTATATACTTCTCATTTTACCCATGAGAAAAAGAGCCTTAGTTTTTACATTATTAATTATATAAAGATCGTGTACATTACTGCTAAACAATTTAGGCAAAACAGAGTTCGGTTCAGTCGCTCAGTCACGTCCGACTCTTTGCAACCCCATGAACTGCAGCACCCAAGGCCTCCCTGTCCATCACCAGCTCCTGGAGTTTACCCAAACTCATTCTATTGAGTCGGTGATACCATCCAACCATCTCATTCTCTGTCGTCCCCTTCTCCTGCCCTCAGTCTTTCCCAGCATCAGGGCCTTTTCCAGTGAGTCAGCTCCTCCCATCAAGGTGGCCAAAGTATTGGAGTTTCAGCTTCAGCATCAGTCCTTCCAATGAACACTCAAGATTGATCTCCTTTAGTATGGACTGGTTGGATCTCCTTGCAGTCCAAGGGACTCTCAAGAGTCTTTTCCAACAACACCGTTCAAAAGCAATTTTTTGGTGCTCAACTTTCCTTATAGTCCAACTCTCACATCCATACATGACTACTGGAAAAACCACAGCCTTGACTAGACAGACCTTTGTTGACAAAGAAATGTCTCTGCTTTTTAATATTAATTTAAATTAATTTTTAAAATTTCAAACAGTGGGGCTTCCCAAATGGCTCCACAGGTAAGGAACCACCTGCAATGCAGGAGCCTTAGGAGATGTGGGTACGATCCCTGGGTTGGAATGAAGACTCCGGAGAAGGAAATGGCAACCCACTCCAGTATTCTTGTCTGAAAAATCCCTTAAACAAAGGAGCCTAGTGAAAAGCCCCAGGAACAGAGGAACCTGGTTGTTACAGTCCAAGGGGCTGCAAAGAGTCGGACACAACTGAGTGAGCATAGATACTGTCCAAACTGTAGACACTAGCCACAGTTATTAAATTGAAAATAATTCAGATTAAAAATTCAGTTCCTCAGTTGTGTTAACTACATTTCAAGTGTTCAACAGCCACTTACTTACTGAATTAAATGGTTGATTTTAGAAATTTTCATTATTGTATTAAGTTTTATTGAACAGTGTCTCAGATATATATCATGCAAATAAGTTATCTTAAAAGAATTTTTTTATTTGGCTTCACTAGGTCTTAATTGCAGTACTTGGGGTTTTTGTCACAGTATATGGGATTTTTTAGTTGCAGCGTGTGAAATCTTTAGCTGTAGCATGCAAACTCTTAGTTGCGGCATGTAGGATCTAGTTCTCTGACCAGAGATTGAACTTGGGCCCCTTGCATGGGGAGCCCAAATGCTTAGCTTCTAGACTACTAGGAGAGTCCCTAAGTTATCTGTTTTACATAGATAAAATCATATTAAACATATTGTTCTACATTTTACTTTTGTTAATAGCATATCTTGAAGATTTTTCTGTTCTTAATATATAGAACTATATTTTTAAATGTAGTGGTTTTGTGAGATAGTTCAATTTTATAATTTAGCAATATACTTTAATTTTAAAAGTTTATATTCATGAACTTATACACTATGTGTTCTGTGTGTATATTTTATTCAGTGCTTTATTTTTAAGATATATCAATTTTTTTAAATTTTATTTTTGCTTTATTTTACTTTACAATACCGTATTGGTTTTGCCATACATTGACATGAATCCGCCACGGGTGTATATGAGCTCCCAATCCTGAATCCCACTCCCACCTCCCACCCCATATCCTCTCTCTCTGGATCATCCCTGTGCACCAGCCCCAAGTATCCTGTATCCTGTACAAACTACAGAAGAGAAACACAAACATTGATATATCAATGTTATTTTTGTCTTTCTCTTCTGTAGTTTGTATAGTTCATTCCTTTTAAGTACTCCATGGCACTTAATTGGATAGAAACTGGCATACCATGGTTTCTTTATGTGTTCTTTTGGTAGACATTTGAGTTTCTTCCACTTTGGGAATACAGTAAACTCTGGTGTGAATTTTTTTTTTTTAATTTTATTTTTACTTTATTTTACTTTACAATACCATATTGGTTTTGCCATACATTGACATGAATCCACCATGGGTGTATATTGAATAGTTTTTTTAAATGGAAGTTCTTTTTGAAAATTTAATTTGGTATTTTTTTATGTTGGAATATAGTTGATGTATAGTGTTGTGTTAGTTTCAGGTGTGCAGCAGAGTGATTCAGTTATACATGTACATATATGGATTCTTTTTCAAATTCTTTTTCCACATAGGTTATTACAGAATATTGAGTAGAGCTTCCTGTGCGATACAGTAGATTCTTGTTGGTTATCTATTCTATATATATAGTAGCATGTATTTATGAATCCCAAACTCCTAATTTCCCCCCCCCACAGCCTTTTTCCTCTTTGGTAACCATAGGTCTGTTTTCTGTATCTCTGAGTCTGTTTCTGTTTTGTAAATAAGTTCATTAGTATCATTTTTTAGATTCCAATATAAGTGATATTATATGATATTTGTTTTTGACTTGCTTCACTTAATATGATAATCCCTAGGTCTGTCCGTGTTGCTTTAAATAGCATTACTTCATTCTTTTTTATGGCTGAGTAATATTCCATGTTTGTGCACATGAGTGTGTGTGTGTGTGTGTGTGTGCGCGCGCGCATGCACGCATGGATGTGTGCATATGTATCTCACATTTTCTTTATCCATTCATCTGTCAATGGATTGCTTCTATTTTTGGTTATTGCAAATAATGCTGTTATGAATATTGGGGTGCATGTATCTTTTTGAATTAATGTTTTTTTTCTGGATATATGCCTAAGAGTGGGATTGCTGGATTATATAGTAGCTCTGTTTTTAAGTTTTGGGTTTTTTATTTTTTATTTTTTTGTTTTGTTTTGACTGCCCTCTCTGGCAAGTGGGATCCTCGTTCTCTGACCGGGGATCAAACATGCGTGCCCTGCAGTGGACATGCAGAGTCTTAACTACTGGACTACCATGGAAGTCCTTCTGTTTTTAGAGGGACTTGTTTATTGTACTTGCTTATGGTACACATATTTCTATTCAGTTCATGGAAATGAAATTACTGTTTATTTCATGAGAGTGGAATTACTGGATTATTGACGTTTATTAGATTATGCTACTTTATTAGAATAGTTGTATTTTCACTTCACCAGCTATGTGTAAAAGTTCCCATTGCACTGCAGTTCTTAATGATATTTTGTATTTAACAGACTCTTAAATTTCAGACTTTCTGATGGTAGTTGTATCCTATAGTTGTATTTTGTGTTTCTCTGATTATGCATGATACTGAATACCTTTCATATTTCTGTTGGCCACATGGATATCTTCTGTTATGAGTTCTTTTTGAGTCTCTAGCACACTTACTATTGAGGTTTTTACTCATTTGTGGGAATTCTTTATGTATTTTGGATACAGGCTTTTTATTGGTAGTTATGCTATAAAAATATTCTCCTGTTTTAGTGGCTCTTCTTTTCTCTCTCTCTTAATGGTGACTTCTTTGTTTTTTGGAAGAGAAATACCAAGGTTTCTTCCTAAGGTCATTCAGCAATAGTAAAATAACAATCAGAAACTACTTTAAGTGAGTTTAGTTGTTCAGTTTCACTGTGAACTGTAATCTGTGAAAAGAAAAATATTTCTGTAAATGATGATCTGTGTAAAAATTAGTTAAGCCTTCTCTGTTCCCTTACATTGTATTCCAAGCTTGAAGATAGCCACCAGTAAATTGTAAACAAGTGTCTATACATGGATATATCACTTAAGTGTATAGAGCACTGGGTTCTTCCAAACAGTAGGAAAGATCTTGTCTTATCTGCCTTATAGTGTTGACTGGATGCTCTATCAGTGCTAGTTAATACTTAGAACATGATTAGTCACTTTTAAAGTGCTTCATATCCTGGTTAGACAGTAAGATAACCTGAGTCCGTTAGTTATCTGTGTGACTTAGGCAAGTTAACTTAATGATGCTGTGCATTTATTTCCTTCACTATAAAAGTTGGATCATATATCAATTCCATAACCAAGTAGTCTGTTATTTAGATAAAACAATTGAGAGAAATTATTTTTTTAAAAAAGAACTAAATATGATTTAGTTTTTCTAATTGGTAAGCTCAAGGGGGAGAGTTCTAAGAACTGTAGAGTTCTAGATGAAATTATAGCATCACCTCATAAAGATAGTCTCTTGCCCCTGGTTAGATGTTCTTCTTGAAGTATTTCTTGGGGATCAGTGTGGATGAGGATGGATTCATGAGTCTGACCTCAGGTTACAGAAAGGGAAATGAGTGGTCTGCCCATTTATTTCAGGGAGCTAAGCATAGATATCCTTTAGACAAGATGTCCCTGGTCCTTCAGGCAGTGTAGGTCCTTCAACTTCATTCTTTTCAAGATTTCTCCAAAATTTTCAAAATTTTGGTTATTCTGGAGTGAAACGTGAAAGAAACTGGAGTAACTTATGTTAAGTAATTGTTTAATGGAGGAACAAGGTCATTTTAGGAAGTGAACCTTACCTATTCCTCACCAGGTGGAACTGAACTTTTGTAGTGTGCCAAACCATGCATATTTCAAGGACTCTGCAAGACTACCTGAACTTTTACTTCCTTCTAGTGTTAGTGTTAGTGTTAGTCTAGACAGCAAAATGGCTGTCTGGGGAGGCCTTACAAATAGCTGTGAAAAGAAGAGAAGCGAAAAGCAAAGGAGAAAAGAAAAGATATAGGCATGTGAATGCAGAGTTCCAAAGAATAGCAAGAAGAGATAAGAAAGCCTTCCTCAGCGATCAATACAAAGAAATAGAGGGAAACAGCAGAATGGGAAAGACTAGAGATCTCTTCAAGAAAATTAGAGATACCAAGGGAGCATGTCATGCAAAGATGGGCTCGATAAAGGACAGAAATGGTATGGACCTAACAGAAGCAGAACATATTAAGAAGAGGTGGCAAGAATACACAGTGGAACTGTACAAAAAAGATCTTCACAACCAAGATAATCACGATGGTATGATCACTCACCTAGAGCCAGACATCCTGGAATGTGAAGTCAAGTGGGCCTTAGAAAGCATCACTACGAACAAAGCTAGTGGAGGTGATGGAATTCCAGTGGAGCTATTTCAGATCCTGAAAGATGATGCTGTGAAAGTGCTGCACTCAATATGCAAGCAAATTTGGAAAACTCAGCAGTGGCCACAGGACTGGAAAAGGTGTTTTCATTCCAATTCCAAAGAAAGGCAGTGCCAAAGAATGCTCAAATTACCGCACAACTGCACTTATCTCACATGCTAGTAAAGTAATGCTCAAAATTCTCCAAGCCAGGCTTCAGCAATATGTGAACCGTGAACTTTCAGATGTTGAAACTGGTTTTAGAAAAGGCAGAGGAACCAGTGATCAAATTGCCAACATCTACTGGATCATCGAGAAAGCAAGAGAGTTCCAGAAAAACATCTATTTCTGCTTTATTGACTATGCCAAAGTCGGATAGAAACTGTGTGGATCACAATAAACTGTGGAAAATTTTGAAAGAGATGGGCATACCAGACCACCTGGCCTGCCTATTGAGAAACCTATATGCAGGTCAGGAAGCAACAGTTAGAACTGGACATGGAACAACAGACTGGTTCCAGATAGGAAAAGGAGTATGTATGTCAAGGCTTTCTGTTGTCACCCTGCTTATTTAACTTCTATGCAGAGTACATCAGGAGAAACGCTGGGCTGGAAGAAGCACAAGCTGGAATCAAGATTGCCGGGAGAAATATCAATAACCTCAGATATGCAGATGACACCACCTTATGGCAGAAAGTGAAGAGGAACTAAAAAGCCTCTTGATGAAAGTGAAAGAGGAGAGTGAAAAAGTTGGCTTAAAGCTCAACATTCAGAAAACAAAGATCATGGCATCCGGTCCCATCACTTCATGGGAAATAGATGGGGAAACAGTGTCAGACTTTATTTTGGGGGGCTCCAAAATCACTGCAGATGGTGACTGCAGCCATGAAATTAAAGGACGCTTACTCCTTGGAAGAAAAGTTATGACCAACCTAGATAGCATATTGAAAAGCAGAGACATTACTTTGCCAACAGAGGTCTGTCTAGTCAAGGCTATGGTTTTTCCAGTGATCATGTATGGATGTGAGAGTTGGACTGTGAAGAAAGCTGAGTGCCGAAGAATTGATGCTTCTGAACTGTGGTGTTGGAGAAGACTCTTGAGAGTCCCTTGGACTGCAAGGAAATCCAACCAGTCCATTCTAAACGAGATCAGCCCTGGATGTTCATTGGAAGGACTGATGCTAAAGCTGAAACTCCAGTACTATGGCCACCTCATGCGAAGAGTTGACCCATTGGAAAAGACTCTGATGCTGGGAGGGATTGGGGGCAGGAGGAGAAGGGGACGACAGAGGATGAGATGGCTGGATGGCATCACCGACTTGATGGACGTGAGTCTGAGTGAACTCCGGGAGTTGGTGATGGTCCAGGAGTTGGTGATGGCCTGGGAGGCCTGGCGTGCTGCGATTCATGGGGTCTCAAAGAGTCGGACACGACTGAGTGGCTGAACTGAACTGAACTGTTAGTCTTAGCACTCAATCATATTTAACCAAGACTAACTTCTGCCTCCAACTCCAGTTACAATACTTTGTAATGAGAACTCCTTTCTCTGCCTTTAAAATCTCCAGTTACTGCCTAATGGGACACTCAATTGCTGCCCAATCTTGTGCCCCCTATTGCAATTCTTTGATACCAAATAAATGCTTTTTGCTTTATTATTGCCACCTATGGTTTGTCTTGGCTCACTCTGGGTCCCTTGTGTTTCCATATGAATTTTAGAATCAGCTTGTCAACTTCTGCAAAAATGCCAGCTGAGATTTCAGTAGAGATTGTATTGAATCTTTGGATCAATTTGGGAAGTATTACCAGCTTAATATTAAGCCTTCCAGTCCACATTTGTTTTGTTGAGGTTTTGTATTTTTTTTGTAAGTCATGAATGAATATTGAATTTTGTCAAATGCTTTTTTCTGTTTCTATTGAGTATTTGTGTTTTTTGCCCTTTATTCTACATAGTATTGTACATTAATTGAATGTTAAACCAACCTCATATTCTTGGGATAAATCTCACTTAATCATGGTGTTTAAATCATTTTTGCAAATTGCTGGATATTAAATTGAATATCCATTAAATCCTTTTTACACATTTTACATATTTAATCCTTTTTGAATACATTTGATTTGCTGATAATTTAGAGTTTACTTGAGGCTTCTGTAGTTTCTTCTCTTTTCATATGATGTCTTTGTGTGGCTTTGGTATCTGGGTAGTATTGACATATATTTAGCTGGATGCGTTCTCTGTTTTTTGAGAGGGCTTGTGAAGGATTGTTGTTATTTTTCAGTTAAATGATAGAATTCACCAGAATTCACCATCTGGGCCTGGATATTTCTCTGTGGTAATATCTTAATTAATTCAATATCTTTAATTGTTATAGATCTGTTTAGATTTTCTATACCTTCTTGAGTTTGTTTTGGTAATTGTATGTTTCTAGGAGTTTTTCTTTCATCTAAGTTGTTTGCTTTGTTGGCATAAAGATGTTTATAGTATTCCGTTATAATCCTTAAAGTTTCTGTAGGGTTTATACTGTTGTTCTCTGTTTCATTACTTTATTCCTTTATTTGTCTATTTAAAATTTTTCTCTCTTTTCCTGTCATTCAAACTAAAAGTTCGTTAACTTTGTTCATCTTTTCAACTAAACAGTATTTGGAACTTCCTTTATTTTATCTATTGTTTGTCTGGTTTCTATTTCATGCTTTCCTGTTCTTATCCTTATTATTTCATTCCTTCTACTTGTGTTGATTAATTTGCCCCCTCAATTTTTTTTTTTTTTCAGTTTCTTAAGGTGAATGCTTAGGTTACTGATTTGAGACCTTGTTTTCTGGTATAGGCATTTAAAGCTGTGTGTTTCCTTCTGTATATTGCTTTAAGCCATACCCCATAGATTTTGAGGGGTTCCTTGATGCCTCAGCAGGTAAAGAATCCACTTGCAGTGCAGGAGACACCAGAGACACAGGTTCTATTCCTGGGTTGGGAAGATCCCCTGGAGGAGGGCATGGCAATGCACCCCAGTATTCTTGCCTGGAGAATTCCCATGTACTGAGGAGCCTGGCGGACTACAGTTCAAAGGGTCACAAAGAGTCAGACACGACTGAGCAACTAAGCACCATATATTTTGATATATTGTAATTTTGTTTTTATTCAGATCAAAATATGTTCTAATTTCACTTCAAATGCTTT
Organism: Cephalophus harveyi; assembly: GCA_006410635.1. Lineage (NCBI taxonomy): Eukaryota > Metazoa > Chordata > Mammalia > Artiodactyla > Bovidae > Cephalophus > Cephalophus harveyi. Next base: position 5,644 of record SJYT01039280.1, on the reverse strand, counting down.
TTTGACCTATAGGTTATGTTGTTCAGTTTCCAAATATTTGAAGAAGTCTAGGATTTTGTGCAATCTTTTATTTTTAATTTATTCCATTTGATTGGAGAATATTTGATTTAAACCTTTAAAAGTTTAGTGAAACTTATTTTATTACCTAGCATATGATCTACCCTGGAGAATGTTTTGTGTGACCTTGAAAGGTATATGTATTCTGCTGTTGTTTGGTAGAGTATTCTGTAGATACCAGATTGAGTTGGTTAATAGTGTAAGAGAAACAAAACTTTATATCTGCTCTCTTGGGGCCTCTGTGGGCCTGAAAATCAAATTAATATAAAACTGATTAACAGGAGAAAAACATACAGAATTTTAAATGTACTTGGGGGTCCCCATAGGAAAATGAAGATCCCAAAATGGATAGGCCCAGGTGCTTATATACCAGGTTGAACAAAGAGTAGAAAATGTGAAAAAGTGAATGAAGTGTATGGGGTGACTAAAGGAAGTTAAGAGTTATTTTAATAAGATCTATTTGTACAGATTTCTCTTGGCCTCTATTCCCAGTCTCTGGGAATTAGGGAGTTGCTTTCATCCTGGTATATAGAGGACATCTTTCATGGAGGAGTTTTATCTCCTGCTTTCCTGGAGAAAAGAGGAGGTCATTAATTTAAATTAAATATGATAGAATTTCTTTCCTGCTGTGCTGGTGAGAAACTTACTGTCAGTCACTATGGGGAGCTCTTTCCTTTGCAAAGTTTCCATAAAAGTGTACCAGCCCAACAAGATCCACAGAAAATAGAAGGAAGCCTTCTAACTTTGACTTTGTCCTCATCATTGCTAATAGTATATGGATGTTTGCTGATCTTCACTGTGTTTCTTTCACCCTGGTGGCTCAGAGGTTAAAGCGTCTGCCTCCAGTGCGGGAGACCCGGGTTCGATCCCTGGGTCGGGAAGATCCCCTGGAGAAGGAAATGGCAATCCACTCCAGTATTCTTGCCTGGAGAATCCCACGGACGGAGAATCCTAGTAGGTTACAGTCCACGGGATCGCAAAGAGTCGGACACGACTGAGCGACTTCACCTTCACCTTCAGTCGCTCAGTCGTATCCGACTCTGCGACCCCATGAATCACAGCACGCCAGGCCTCCCGGGCCATCACCAACTCCCAGAATTCACTCAAACTCATGTCCATCAAGTCGGTGATGCCATCCTTGGAGAAGGAAATGGCAATCCACTCCAGTATTCTTGCCTGGAGAATCCCACGGACAGAGAATCCTAGTAGGTTACAGTCCACGGGATAGCAAAGAGTCGGACACGACTGAGCGACTTCACCTTCACCTTCTTTTAAATCTACAGGAATAAACAACTGTGCTGTTTAAACTACTCTACAACATAGAGAAAAAGGAAAATTCCACACTTATTTTCATAAAGCTATTACTATTTTGACAATAAAATATTCTGTATAAGCAGAAATATCTAAGTAATAGTTCAGTTCAGTTCAGTCTCTAAGTCGTGTCCGACTCTGTGACCCCATGAATTGCAGCATGCCAGGCCTCCCTGTCCAACACCAACTCTCGGAGTTCACTCAAACTCATGTCCATAGAGTCGGTGATGCCATCCAGCCATCTCATCCTCTGTCGTCGTCTTCTCCTCCTGCCCCCAATCCCTCCCAGCATCAGAGTCTTTTCCAATGAGTCAACTCTTTGCATGAAGTGGCCAAAGTACTGGAGTTTCAGCTTTAGCATCATTCTTTCCAAAGAAAACCCAGGGCTGATCTCCTTTAGAATGAACTGATTGGATCCTTCCAAAGAAAACCCAGGGCTGATCTCCTTTAGAATGAACTGATTGGATCTCCTTGCAGTCCAAGGGACTCTCAAGAGTCTTCTCCAACAACACAGTTCAAAAGCATCAATTCTTTGGCACTCAGCTTTCTTCACAGTCCAACTTTCACATTCATACATGACCACTGGAAAAACCATAGCCTTGACTAGATGGACCTTTCTTGTCAAAGTAATATTTCTGCTTTTCAATATGCTATCTAGGTTGGTCATAATTTTTCTTCCAAGAAGTAAGCGTCTTTTAATTTCATGGCTGCAATCACCATCTGCAGTGATATTAGAGCCCCCCAAAATAAAGTCTGACACTGTTTCCCCTGTTTCCCCATCTATTTGCCATGAAGTGACGGGACCAGATGCCATGATCTTTGTTTTCTGAATGTGGAGCTTTAAGCCAACTTTTTCACTCTCCTCTTTCACTTTCATCAAGAGGCTTTTTAGGTCCTCTTCACTTTCTGCCATAAGGGTGGTGTCATCTGCATATCTGAGGTTATTGATATTTCTCCCGGCA
>SJYT01039256.1:539391-550908 GCA_006410635.1 Cephalophus harveyi | reverse complement strand
CTCCGAGAGATAGTGATGAACAGGGAGGCCTGGCGTGCTGCGATTCATGGGGTCGCAAAGAGTCGGACACAACTGAGCAACTGAACTGATGCTTTTTTGATATATATCCTGTTTGGTGTTCCCTGAGATTCATGGAACTATTGCTTGTTGTCTAACTTTAATTTGTGTATATTCTTTATTACTATTGCTTTCATTCCTTTTTGTTTTTTCTTGTAGCTCCACTATGTGTAATGTGGAACTCCACTATGTGTAATAGCTTTTGAAATTTTCCTACAGTCCTTGAATAATCTGTTTTTAAAGTTTTCCCCTTGCTTTTCATTTTTGGAAACTTCTATATCCATATACTAAACCTCAGGTGTTCTTTTTAGCCTTGTCAAGTCTACAAATAAGCCCATTAAATAAAATGTTTATTATAGTGTTTTTGATCTCTAGCATTTATTTTTGGTTCTTAAGATTTTCATCTCTCCACCTGTATTTTCCATTTCTTTTTGCACTTTTTTTTTAACTTTTTCATCATTGCCTTTAGCATATTAATCAGAGTTGTTTTCAATTCCTGATTTGATCATTGCAGCATCACTGTCATATCCTGTTTGGTTATGATGTTTATTACGTGAATTTTTTGTTCTTTAGTGTGTATATATATATATATATATTATTGGAAAGTCAGCAAGATATATTAAATAGAATGAACCACGGTGAATAAACCTTAATAATCCAATGGATATTCACGGTAGGAGGGGAAAACTTCTATAGTCTTACCCATTAGATTTCTGCTTTTTAGTAACCTGTGACCCTGGATTACAAATTTCACAGTCCTAGTAACCTTGTGACACTGGAATATAAATTTCACAGTGCTTTTCAGTTATCCACCCAACCCCATCCCACCCCACTTAAATGGGGGTAAAAAGATGGTACTGGATTTGAGTATTTATTTGCCTGAATGATGAGCCTCTAAATACCCCAGCAGGCTAGTTCCTGGGAAAATAATTTCTCCTCAATGCTGGCCTTGTTAAGGACAGCATGCACTTATATATTTCAAAATGGTTATTTTTCCCCTCTTGCTGCCATAAATGTGTGGAGATATTTATTTAATTTTTCACTTTGCCATAGCTTCTGAAGGTAAAACTCATAACCATGTGAGATCGCCCTTATGACCTGTTATACTTGGAGATTTTAATTGTCAACTTGACAAAACTGAGTCACCATTGATTTGTCAGTTACAATTTATGTTTTCCAATCTCAGTCCTGGTTCTTGTGAATATTTTTGTTTGTGAGTTTCTACTATGGAAATTTGAGGTTTCCTGGGTTTTCCTGTCTGATTCTTCAACTTTGGGTTCAGTGGTCTATCACCTCACTTCTCTGTTGAACCTAAAGCAATGGTTTTGCAGTTTGTTCAGATTTTTCCTCAGTTGTCCCCTTCTCCTCCTGACCCCAATCCTCCCAGAGTGGCAATTTCTAAGCCCCTTATATAATGGACTGAGGTGAGGGGAAGTCGCCTAGTCGTGTCTGACTCTTTGCGACCCCNCTCTGTTGAACCTAAAGCAATGGTTTTGCAGTTTGTTCAGATTTTTCCTCAGTTGTCCCCTTCTCCTCCTGACCCCAATCCTCCCAGAGTGGCAATTTCTAAGCCCCTTATATAATGGACTGAGGTGAGGGGAAGTCGCCTAGTCGTGTCTGACTCTTTGCGACCCCATGGACTGTAACCTACTAGGCTTCTCTGTCCATGGGATTCTCCAGGCAAGAATACTGGAGTGGGTTGTCATTTCCTTCTCCAGGGGATCTTCCCGACCCAGGGATTGAACCCAGGTCTCCCGCATTGGAGGCAGACGCTTTCACCTCTGAGCCACTAGGGAAGCCCATATAATGGACTAGAAGATTATTAATAATTTTTAAAATATTAAAATGCTTTAAATTTCTGGAATAAAACCCATTTGATTGTGGTGCCATAGACTTTATATGCTGTTGAATTTCATATTTTCATCTTTTTTTTTTTTTTGAGAATTTTTGAACTTATAAGGGATATTGGCCTGTAGCTTTCCTTTCAAGCTGTCTTTGCTTTTGGCATTAAGGCAGTATTGATGTCATAAATGAGGTACCAAGGGTTTTCTTCCTTCTATTTTATGAAAAATATTGTGTAGAATTAGTGTTACTTCTTTAAATGTTTGGTGGAAAAGTGCCATTGAAACTATATTGGAATGGAGATTTCTATGGAAGCTTTTAATTGTATCAGTTCAGTTCAGTTCAGTCACTCAGTCGTGTCCCACTCTTTGCGACCCCATGAATCGCAGCACGCCAGGCCTCCCTGTTCATCACCACCTCTCGGAGTTCACTCAGAGTCATGTCCATTGCGTCAGTGATGCCATCCAGCCATCTCATCCTCGGTCATCCCCTTCTCCTCCTGCCCCCAATCCCTCCCAGCATCAGAGTCTTTTCCAATGAGTCAACTCTTCCCATGAGGTGGCCAAAGTACTGGAGTTTCAGCTTTAGCATCATTCCTTCCAAAGAAATCCCAGGGTTGATCTCCTTCGGAATGGACTGGTTGGATCTCCTTGCAAGACAATTAATATTCTCTATTCTTTAAGTGGTTTATACACTTCAAGGAATTGATCTATTTCACATAATTTGTATAATTTATAATTTAGTGTTTTTCATTAAATGTTATTATTATTTTTGTAATTTCTGTGTGGTCTGAAGTGATAGACACTTGTAGTTCAACTGTTGTTATTTCTCTCCTCCCTGTTTTTTATCAGCATTTCTAGAAGCCCATCAGCTTTGTTGATCTTTACATAAAGCAAATTTCTTAAAATGATATAAATGTTAACATAAAATTATAAGAGTGGGAGTATCAAAATAATAGACTGCAGTATGCAATCAAAATTAAATTATCATAACAAAATAGACTTTGCATCTATAAGATATTTTATGTAAACCTCATGAAAACAACAAAGCAAAAATATACAATATACAAAAAGTTAAAGAAATGGCAAACAAACCATACCAGTATTAAAAAATCATCAATTTGCAAATAAAGAAGCAAGATGGGAATTTTAAACAATGGAATTTCAAAGCAGTCAGAGAGGAATTAATAAGATGGGAGTCCTCACTGATCAATAATGTCTGTAAATGGTAATGGATTTAATTATCCAATCAAAGATAAAATGCCTGGATAGATTTAAAAAAGAAAACTATATGTTTCTTATAGCAACCTCAGATTTAAGGACATGCTGCTGCTACTGCTAAGTCGTTTCATTCATATCTGACTCTGTGCGACCCCATAGATGGCAGCCCACCAGGCTCCCCCATCCCTGGGATTCTCCAGGCAAGAACACTGGAGTGGGTTGCCATTTCCTTCTCCAATGCATGAAAGTGAAAAGTTAAAGTGAAGTCACTCAGTCGTGCCTGACTCAGCGACCCCATGGACTGCAGCCCACCAGGCTCCTCCATCCATGGGATTTTCCAGGCAAGAGTACTGGAGTGGGGTGTCATTGCCTTCTCCATTAAGGACATATGTGGGCTCAAAATAAAGGAATAACAAAAGATATTCCATGCAGTGAAAACAAAATAGTGAAGGGATAGTGATTCTTATACTAGACGAAATAGACTCTAGGGCAAAAATTTTAGTGAGATATATAGATAGTCATTAAATAGTAACAAGAGAGTCAATTATTCAATAGGATATGAACCCAACATCAGAGTACAAAAATATATTATGCAAATTCTAAAGACCAGAAGGGAGAAATAAAAAACAATGTATTAATAGTAGGGAACTTAAATACCCTGCTTTGGGTAATTTGGGCTTAGTTTGTTCTTCCTCCATTCTTTTAGGTGGTAGGCTAGATTATTTATTTGAGGTTTTTTATTAGTTCTGGTTTGTTCCCTGAGAAAGGCCTATATCACTATTAAATTCCCCCTTGGAAATGTTTTGCTCTATCCCATACATTTAGGGGAGTTTTGTTCCAATTTTCATTTGTTTCTAAGTATTTTCTTATTTCTTTCTTTATTTCATCATTGCCCCCCCCCTTTTTTTTAGTAGCATGTGGTTTAGTATCCATGTGTTTGTTTTTTACTGTTTCTTTACTTATTGATTTTTAGTTTCATACCATTGTAATTGGAAAATAATGCTTGATATAATTTCTGTTCTTTTAACTTTGTTGAGTCTTCTTTTTTGACCTGGTATGTGATCTATTCTGGAGAATGTTGACTAAGTGCTTGAAAATAATGTGTACTCTGGATATTGTCAATTTCTTCTTTCAGGTCTGTTAATTGTTAAAAATATATTTAGTTGCTCCTATACTGGGTGAGTATATATTAACAAGTGCAACATCCTCTTCTTGCATCAATCCCTTCAGTGTTATATAGTGCCCTGCTTTGTCTTTACTTACAGATTTTTAAATCATTTTTTGTTATATGGGGAATTCTACTTCTATTTTCTTGTCATATTTGTTAGCATGAAATATCTTTTTCCAACCCCTTTACATTCAGTCTTGTGTGTCTTTATCACTGAAGTATCTTGTAGGTGACCTCTTGAAAGGTCTTTATTTTCTTTTTTCTTTTTGTTCTTTATTTTTCCCAATTTCATATATATATAAGCTTTTAGTTCATTGATATTTATGGTAAGTTTTTATAAGTATGCATTTAATGCCATTTTATTATTTGTTTTCCAGTTGTTTTTGAAGTTATTCTCTGTTCATTTCTTATTCTTTATTTTTCCTCCCATTTGGTTTGATGATTTTCTTTTTTAATATTCTTGGGTTCCTTTCTTTTCATTTTTTGTGTATCTAATGTAGCTTTTTTTGAAGTGTGGTTACCATGAGGTTTATGTATTGACTGATAGCTTTATTTACTTGCTTTAAACTGATAGTCATTTGTATTCAAACACATTCTAGAAAATTGTATGTTTTACACCCCTACCCCACATTTTGTATTTTGGTGTAATAGAGAAATTCTTTCAAAATTGTATGAGGTAGATTTAGTATTGATGAATTAATTTAGTTTTCAATTGTCTTAGAATTTCTTTGCACCTCTTGAATTTAAACAATAGTATTTCTGGGTAGAACATCCTAGGTTGTTTTTCTTTTTTTAGCAATCTGATTATATCAAGCTTTTCTCTTCTAACTTACAAAGTTTCTTCAGAGGAATCAGTTGAAAGTTTTATAGGAGTACCCTTTTATATGACTCCTTGATTTTCTCTTGCTGCCTTTATAATTCTCTGTAACTTTAACTATTTTATTTATGATGTGTCTTAGTTTGGGTCTGTTTGGGTTCACTTGCTTTAGGACTCTATGTGCCTGAATCTGTTTCTTTCTTCAGGTTTAGGGAAGTTTCCACCCATAATTTCTTAACATACATTTTTGATACCCTTATTTTTCTTTCTCTTGTTCTTCTGAAAATTTTATAATGCAAATATTGGCACATTTTCTTACCTCAGATGTCTCATATGTTGCATTCACATTTTTTTAAAATTTGTCTTTCTGCTGCTCTGATTGGATGATTTCAACTATTCTATTTTCTGGGTTATATATATGTTCTTCTGTCATTTAGTCTGCTCTTCTCTGCTTCCAGAATTCTTTGAGAATAAGATATTGAATTACATATTTTGATTTCACTTTTTATTTATAGTTCCCTGCTATTTGTTAAAATGATCTTTGCTTAGATCAATTGTCTTCCTTAATTTATTTTTTAACAAGCATTTTGAATTTCCTGCCAGGTAGATTGCTTAATTCTGTTTTATTATATAATTTTTCAGGTCTTTCCACTTGCTCTTTCAATTGACAGTAGTTCCTCTTCCTATTACTTAACTTTGTCTCTATGAATGTGGGTGAAATAGTTGCCTTTTATGAAGGGCTCTTCTTATGTATGAGCACCAGTATGTAGACTGTGTACCCTATGTATTTGGTGGGAGAGCTGGTTTAAATATAATCACGAGTCATCATATCTTTCCTCAGACTGCGTTAGCAGCTATCAACTTTGTAAGGGGTGTGGCTTGTGATGGAGGAGCTAGAGCTTGCACATGGTGCTAAAAGGAACTTCCTTTCTGCTTGGTGGCCATTACACTCTTTCATGGTCAAAGCGTTCTCTCAAGTTGTTGAAGTGGAAGTAGTGAGGATCAGGCTTGAGCTGGCTCTGTTCTTTTTAAATGTGTGTTTTTTCCTCTCCCTGCACTGTGACCTTTATCCCAAACGAGCAGAGTGCTGAAGTAATTGCAATGCATGTACTACAGATGTGCTGCCTGTGTAGGTGTCTGTGGCTCTGCTCAGATGCTGCCTAAATTTGTCTTTTCCCATGTTGTGTCTACCCCAGATTCTGTTCAAAGCTGCGACACAATATGGATAGGGCCAGCATGTTCTATTGACTGAGACTGGTGAGTGCAGTGAGGCAGTTGTGGGAATTCAGGTGGCTAGGTTGCTATCAGAAATCTACTCTACTTCTGGAGCACTGTTTAAGTAAGCACCAGAAATTACTGCTGCTACTCCACCTGAGCTGAGTCTTGGGCCCCTGTGTTACCTCTGCATCCCTGGATCAAGTGTTTTCCCATGTTTTGGCCACTCTACATCTGGTGCCAGTCTGTGGTGTGGGCCAGAACATTAACTTAGGACTAGGGAGTGTGGCAAGGTGTCAACTTCTAGGGAAGACCACTTTTTGCCTTGCCTGGAGGCAAGCTAGCATGTATGTACTACTCAGGAGTGGATCCTAGGCTTCTCCAGACTTTCTATATATCCAAGTCATCCTCTAGGCAGCTAAGGGGCTTGTGTCCTACAAGTTGGACATCAGGTCTTGGATATCCAGTTTGTGGCTTGACCTGGTTACAATCCACAAGGCAAGTTTTACCTGTGCAACTTTCTACTTCTTAGGCTTCTCCTGACTTGACGCTTTTCTTCCTGTTATGCCCAATTATGTGCCCATCTTTCATACAGTCTTGGCTATACAGGAGTCCTCCTGGCAATGTTCAGTTGGTTTTCTTTGAGGATTATCCCATATAAAAACTTTTTGATGTGTTAGTGGGGAGAGATGAGCTCCACATCTTCTTTATTTGCCACTGAGAACTCCACTTGATAAAATTCTAATACGTGATAAGTAAAAAGTATTAAGGTTTATGTGAAAAGGGGATGGGGAACTATCATTTCAGAGGTACAGAATTTCAATTTTTGGTGATGAAAATTTTCTGGAGATGTCTAGCACTGTGGCTGCCCAACAATACAAATGTAATTAATGTCACTGAATTATACATTTAAAATAATTAAAATGGTAAATTGTACATTATATATATTTCACCAAAATACAAAAAAGGAATACAGCAAAACATTTTTCAGTGTTTTGGGCCACTTTTATTTTTATTTTTGGTAAGTTATGGTCCTTGCCTTAAAAGAACTTAGAGTTGTGAAGAGAGGACATTTATTAAATTAATTATACTAAAAAATAGATTGAGAAGTGCCAAAATATGGGTTATGCATATAGGGCTGTGTGAACACAGAGGAAGGAAATATGACTGCTATTTGAAGAGTACAGGGGATATTTTGTAAAGAAATCACATTATAGGTGGGCCTTGTGAGATAGGTAGAGTAAAACATTTAAAAAAATAGGGTGGTAGAGGGATTCAAGTACAGAAAATTTTATCTATAGCATTTTCTAAAAACAATAGAAAACCATGGTGTTGTAAACACATTGTATTTTTCTGGTATCTGTCATAAGTTACATTTGGTCAGATTTTACTTTCACTTTCACTTTTTCACAGCTACGTTTCTAGGCAATGTTTCTAGAAAATAATTCCTAAAAATTAATTTCTAACAATTTAAACCAGCTGTCAAAAATAATACATATTTTTCTTTCTTTCTTGGCTGCAGCCATGAAATTAAAATACACTTGTTCCTTGGAAGAAAAGCTATGACAAACCTAGACAGCATATTAAAAAGCAAAGACATTACTTTATCATCTAGTCAAAGCTACGGTTTTTCCATTAGTCACGTATGGATGTGAGAGTTGGACTATAAAGAAAGTTGAGTGCTAAAAAATTGATGCTTTTGGCCTGTGTTTTTGGAGAAGACTCTTGAGAGTCCATTGAACTGCCAGGAGATCAAACCAGTCAATCCTTAAGGAAATCAATCCTGAATACTGATTGGGAGGACCAACGCTGAAGTTGAAGCTGAAGCTCCGAAACTTTGGCCACCTGATGCAAAGAACTGATTCCTTAGAAAAGACTCGGATGCTGGGAAAGATTGAAGGCAGGAGGAGAAGGTGACTACAGAGGATGAAAGGCTTGGATGACATCACCAACTCGACAGACATGAGTTTGAGCAAGCTCTGGGGATTGGTGATGGACAGGGAAGCCTGGCAAGCTGCAGTCCATGGTGTTGCAAAGAATTGGCCATGACTGAGTAACAAAACTGAGCTTAACTGAACTAAACTTCTTTCTTTCAAGATCCAAAGGGAACATGAACATACTGAAGCATGATAGTTATCTTGAGAAGAAAACTATTTTCAGTTGTTTGAATCTCTGGCTGAAAATATCTAATTTTTCATGAAACTATTTTTACTTCAAAGAATGACAGATAAAGAGACTACCATATACATGTGTGGAAATTTGGCATACATATTCTGAAAAATTCACACTGAACCTTTCACTTCAAAGGGAAACCAGGATATTTTTGACTATTGATACGATCTGAGCTTTAAAGAAACATTAGCAATCCCACTGCTGGGCATACACATGGAGGAAACCAGAATTGAAAGAGACATGTGTACCCCAATGTTCATTGCAGCGCTGTTTATAATAGCCAGGACATGGAAGCAACCTAGATGTCCAGCAGCAGATGAATGGATAAGAAAGCTGTGGTACATATACACAATGGAGTATTACTCAGCCATTAAAAAGAATACATTTGAATCAGTTCTAATGTGGTGGATGAAACTGGAACCTATTATACAGAGTGAAGTAAAGCCAGAAAGAAAAACACCAATACAGTATACTAATGCATATATATGGAATTTAGAAAGATGGCAACGATAACCCTATATGTGAGACAGCAAAAGAGATGTATAGAACAGTCTTTTGGACTCTGTGAGAGAGGGAGAGGGTGGGATGATTTGGGAGAATGGCATTGAAACATGTATAATATCATGTATGAAATGAGTCGCCAGCCCAGGTTCAATGCATGACACAGGATGCTTGGGGTTGGTGCACTGGGAAGACCCAAAAGGATGGTACAGGGAGGTAGGAGGGAGGGGGTTTCAGGATGGGGAGCACGTGTATACCTGTGGTGGATACATGTTGATGTATGGCAAAACCAATACAATATTGTAAAGTAATTAACCTCCAATTAAAATAAATAAATCTATTTAAAAAATAAATATTAGAATTTTGTACAGGTCACCATGGACATGTACAGCATAAAAAATTTCCTGACAAGATCAGTTGTGATATTAACTAATATTATGTGATGAAATGTATCACATTCATGTGTTCTACCTAACCACAAGAACAATTATTTTTCCAAATGAATAATACGTTATGTACAAAATCATACATGCTGAGTAATACTCCATTGTGTATATATACTACAGATTTCTTATCCATTTGTCTGCTGTTGGACATCTAGATTGCTTCCATGTCCTGACTCTTATAAAAGTAATACATTTGAATCAGTTCTAATGAGGTGGATGAAACTGGAGCCTATAATACAGAGTGAAGTAAGTTAGAAAGAAAAACACCAATACAGTATACTAATGCATATATATGGAATTTAGAAAGATGGTCACGATAACCCCGTATGTGAGAGAGCAAAAGAAACACAGATGTATAGAACAGTCTTTTGGACTCTGTGGGAGAGGGCGAAGGTGAGATGATTTGGGAGAATGGCATTGAAGCATGTATATTATCTGTGAGATGAATCACCAGTCCAGGTTCAATGCATGATACAGGATGCCCGGGGCTAGTGCACTGGGATGTCCCAGAGGGATGGTATGGAGAGGGAGGTGGGAGGGGGCTTCAGGATGGGGAATATGTGTACACCCATGGTGGATTCATGTCAATGTATAGCAAAACCAATACAATATTGCAAAGTAATTAGCCTCCAATGAAAATAAATAAATTTAAAAAAAAGAATGAAAAAAATTTAAAAAAAAATCATACATGCACAAAAAATTCATCCCAAGTGCAAGATATACAAATGAAAAATCAAATTTTTCTACACCATGGTATGGGTTTTCTTAGCTTCTAATTAGGAAAGAAACAATTAAATATATCTTGATTACTACTAAACTAAATCAATACAAGACACTGTAGACTGTAATCTAAAACATTATATACAAACTATATTGATGGGCAGATTAGAAGATAGTGAAATCCTTGGTATGTCAACTTATTTGTCTATGTTACTAAACAGAGAGTTAACTAGTAAAAAGTAAAACCAAGGCAAATAAATCATAGTTACAGAGAATTTTGAGAGTATTATGTTCTTCATTTTTCCTGTTGTAATTTTAACCTATTTTATTACTGTTACTGTTTTTTTTTTTTTTCAATCCCAAAGAAGGGCAATGCCAAAGAATATTCAAAAGACCATACTGCTGCATTCATTCCACATGATAGTAAAGTTATGCTCAAAATTCTTTAAGTTAGGCTTCAGCAGTACATGAACTGAGAATTTCCAAATATGAAAGCTGGGTTTTGAAAAGACAAGAACAAGATCAAATTGCCAACATTCATTGTATCACAGAAAAAACAAGAAAACTGCATACAAATATACACTTATGCTATAGTAAAGTTATGCTCAAAATTCTTTAAGTTAGGCTTCAGCAGTACATGAACTGAGAATTTCCAAATATGAAAGCTGGGTTTTGAAAAGACAAGAACAAGATCAAATTGCCAACATTCATTGTATCACAGAAAAAACAAGAAAACTGCATACAAATATACACTTATGCTTCACTGACTATGGTAAACCATTTGTGTGGATCACAACAAACTGGAAAATCCTTAAAGAGATGGGAACACCAGACCACCATACCTGTCTATTGAGAAACCTGTACGCCAGTCCAGAGTAAACAGAACCAGACAAGGAACAAATCATTGGTTCAGAATTGGGAAAGGAGTAGTACAAGGCTGATCAAATCCCTTATGATTATACAGTGGAAGTGAGGAATAGATTTAAGGGCCTAGATCTGATAGATAGAGTGCGTGAAGAACTATGGAATGAGGTTCGTGACATTGTACGGGAGACAGGGATCAAGACCATCCCCATGGAAAAGAAATGCAAAAAAGCAAAATGGCTGTCTGGGGAGGCCTTACAAATAGCTGTGAAAAGAAGAGAGGCGAAAAGCAAAGGAGAAAAGGAAAGATATAAGCACCTGAATGCAGAGTTCCAAAGAATAGCAAGAAGAGATAAGAAAGCCTTCTTCAGTGATCAATGCAAAGAAATAGAGGAAAACAACAGAATGGGAAAGACTAGAGATCTCTTCAAGAAAATTAGAGATACCAAGGGAACATTTCATGCAAGGATGGGCTCGATAAAGGACAGAAATGGT
>SJYT01039256.1:508687-538183 GCA_006410635.1 Cephalophus harveyi | reverse complement strand
CCATTCTGAAGGAGATCAACCCTGGGATTTCTTTGGAAGGAATGATGCTAAAGCTGAAACTCCAGTACTTTGGCCACCTCATGCGAAGAGTTGACTCATTGGAAAAGACTCTGATGCTGGGAGGGATTGGGGGCAGGAGAAGAAGGGGACGACCGAGGATGAGATGGCTGGATGGCATCACTGACTCAATGGATGTGAGTCTGAGTGAGCTCCGAGAGATGGTGATGAACAGGGATGCCTGGCGTGCTGCGATTCATGGGGTCGCAAAGAGTCGGACACGACTGAGCGACTGAACTGAACTGAACTGAGTACAAGGCTGTGGAGAAGGAAATGGCAACCCACTCCAGTACTCTTGCCTAGAGAACTCCGTGGACATAGGAACCTGGTGGGCTGCTGTCCATGGGGTCGCACAGAGTTGGACACAACTGAAGTGACTTAGCAGCAGCAGCAGTACAAGGCTGTAATTGTCACTCTGCTTATTAAACTTCTATACAGAGTACATAATGAGAAATGCCAAGCTGAATGAATCACAAGTTGGAATCAAAATTTCCAAGATAAATGTCAACAACCACAGATATGCAGTTGGCACCACCCTTATGGCAGAAAGTGAAGAGGAAATAAAAAGCCTCTTGAAGAGGGTGAAAACAAAGAGTGAAAAAGCTGGTTTAAAACTCAACATTCAAAAAACTAAGATGGGGGGGGGCGGTCCTAATATGGTGGAGGAATAGGATGGGGAGACCATTTTCTCCCCTACAAATTTGGTGAAAGAACATTTGAACACTGAGCAAATTACAGAAAACAACTTTTGAATGCTGGCAGAAGATATCAGGCACCCAGAAATGCAGCCTGTTGTTTTAAAAAGGAGGTAGGACAAAATATCAAAGATAAAAAGAGAGACAAAAGAGGTAAGGATGGAGATCTGTCTCAGGGAGTCTTAAAAGAGAAGTTTCTAAACACCAGGAAACACTCTCACTTGCGGGTCTGTGGGGAATCTTGGAATCTCAGAGGGCAACATAACCAGGAGGACAAATAAATAATTAATTAAACCCACAGAATACGTGCCTAATGGCAACTCCCAGCACTCGCAGCTGCCATCAGCAAGTGGGGGCTGAACAGGGAGGTGGGAGCTGCATGGCTTAGGGTAAGGACCGGGCCAGAATGCCCTGAGGGCAATCTGAAGGAACTAACCTGAGATAGCAACCCAAACTGTGGTATAGCCAGAGAGAGAAATATATGAGAGAGAGAGAGAGAAATATCTTGTGAAATGGCCTAACATGAGGCACTGCCAGGCCCCCTCACAGAACCAAGGGTTGAGTGAATACCAGAGGACAGCTAGCAGGCTGCAGACCGGCCTATCCCCCACCAGAGACAAGCAGGTGGAGTTGGGGGGGGGGGCAGGGGCAGCCAGAGGCAGAAAGGGGCAATCACAGCCCCAGAGTGGCATCCTCTACCAAACTGCAAACAGGCTTCATTGTTTATTAAGAGTTCTTGGGATTGGATGGTTGACATCTGCCGGGAGGGTCGTAGCCAAAGATTATCTCCCCAGAAGAGACACATGGCACACCTGAGAAGGTGCACCCATTGTACACCCAGAAAACCAAGTGGCAGGGTCGGGGGAGGTGATAAGACCCACGGCCCACCTGGGGGTTACTGTGCTTGCCAAGCACCTGGTCACCTGAGCTGCTTGGACCTGGGAAAGGCACAAAACGCATGCCCAACCTAGTTTGTGCTTTTGGGGAATACTCGAGAACCTGAACCTGAGTGGCTTAGACCTAGAAACTGCACAAAATCCAGGGCCCACCTAAGACAGTTCCTGGCAGAGCAATCTGGAGCCTGAGCAGTGTAGACTGGGAAAGCACACACGCCATGAGTGGGGGCAAACCCAGAGTGGCTGAAACACTGGGAGCACTCCTCACACATGCGAGTTATATTTGCAGTGGTCCTCCCTCCCCAGCACGACTGAACAAGTGACCTGAAATAAGTGACCAGCTTCACCCCCTTGTGTCAGGTCAGAAATTAAACACTAAAAAGACCAGGAAACAGAAGCTAAAATAAACAGAGGGAACTGCTTTGGAAGTGACAGGTGCAACAGATTAAAACCCTGTAGTTAGCACTGACCACATATGAAAGGGCCTATAGATCTTGAGAAGCATAAGCTGGATCAAGGAACTATCTGAAAATGAACTGAACCCACACTGTCCACAACAGCTCCAAAGAAATTCCTAGATACATTTTTACTATTATCACGTTTTAAGTTAATTATTTTTAAGTCCTCTATTACTCCTCTAATTTTCATTTTTATAATGTACTATTACCTTGCAAAAAAAAATCCTATTTTAAAGCAAACTTCATATATATATATTGTAATATTAGAGACTTTGTTTTGTTTTTAAAATGTTATATTTTTTAGAGTCTAACATCTACTCTAGATTTTTAATCTTTGCTTTTCGGTATTAGCAATTTTGTACCTTTAAGAACCCAATCTTCGGTACCATTTTTGACTTGGGAGTGAGATTACTGGCTTGATTGCTCTCTTCCCCTTTTGACCCTCCAATTTCTCCACCAGGTTGCCTCTATCTCCACCCTCCCCCTTCTACTCTCTACCCAACTCTGAGAATCTCTTTGTGTGTTCCAGGCTGTGAAAAACATTTAGGGAACTGATTACTGGCTGGATCTGTCTCTCTCCTTTTGATTCCCCATTTTCGCCTCCTGGCCACCTCTGTCTCCTTCCTCCATCTTCTCTTCTCTGTGTAACTCTGTGCACATCTCTGAGGGGTCCAGACTGTGGAGAGCACATTGGGATGTTATTACTGGCTAGCTTGCTCTCTCCCCTTTTGATTCCCCCTCTTCTCCACCTGGTCACCTCTATCTCTCTCCTCCCTCTTCTGTTCTCCATGTAACTCTGTGAACCTCTCTGGGTGTCCTTCACTGTGGAGAAACTTTTCATCATTAACCTCGATGTTGTAACATTTGTGTTGTATAGATGGAGAAGTTTTGAGGCTACTGTAAGAATAAGACTGAAATCCAGAGGCAGGAGGCTTAAGTTCAAAACCTCAGAAGACCACAAGTTCCAGTGCAAGACATACCACACAAATTCTCCAGCAACACAGGAACATACCCCTAAGCTCCAATATTCAGGCTGCCCAAAGTCACAGCAAACCCACTGACATCTCAAAACTCACTATTGGACACTTCATTGCATTCCAGAGAGAAGAAATCCAATTCCACCCACCAGAACACCGACACAAGCTTCCCTAACCAGGAAACCTTGACAAGCCACCCGTCCAACCCCAGCCACAGTGAGGAACCTTCACAATAAATAGGAACAACAAACTGCCAGAATATGGAAAGGTCACCCCAAACACAGCAATCTAAACAAGATGAAAAGGCAGAGAAATATTCATCAGGGAATGGAACAGGATAAATGCCCACCAAATCAAATAAAAGAGTAGGAGATAGGGAATCTACCTAAAAAGAACTTAGAATAATGATAGTGAAGATGATCCAAAATCTTGAAAGCAAAATGGAATTAAACAGATAAATAGCTTAGAGACAAGGATTGAGAAGATGCAAGAAATGTTTAACAAAGACCTAGAAGAAATAAAAAAGAGTCAATATAATGAATAATGAAATAAATGAGATCAAAAACACTCTGGAGGGAACCAACAGTAGAATAATGGAGCAAAAGATATGATAGGTGAGGTAGAATATAAAATGGTAGAAATAAATGAAGCAGAGAGGAAAAAAGTAATTAAAAGAAATGTGGTCAACCTCAGAGACCTCTGGGACAATGTTAAACACCCCAACATTCGACTCATAGGAGTCTCAGAAGAAGAAGACAAAAAGAAAGACCATGAGAAAATACTTGAGAAGATAATAGCTGAAAACTTCTATAAAATGGGGAAGAAAATAGTCACTAAAGTGGAAGAAACCCTGAGAGTCCCAAACAGGATAAACACAATGCAAAACACTCCAAGACACATATTAATCAAATTAACAAAGATCAAATACAAAGAACAAATATTAAAAGAAGCAAGGGAAAAACAACAAACAACACACAAGGGGATTCCCATAAGGATAACAGCTGGTCTTTCAATAGAAACTCTTCAAGCCAGAAGGGAATGGCAGGACATAAAGTGATGAGAGAGAAAAAACTAAAACCCAGATTATTGTACCCAGCAAGGATTTCATTCAAATATGAAGGAGAAATCAAAAGCTTTACAGACAAGCAACACCTGAGACAATTCAGGACCACCAAACCAGCTCTCCATCAAATGCTAAAGGATCTTCTCTAGACAGGAAACACAGAAAGGGTGTATAAATTAGAACTCAAAACAACAAAGTAAATGTTAACTGTATCATACTTATCAATAATCACCTTAAATGTGAATGGGTTGAATGCCCCAACCAAAAGACTGGCAAATGCATACAAAAACAAGATCCCTATATATGTTGTTTACAAGAGACCCCCCCCCCCCTCAAAACAAAAGACACATACAGACTGAAAGTGAAGGGCTGGAAAAGATATTCCAAGCAAATAAAAGAGTCCAAAAGAAAGCAGGAGTAGAATACTCATAACAGATAAAATAGACTGTAAAATAAAGGCTGTGGAAAGAGACAAAGAAGCACACTACATAATGATCAAAGGATCAATCCAAGAAGAAGATATAACAATTATAAATATATACACACCCAACATAAGAGCGCCACATTATGTAAGGCAAATGCTAACAAGTATGAAAGGGGAAATTAACAATAAAACAATAATAATGGGAGACTTTAATATGCCACTCACACCTATGGATAGATCAACTAAACAGAAAATTAACAAGGAAACACAAACTTTAAATGATGCAATAGGCCAGTTAGTTCTAATTGATATCTATAGACATTTCACCCCAAAACAACGAATTTCACCTTTTTCTCAAGTGCACATGGAACCTTCTCCAGGATAAATCACATTATGTCCCATAATTCTAACCTTCGTAAATTCAAAAAAAAAAAAAAAAAAGAAAGAAATCATCCCAAGCATCTTTTCCGACCAAAATGTGGTAAGAGTAGATATCAGTTGCAGGAGAAAAACTATTAAAAGTTCCAACATATGGAGGCTGAACAACACACTGCTGAATAACCAACAAATCACAGAAGAAATTAAAAAGAAATTAAAATATGCATAGAAACAAAAGAAAATGAAAACACAACAACCCAAAGCCTATGGGACACTGTAAAAACAGTGCTAAGGGGAAGGTTCATAGCAATACAGGCTTACCTCAAAAAAAAAAAAAAAATCAAATAAATAACCTAACTCTACACTTAAAGCAACTAGAAAAAGAAGAAGTGAAGAACCCCAGGGTTAGTAGAAGGAAAGTAATCTTAAAACTTAGGGCAGAAATAAATGCAAAAGAAACAAAAGAGACCATAGGAAAAATAAACAAAACCAAAAGCTGGTTCTTTGAGAAGATAAATAAAATTGACAAATCATTAGCCAGACTCATCAATAAACAAAGGGAGAAAAATCAAATCAATAAAATCAGAAATGAAAATGGAGAAATCACAACAGACAACACATAAATACAAAGGATCATAAGAGACTACTATCAGCAACTATATGCCAATAAAATGGACAACTTAGAAGAAATGGACAAATTCTTAGAAAAGTACAACTTTTCAAAACTGAATCAGGAAGAAATAAAAAATCTTACAGACTCATGACAAGCAAGGAAATTGAAACCATATTCAGAAATTCTCCATTAAACAAAAGCCCAGGGGCAGACGGCTGCAGAGCTGAATTCTACCAAAAATTTAGAGAAGAACAAACACCTATCCTACTCAAACTCTTCCAGAAAATTGCAGAGGGAGGTAAACTTCCAAACTCATTCTATGAGGACACCTTCACCCTAATACCAAAACCAAAGATGTAACAAAAAAGAAAATTACAGGCCAATATCACTGATGAACATAGATGCAAAAATCCTAAACATAATTCTAGCAAACAGAATCCAACAACATATTAAAAAGATCATACATCAAGACCAATTGGGCTTAATCCTAGGGATGCAAGGATTCTTCAGTATCTACAAATCAATCAATGTAATATATCACATTAAAAATCTGAAAGATAAAAGCAATATGATTATCTCAATAGATGCAGAGAAAGCCTTTGACAAACTTCAATATCCATTTATGATATATATATAAAAAAAAAAACCTCCAGAAAGCCGAAACCGAAAGAACATACCTCAACATAATAAAAGCTATATATGACAAACCCACAGCAAATATTATCCTCAATGGTGATAAACTAAAAGTATTTCCCCTAAAGTCAGATTAAGACAAGGGTGCCCACTCTCACCACTACTATTCAACATAATTTTGGAAGTTTTGGCCACAGAAATCAGAGCAGAAAAAGAAATAAAAGGAATCCAGATTGGAAAAGAAGAAGTAAAACTCTCACTGTTGGCAGATGACATGATCCTCTACATAGAAAACCCTAAAGACTCCACCAGAAAATTACTAGAGCTAATCAATCAACATAGTAAAGTTGGAGGATATAAAATTAACACACAGAAATCCTATACATTAACAATGAGAAAACAGAACAAGAAATTAAGGAAACATTTTCATTCAACATTGCAAAGAAAATAACTAAATACATATTCAAAAGCAGAGATATTACTTTGCCAACAAAGGTCCGTCTAGTCAAGGCTATGGTTTTTCCAGTGGTCATGTATGGATGTGAGAGTTGGACTGTGAAGAAAGCTGAGCACTGAAGAATTGATGATTTTGAAGTGTGGTGTTGGAGAAGACTCTTGAGACTCCCTTGGACTGCAAGGAGATCCAACCAGTCCATTCTGAAGGAGATCAACCCTAGGATTTCTTTGGAAGGAATGATGCTAAAGCTGAAACTCCAGTACTTTGGCCACCTCATGCAAAGAGTTGACTCATTGGAAAGGACTCTGATGCTGGGAGGGATTGGGGGCAGGAGAAGGGGACGACAGAGGATGAGATGGCTGGATGGCATCACCAACTCGATGGACGTGAGTTTGAGTGAACTCCGGGAGATGGTGATTGACAAGAAGGCCTGGAGTGCTGCAATTCATGGTGTCACAAAGAGTCAGACACGACTGAGCTACTGAACTGAACTGAGAAATATATCTACCTACAGAAACAAAAGCCCTCTATATAGGAAACTATAACACACTGTTGAAAGGAATCGAAGAGGACAGAAATAGATGGAGAAATATACCATGTTCATGGATTGGAAGAATCAATATAGTGAAAATGAGTATACTACCCAAAGCAATCTATGGATTCAATGCAATCCGTATCAAGCTAACAAATAATTTCATAATTTGTATGGTAATACACAGCCAAAGTAATCTTTAGAAAGAACAATGGAACTAGAGGAATCAACCTACTTGACTTCAGGCTGTACTACAAAGCTACAGTCATCAAGACAGTATTGTACTGGCACAAAGACAGCAATATAGATCAATGGAAATGAATAATAGAACGTCCAGAGATAAATCCACAGACCTATGGATACCTTATCTTTGACAAAGGAGGCAAGAATATACAATGGAGAAAAGACAGTCTCTTTAACAAGTGATGCTAGGAATACTTGTCACTTGTAAAAGAATGAAACTAGAACTCTTTCTAGAACCATACACAAAAATAAACTCAACATGGATCAAAGATCTAAACCTAATACCAAAAATTATAAAACTCCTAGAGGAAAACATAGGCAAAGCACTCTTTGACATAAATCATAGCTGGTTCTTCTATGACCCACCACCCAGAATATTTGAAATAGAAGCAAAAATAAACAAATGAGACCTGATTAAAATTAAAGGCTTCTGCACAACGAAGGGAACTATAAGCAAGGTGGAAAGACAACCTTCAGAATGGGAGAAAATAGTAGCAAATGATGCAACTGACAAAGAATTAATCTCAAAAATATGCAAGCATCTCCTGTAGCTAAATTTCAGAAAAATAAACAACCCAGTCAAAAAATGGGCCAAAGAACTAAACAGACAATACTCCAAAGAAGACATGGCTAACAAACACATGAAAAGATGCTCAACATCACTCATTATCAGAGAAATGCAAATCAAAACCACAATGAGGTACCTTTTCACACCAGTCAGAATGGGTGCTCACCAAATGTCTACAAATAATAAATGCGGGAAAGGGTGTGGAGAAAAGGGAACCCTCTTACACTGTTGGTGGGAATGAAAAGTAGTAGTACAGCTACTATGGAGAACAGTGTGGAGATTCCTTAAAAACCTGGAAATAGAACTACCTTATGACCCAGTAATCCCACTGCTGGGAAAACACACTGAGGAAACCAGAATTGAAAAAGACATGTGTACCCCAGTGTTCTTTGCAGCACTGTTTATAACAGCCAGGGCATGGAAGCAACCTAGATGTCCTCAGCAGATGAATGGATAAGAAAGCCATGGTACATATACACAATGGAATATTACTAAGCCATTAAAAAGAATGCATTTGAATCAGTTTTAATGAGGTGGATCAAACTGGAAACTATTATAGAGTTAAGTAAGCCAGAAAGAAAAACATAAATACATTATACTAATGTGTACATATGGAATTTAGAAAGATGGTAATGATATCCCTATATATGAGACAACAAATGAGACACAGATATACAAGAACAGTCTTTTGGACTCTGTGGGAGAGGGTGAGGGTGGGATGATTTGGGAGAATGGTATTGAAACATGAATATTTTCATATGTAAAATGGATAGCCAGTCCAGGTTTGATGCCTGGGACAGGGTGCTTGGGGCTGGTGTACCAGAATGACCCAGAGGGATGGGATGGGGAGGGATGTGGGAAGGGGATTCAGGATAGGGTACACATGTACACCCATGGTTGATTCATTGCAATGTATGGCAAAACCACTACAATATTGTAAAGTAGTTAGCCTCCAATTAAAATGAATAAATTTATATTAAAAAAATAAAAACTAAGATCATAGCATCCAGGCCCATCACTTTGTGGCAAGTAGAAGGGAAAAAGTGGAAGCAGTGCCATGTTTTATTTTCTTGAGTTCCAAAATCACTGTAGATGGTGACTGTAGCAACAAAATTAAAAGATGCTTGATCCTTGGAAGGGAAGCTATCACAAACCTAGACAGCATGTTAGAAAGCAGAGTCATTGCTTTGCTGTCAAAGGTCTGCATAGGCAAAGCTATGTTGTTGTTGTTGTTTTTTTTTTCCCCAGTAGTCATATATGGGTGTGAGATCTGGACCATAAAGAAGACTTAAAGCTGAATGATTGATACTTTCAAACTGTGGTGTTTTTGAAGACTCTTGAGAGTCCCTTAGACAGTAAGGAGATCATACCACTCAATCCTAAAGGAAATCTACCCTGAATATTTATTGGAAGGAATGATGCTGAAGCTCCAATATTTTGGCCACCGGATGAGAAGAGCAAACTCATTGGAAAGGACCCTGATTCTGGGAAATATTGAAGATCAAAGGAGAAGGAGGTGGCAAAGGATTAGCTGGTTAGATAGGATCACTGACTCAATGAACATGAATTTGAACAAATTCTGGGAAGGACAGGGGAACCTGGAGTGCTACAATACATGGGATTGAAAAGAATTGGACACAACATCATGGCTGAACAACAACAAAAATAACAATTATATTTATTATTTAAATCAAGCAAAACAGAAAAATTTAATGGCATAAAAAGCAATAAAATAGATAATGCTTTTAAAGTATTTTGCTGAAATATTGCAAAAAGATTCTTTGTTTCTTCTGTTTGCATTTACTAAAGTGCATTCAAAGGAAAAAAAGTTATGTACCAGAAATATGTATTACAAAAAGTAATTTTGCTAAATGGGGGAATGGATGGCAATTTTTTATATGAAAAAAAGTTAATATAACACTTCACTTAGAACAATACAATCAATGCTTCCAATAAAGAAAAAGAAATCATCTCTAAAGTCACATATAACCTCTCAAAACTGTGATACGGGATGCACTATAGAAATTAGTCAAATGCAGTTATAGCCTTTGGGATCTGCCAACTTACAACTCAGATGACAGAAAAATAAAATTGCTGAAGATGTAACATACATAAAATAATTTTTAAAGTTAATACCTAAGTTGATATCTATCCATCCAAGCTGTTTTGTTGTGGTGGTTGTTGTTTTTGTTGTTGACAAGTCACTAAGTCCTGTCTATTTGCAACACCATGAACTGCAGCATGACAGGCTTCCCTGTTCTTCACTACCTCTCAGAGTTTGCTGAAACTCATGTCCATTGAGTTGGTGATGCCATCCAATCATCTCACCCTCTGTTTCCCTTTCTCCTATTGTCCTCAATATTTACCAACCTCAAGATCTTTTCCAACAAGTCAGCTTTTTGCATCTGGTGGCCAAAGTTTTGGAGCTTCAGCTTCAGCATCAGTCCTTCCAGTTCAGGGTTGATTTCCTTTAGGATTGACTGGTTTCATCTCCTTGCTGTCCAAGGGACTCTAAAGAATCTTCTCCAACATCACAGTTCAAACACATCAATTATTTGGCTCTCAGTCTTTCATATGGTCCTACTCTCACATCCATACATGACTACTAGAAAAACCATGGCTTTGATTATGTGGGTCTTCGTTGGCAAAGAGATGTCTTTGTTCTTTAATATGCTGTCTAGCTTTGTCATAGTTTTTCTTCTAAGGAACAAGTGTCTTTTAATTTCATGGCTGCAGTCACCACCCACAGTGATTTTGAAACCAAAGAAAATAAAATCTGGCATATTTCCACTGTCCCCCCACCTATTTGCCATGAAATGATAAGACTGGATGCCATGATCTTAGTTTTTTTAACATTGAGTTTTAAGTCAGTTTTTCATTCTCCTCTTTCATTATCACCAAGAGGCTATTTAGTTCCTCTTCACTTTCTGCCTTTAGGGTGGCATCATCTGCATATCTGAAGCTGTTGATATTACTCCTGGCAATCTTGATTCCAGCTTATGAGTCATCCAGCACTGCATTTCTCATGATTCATATAAGTTAAATAAGCAGGGAGATCAGACCACCTAACCTGCCTCTTGAGAAATCTGTATGCAGGTCAGGAAGCAACAGTTAGAACTGGGCATGGAACAACAGACTGGTTCCAAATAGGAAAAGGAGTACGTCAAGGCTGTATATTGTCACCCTGCTTATTTAACTTCTATGCAGAGTACATCATGAGAAACGCTGGGCTGGAAGAAACACAAGCTGGAATCAAGATTGCCAGGAGAAATATCAATCACCTCAGATATGCAGATGACACCACCCTTATGGCAGAAAGTGAAGAGGAGCTGAAAAGCCTCTGATGAAAGTGAAAGAGGAGAGCGAAAAAGTTGGCTTAAAGCTCAACATTCAGAAAACGAAGATCATGGCATCTGGTCCCATCACTTCATGGGAAATAGATGGGGAAACAGTGGAAACAGTGTCAGACTTTATTTTTGGGGGTTCCAAAATCACTGCAGATGGTGACTGCAGCCATGAAATTAGAAGACGCTTACTCCTTGGAAGAAAAGTTATGACCAACCTAGGTAGTGTTTGCTTCCCTGGTGGCTTAGAGGTTAAAGTGTCTGCCTCCAATGCGGGACACCTGGGTTCGATCCCTGGGTTGGGAAGATCCCCTGAAGAAGGAAATGGCAACCCACTCCAGTACTCTTGCCTAGAAAATCCCATGGACGGAGGAGCACGGTGCAGGCTACTGCCCATGGGGTCGCAAAGAGTCGGACACGACTGAGCGACTTCACTTTCACTTTCACTTTCACTTTAGGTAGTGTTTTCAAAAGCAGAGACATTACTTTGCTGACTAAGGTCCGTCTAGTCAAGGCTATGGTTTTTCCTGTGGTCATGTATGGATGTGAGAGTTGGACTGCGAAGAAGGCTGAGTGCTGAAGAATTGATGGTTTTGAAGTGTGGTGTTGGAGAAGACTCTTGAGAGTCCCTTGGACTGCAAGGAGATCCAACCAATCCATTCTGAAGGAGATCAACCCTGGGATTTCTTTGGAAGGAATGATGCTAAAGCTGAAACTCCAGTACTTTGGCCACCTCATGGGAAGAGTTGACTCATTGGAAAAGACTCTGATGCTGGGAGGGATTGGGGGCAGGAGGAGAAGGGGATGACCGAGGATGAGATGGCTGGATGGCATCACGGACTCGATGGACATGAGTCTGAGTGAACTCCAAGAGATGGTAATGAACAGGGAGGCCTGGAGTGCTGTGATTCATGGGGTCACAAAGAGTCAGACACGAACTGAAGCAGGGAGACAATATACAGCCTTGTCATACATCTTTTCCAATTTGAAACCAGTTAATTGTTCCATTTCTGGTTGTAACTGTTGCTTCTTGGCCTGCATACAGTTCTCTCAGAAGACATGTAAGGTGGCCTGGTATTCCCATCTTTTGAAGAATTTTCCACAGTTTGTTGTGATCCACACTGCAAAAGCTTTAGCCTGGTCAATGAAGCAGAAGTAGATATTTTTCTGGAATTCCTTTGCTTTTTTATGATCCAAAAGATGTTGGCAATTTTATCTCTAGTTGGTTTGCCTTTTTAAAATCCAGGTTGAACATTTGAAAGTTCTCAGTTCATGTCTTGTTGAAGCCTAGTTTGAAGGATTTTGAGTATTACCTTGTTACGTTGGGAAATGAGCACAATTGTACAATAATTTCTTCATTATTTGGTTTTGCCTTTCTTTGAGATTAGAATGAAAACTGATCTTTTCCAGTTCTGTGGCCACTGCTGAGTTTACCAAATTGGCTGAAATATTGAGTGTAGTACTGAGAGAGTCAATTCCTAGGCAGGTTGAAAAGCCTGGGGGCCCCCAAGGAGAGAGGGGTCTGGAGTTCTTGAGGAGAAGCAAATGACAAACTTTTTTTCTCTACATTCCTTAGTCTTAGCCACATAAAATGTTTTTGTTTGTTTATTCTTTAAGCCTGGAATTGATGATTTCACAACAAATAACTCAGTTTAAACTCTGTACTAGGAATTATATAACAATGTGTCCTGCTCTGAGAACAGTTTCTCCTTCCTGAAAACATTCTGATTAATCCTGATATCTTAAAATGTATATTATGGGAGTGGGTCTGGTAGGATCTTTCTATTGTTAAGTTCTAATCCTTTTACCTTAAAACGTAAATTGTGGGAGTGTGTCTGGTAAATTTTTTACAACTTTGAGACAATCTTTTGATTTAGTGTAATAACTAATTTTAAAAGTATATAATTCCCTTGCTAAAGATTAACAAGGGGGCACTCTCTGTTCCCCTTCTCATGACTATGTCAGAAGCTTTCTCTGTCCTTTTTCACTATAATAAAACTTCTGCCACACAAGAACCCTGAGTGGTCAAGTCTGGTCTCTGATCCCAAAAGTAAATCTTCTTCTTCAGAGATCACAAATCCAACATCATTCACTGTAAGCTATCAGTACTTTTACAGTATCATCTTTTAATATTTTAAAGAACTCAGCTGGACTTCCATCACCTCCACTAGCTCTGTTTGTAGTAATGCTTCCTAAGGTTCACTTGACTTCACACTCCAGGATGTTTGGCTCTAGGTGAGTGACTATGCCATCATGGTTATCTGGATTATTAAGACCTATTTTTTCTGTATAATTCTTTTGTATATTCTTGCTACTTCTTAATCTCTTTTGCTTCTGCTAAATCATCGCCATGTTTGTCTTTTATTGTGTCCATCTTTACATAAAATGTTCCTTTGGTGTCTCCAAATTTCTTAAAAAGATTTCTAGTCTTTTCCATTCTGTTGTTTTCCTCTATTTATTTGCATTGTTCACTTAAAAATGCTTTCTTATCTTTCCTTGCTATTATCTGGAACTCTGCATTCAGTTGGGTACATTTTTCTCTTTCTCCTTTGTGTTTCACTTCTCTTCTTTTCTCAGCTACTTGTAAGGCCTCCTTAGACAACCGCTTTGCCTTCTTGCATTTCTTTTTCTTGAGGATGGTTTTGGTACTATATTAGGAATCTTTGTCCATAGTTCTTCAGGAATTGTCTATCAGACCTAATCCCTTGAATCTATTCATCACTTTCACTGTATCCTCATTTGGGATTTGATTTAGGACATACATGAATTGCCTAATTGTTTTCCCTACTTTCTTCAACATGAGCCTGAAGTTTGCAATAAGGGGCTCATGATATGAGCCATTGTCAGCATCAGGTCTTGTTTTTGCTGACTGTATAGAGCTTCTTCATCTTCAGCTGTACAGAATATTATCAACCTGATTTTGATACTGACCATCTGGTGATGTCCATATGTAGAGTTGTCTTTTGTGTTGTTGGAAGAAGGTATTTGCTATGACCAGTGTATTCTCTTGGCAAAACTGTTAGCCTTTGCCCTGATTCATTTTGTTCTCTAAGGCCAAATTTTCCTGTTACTCTAGGTATCTCTTGACTTCTTAATT
This sequence comes from Cephalophus harveyi, assembly GCA_006410635.1. NCBI lineage: Eukaryota > Metazoa > Chordata > Mammalia > Artiodactyla > Bovidae > Cephalophus > Cephalophus harveyi. The sequence continues at coordinate 523,748 of SJYT01039256.1, read as the reverse complement.
TAGCATTCCAGTTCCCCATGATGAAAAGGACCTCGTTTTTGGTGTTGGTTATAGAAGATCTTGTAAATCTTCATGGAACCATTCAATGTCATCTTCATTGGCATTTGTGGTTGGGGTATTTACTTGGATTACTGTGATGTTGAATGGTTTGCCTTGGAAATGAATTGAGATCATTCTGTTATTTTTGAGATAGCACCCATTTACTGCATTTCAGACTCTTTTGTTGACTATGAGGGCTACTCTGTTTCTTTTTAAAAATCTTGTTATAGTAACTAATATTATAGTCATCTTAATTAAATCCACTCATTCTTGTCCATTTTAGTTCACTGATTCCTAAGATGTCAATGTTCAAGCTTGCATCTTCTGCTCAACCACATCCAGTTTATCTTGATTCATGGACTTAACGTTCCAGTGAAAGTCACTCAGTTTTGTCTGATGTTCCAGGCCAGAATACTGAAGTGGGTAGTCATTCCCTTCTTCAGGGAATCTTCCCAACCCAGTGATAGAACACAGGTCTCCCACACTGCAGTCAGATTCTTTACCAGCTGAGCCACCAGGGAAACCCAACATTCCAGGGTCCTATGCAATTTTGTTTCTTACAACATTGGACTTTACTTTTACCATGAGATCCATCCACAACTGAGTCTTTTTTTTTTTTTTTTTTCTTCTTTGGCCCAGTCACTCCATTCTTTCTAGAGCTATTTCTCTGCTCTTTCCAAGTAGCACATTGGACAGCCACCAATCTGGGGGGGGGGGGGGGGGTTGTCCCTTTGTCATATGTTTTTGATGAAGCAGTCGTTTTTCTAAATTTAGTGAAATTCACAACATATATGTACACACATGCATAAGTACAGACAAGCATAGTTAAATCCATTCTTGCTGATTAAATGGGACTGATGATTTGGATTCACTGGAAATATGCTCAATTTCTGCTTTATTTTTTTTGGTGCAGTAACATTAGCCACAGGGACTTTTTTTGATTACTAAACACAAAACTTTTTAACTGTTTGAGCTACCCTAAAAGATTAAAGTCATATGAAAGGTTCCTTAAAAATTGCTTCTGAGAATCCAGTGGAGGTCCCCTATAAAATTTGTGTCTGACTTAGGCATAATTATCAACAAAAGTACTATGTAAATTTGATATTTCAATTAAAATATATTCATGAAATTATAGTTTTATTACTTCTTAATATTTGTTAGTGAGAGGAAGAAAACTGATACATGTGATAATATTTTCAAAATAAAACTTTTAGTTGTTAATCATTCACTATTTACAAACCAAGAAATAGTGGCTTAGTGATGCTATATATTCCCTTGCTCAAAATAATAAAGCTGAAATGAAGATAAGTGTCAAATCTATGACTGTTAGACTTTCATGTAATACAGTCTACTAGAATTACCTGTGATTACGAAAATATTATCTATCCATGTCTCATATGGTAACCTCTTGTCATCTGTGGTTGAAATGTATTGAAATGTGGCTCATGCAACTAATGAATAATATTTTATTCCATTTTAATTTAAAATAAATTGCCAAATGTGACTAGTAGCTTCTGAATTAAGCAGTTTAGATACTAAGACTATATCCTTAACCACTAAGCCTTACTCTCTTTTAATAATTTTGTATGGGAAAAGCATTGAGCTAGACAGTCTATGCTTTAGACTTGAAAATTGCTCACAATATAAACAAAAATATTTAAGGTTATATACATTAGTTATTCACTTGTGTCTGTCTTTTGTAACCCCATGGACTGTACCCTGCCAAGTTCTTCTGTCTATGGAATTGTGAAGCAATTGTCCTCCAGTTAAATAAAGAATACTGGAGTGGTTAGTCATTCCCTTCTCCAGGGAATCTTCCTGATCTAGGGATTAAACCTAGGTCTCCCACATAGCAGATTGATGTTTTACCATCTGAGCCAACAGGGAAACTCCAGGTTAATGGTAATTTCAATTTGTTTTGGAGAAAACCACACTTCTTAGACTAGTTTTGTTGGGAGATGTGGAAGAGTTAAACAGTTATTTCTCTTATCTGAGTTTTAATTAAAAGAATAGAAAACTGAGCTGTGTGATATTCAGCAAAGCTAGCCACAGACATCTTCTGGATGTGCATGATAAATTTGAGCAGGCTAGTACAATGGAGAAGGCAATGGCAACCCACTCCAGTACTCTTGCCTGGAAAATCCCATGGACAGAGGAGCCTGGTAGGCTGCAGTCCATGGGGTCGCGAAGAGTCAGACATGACTGAGCAACTTCACTTACACTTTCATGCATTGGAGAAGGAAATAGCAACCCACTCCAGTGTTCTTGCCTGGAGAATCCCAGGGACGGGGGAGCCTGGTGGGCTGCCGTCTATGGGGTCGCACAGAGTCAGACATGACTGAAGTGACTTAGCAGCAGCAGCAGCAGTACAATGGAGGCAAGGGACAGAGATAATAAAAAAGTGATCAAAGGTAAATCAGTGTTTTCCCAGGGTTTATGCACGCCATACTGAAATAATTACAATTGAGAGCATGGGGAGTGTTGGGTTTTAAAGGCTAGTGTAGAGGAAAGAAGTGCAAAATGTAATCAAACGTGTTGAAAGATCACCTATTGGTTATAACACATCAAACTGAGAGACCAATGCCAATGATAGCTTAATGAAGTTTAAGTGGAGAGTAAAAGTGATTTTAAACACAAAGGTAAAAAATGAAAAGATATTTCATAGGGGGCTGGGATTAAATAAAAGAAAGGTTATCAGAGGCTGATAACAGGGTACAGTCCAAGTAGTAGAGGAAGAAGACTGATTTCAAGGGACTAGGGAAAAAATAGATTGGTTTATTTTTCAATATTAAAAGAAGAAGGAAAGAATAATCCATTATCTTGCCATACTAAAATAGAAAAAACACATTTTGTGTAATACTGTGCCAACAAGGTAAATAAGCAAAGTACAAAATACACCAAACTTGTGACTCTTGGAAATGAGAGGTGAGTTTTTACTGTGCTTAGAGAAAAAATATACACTTCTGCAACTTTCTTTGTAGACCTTTTTAATAGAGTCATCGTTTCTGTACACAAAATAGGGGCCAATTGCTAGGTTTATACAGAAAAACAAAATTTAGAGCCCAAGACTTCATAATTTTTTCATATTTACTTTAACAGAGCTTGAGTAAGTAGAGTTACATTATTTGTCCCCAGGGTACCACTGTGAGCTCCTCCGATTTGGTAGTTTGTCTATAGATTACCCAAGTGGGATAGCTGGGAACTTCAGTAATCTAGTACCTAGATCCATGATACTTGAAGATTGATGTTTCACCAAGACACATTACCCATCACTCTCCCAGTATTTGTTTTACTTCCAGCGTGGGGCAAGCTCTTCAGTCTTGGAAGAAGTTGTTACATAAATTAAAACAATCATTTTCAGGTAGTAATTAAGAGATTTTTAGGTGTGAGATCTATTATAGTTCACAGCTAACTGAATATTAAATTGTGACTCTGTCTATATGTAACAAGTGGTGTGGGTTTCAGAAACATTTTTTACTTATAGACTAAACAGAGATAAAGCTGCATAGCATCTAGAGGCAACTCCCACTTGGCTTAGGAATAGTGCAGCTCACAGACCTCACACATGAAGCTCTGAATTGTACCCTACTTCACTCTCTGTGTTTAACCCACATTTAGTACAACTCCCTGCTGTCTAACCTTTTCTCTACTGCTCAGATTTCATTAGGGGTTTGCTTCATTGTCAGAAAGTCCTACTCAGTGATCTTTCTGCATCACTCTCCTACTTAAATTCACTAGAGTTTTCTTTAGCCATCTTGTCTACTTTCACCCTGTTTGCCTTCTGCATTTGGTTTCATCTGCTCATTCAGGAATCTACTGAAAGCCTTTTCTGTACCATATACCATTTTAGGCACCAGGCATACAATGGTGGAAAAGGGTATATGATAATTTTATGTTCCAATAAAGAGAGAAGAACCATAAGCAAGCAAATAAATTAATGTTCTGGGTACTGTATGTACTATCAAGCAAATAAGAAAGATGTTATGATGTAGAGCCATGGAGAATAGTTAGTAGGGTTGACAAGGATCTGTTCTTTAAAAGGATGACATTTTGCTTGTGACTTAAAAGATAAGAAGCCATGCAAAATAATGTGAATTTCCTCTCTAAAATATACATATTTATTGCACTTCATCATTCTGAATAAATTCAGATCTAGGATATGCTTATTTTGTTATTGAATGATCTGGCTTACAGCTTGGGCATGAACTGTCCTCAAATGCTCAAATAAAAAAATCTCACTATAAAACTTAAACCACACCCAAGTCATTCCCATGTTGCCAGTAACTTTTATGCATTTTAATATTGATATACCTTAAGTGAATTTCTCTCCATTCCCACCTGTGACTCGAATTGATTGTGGAAATCTTGACAGGTCCTTAATCCTTTTTAATCTTAATTTCATAATGTTTAAAATAAGATCAGATTGCATGTTTTATTAGGTATTTTTCAGTGTAAAATTCTACAATAGAAATATTCCTTCATGATCTGAAGATAACTTCTGGGAAGGAGCACTGGGGAAGCAGGATTAAAAGCACAGTAAAAAGAGAAATGAATCATGATTAAAGCTATGGAAGTACATCCATCTTGTTCCACAGAATATCTACAAATATACCAAGTTTAGGACATCAAAGCATGTCTATCTCCTCTAATTTTGCCTGTTTATCAAATAAATGATGATATAACATTTTGGCTTAAGCTAGTGTATGTCTTCTTGTAGTTAGATATACATACAATTTTAACTATCTGTAACTCTACAACTTGATGACGTTAAATACATTCACAATAATGTGTAACCATCACCACTAGCTATATCTAAAACTTTTTCATCTTTACCCACCACAAAAAATCTGTAACTACTAAATAATAACTCTCCATTGTTCCTTCTCCCAGCCTTGGTAGCCTGCATTTTAATTTTTATATCTATGGATTTGCCTGTTCTGTGTACCTATTAAGCATAATCACATACTATTTGCCTTAAAACAGAATATTCTAATGGTCCATTCATGTTGTAGCATATGTCAAGTTTTTTATTCATTTATATATATATATATATGTAAAATTTCATTGAATCTATATAGTTTATTGTTGTTCAGTAGCTAAGTTGTGTCCAACTCTGGAACCCCATGGACTGCAGCATGTCAGGCTCCCCATTCTTCACTATCTCCCAGAGTTTGTTCAAATTCATGTCCACTGAGTCAGTGATGCTATCTAACCATCTCATTCTCTGTTGTCCCCTTCTCCTTTTGTCTTCAATCTTTCCCCAGCATCAAGGTATTTTCCAATAAATCAGCTCTTTGCATCAGGCTGGCAAAGTATTGGAGCTTCAGCCTCAGTCTTTCCAATGAATATTCAGGTTTGATTTCCTGTGTTATTGACTGGTTTGATCTAGCATTCAAAAGGCTATCAGAAGTCTTCTCCAGCACCACATTTCAAAAGGATCAGTTCTTCAGTGCTCAGCCTTCTTTATGGTCCAACTCTCATATCCATACATGACTACTGGAAAAAAACATAACTTTGACTGTATGGACCTTTGTTGGCAAAATGATGTCTTTTTAATATATTGTCTAGGTTTGTGATAGCCTTCCTTCAAAGGAGACAGCATATTTTAATTTCATGGCTGCAGTCACCATCTGCAGTGATTTTGGAACCCAAGAAAATAAATTCTGGCATGCTTGCACTTTTCCCCCTCCTATTGGCCATGAAGTAATGGAACTGGATGCCATGCTCTTAGTTTTTTGAATGTTGAGTTTTAAGCCAGATTTTTCACTCTCTGTTTTCTCCCTCAACAAGAGGCTCTTTATTTCTTCATCACTTTCTGCATTTTTTAAATCCATCTATCCCTCAGTGTACATTTGGGTTGCTCCCACATTTTGATTATTGTGAGTAATATTATTATGAATACTAGTGTACAAATATCTGTACACTAGTACAGATAAGTACTAGTTTAAGTTTCTGTTTTTCAATCATCTTTGTATGAAAATATGGGAGTGAAATTGCTGGGCCATACAGTAGTTTTACCTTATACTACTGAGAAACTCTATGCCATTTTAGGTGTCCACCAGCAAATCACAAGTGATCAAGTTATTGCATACCCATGGAAACACTATGTTCCACTTTATTAATTGCACCTATCATAGTAGATTGGAGAAGGCAATGGCACCCCACTCCAGTACTCTTGCCTGGAAAATCCCATGGACAGAGAAGACTGGTGGGCTGCCGTCCATGGGGTCGTGAAGAGTCAGACATGACTAAGCGACTTCACTTTCACTCTTCACTTTCATGCACTGGAGCAGGAAATGGCAACCCACTCCAGTGACTTAGCAGCAGCAGGGTATATGCCAAGAAGTATAATTGTTGGGTCATATGGTATAATTTTTCCTAATTTTTAAGAAATCTTCATGTAAATGTATTAATTTACATTCCCACAAAAAATATAAGAAGATTCCCTTTTCTCCACACCCTCTCCAGCATTTATTGCTTGTAGATTTTTTGATGATGGCCATTCTAACTTGTGTAAAGTGATATCTAATTGTAGTTTTGATTTGCATTTCTCTAATAATGAGCAACACTGAGCATCTTTTCGTGTGTGTATTAGCAATCTCTATGTCTTCTTTGGAGAAATGTCTGTTTAGGTTAACTAACCACCTTTTGATTTTTTTTTTTTTTTTCTGGTATTGAGCTGCATGAGCTGCTTGTATGTTTTGAAGAAGAATCCTTTGTCAGTTGTTTCATTTGCTATTACTTTCTCCCCTTCTAAGGGTTGTCTTTTCACCTTGATTGTAGTTTCCTATAGACCCTTCATAGAAGATATTGCTGTGATTTATGTCAAAGACATTTCCACCTCTGGTTTCCTCTAACAATTTCATAGTTTCTATTCCTACACTTAAGTCTTTAATTCATTTTCAGCTTATTTTCATGTATGATGTTGGAAAGTGTTTTAGTTTCATTTTTTTACATGTAGCTGTACAATTTTCCCAGTACCACTTATTGAAAAGACTATCTTTTCTCCATTATATATACTTGTCTCTTTTGTCAAAATAAATGCTCATAGTTGCATGCATTTATCTCTGGGCTTTCTATCTTGTTCCGTTGATCTATATTTCAGTTTTTGTGCCAATACCATGATATCTTGGTGACTAGAGATTTGAGGTATACCCTGAAGTCAGTAAGCTTGATTCCTCCAGCTCGATTCTTCTTTCTCTAGATTATTTTGGCTATTTGGGGTCATATTTGTGACCCCAAATTGTGAAAATTTTTGTTCTAGTTCTGTAGCAATTGCCATTGGTTGTTTGATAAGGATTGCATTGAATCTGTATATTGCTTTGGGTAGTATATTCATTATTTTAAAGTCTGTTTTACCTGATATTCTCTTTCTTTTGATTTCCATATGCATAGAATATATTTGATCAGCCTCTTACTTTCAGTCTATATGTTTCTCTAGGTCTGAGGTGCGTCTCTTGTAGAGAGCATGTATATGGGTCTTGTTTCTGTATCCATTCCTCTAGTCTGTGTCTTTTGGTTGGTTCATTTAGTCTATTTACATTTAAGGTAATTATTGGTATGTATGATCCTATTATCATTTATTTACTGCTTTGGGTTTAGGTTTTGTAGGCATTTTCTTTCTTTTCTATTTCCTTTCTAGAGAAGTTCATGTAGCATTTGTTGTAAAGCTGTTTGGTGGTGATGAATTCTCTTAACTTTTGCTTGTCTATAATATTTTTAATTTCTCCATCAAGTCTGAATGTAATCCTTGCTGAATACTGTATCATGGTTGGAGATTTTTACTTATCACTTCTGACCTACAGAGTTTCTAATGAATGATTAGCTGTTAGTCTTAAGAGGATTTCCTTGTATGTTATTTGCTACTTTTAATATTTGTTCTTTATGTTTAATTGTTATTAGTTTGGTTAATGTTTTTTGGCATATTTCTTTAAGTTTATCCTCTATGGGACACTCTAAGTTTCTTGGATTTGGGTAGCTATTTTCTTTCCTATGTTAAGGAAACTTTTGACTATAATCTTCTCAGACATTTTCTCATACCCTTTCTTTTCTTCTTCTTCTACTGGGAAATAATTTGAATGTTGGTACAATTTGAATATTGGTACACTTAATGTTGTACCAGAGGTCTCTTAGACTGTCCTAAATTCTTTTTATTTTATTGTATTTTTCTTCATTCTGCTCTGCTTCAGTTATTTCTTGCTTCCCTTATAGCTAGTTGGTAAAGAATCTGCCTGTAATGCAGGAGACCAGGTTCGATTCCAGGGTTGGGAAGATCCCCTGGAGAAGGGATAGGCTACTCATTCCAATATTCTTGGGCTTCCTTGTGGCTCAGCTGGTAAAGAATCCGCCTGCAATGTGGGATACCTGGGTTCGATCCCTGGGTTGGGGAGATCCCCTGGAGAAGGGAAAGGCTATCTACTCCAGTATTCTGTCCTGGATAATTCCATGGACTGTATACTTTCACTCAGTTATTTCCACTTTTCTATTGTCCTTCTCAATTATCCACTCTTCTGCCTCAGTTATTCTGCTATTGGTTTCCTTTAGTGTATTTTTAATCTCATTTATTGTGTTGTTCAGTACTGATTATCTATTCTTTATTTTTTCTAGTTTTTTTTTTAAATATAAATTTATTTATTTTAATTGGAAGTTAATTACTTTACAAAATTGTATTGGTTTTGCCATATATCAACATGAATTCACCACAGGTGTACACATGTTCCCCATCCTGAACCCCCTTCTCACCTCCCTCCCCATACCATCCCTCTGGGTCATCCCAGTGCACCATCCCCAAGCATCCTGTATCATGCATCAAACCTGGACTGGCTATTCATTTCATATATTATATTATACATGTTTCAATGGCATTCTCTCAAATCATCTCAGCCTCTCCCTCTCCCACAGAGTCCAAAAGACTGTTCCATACATCTGTATCTCTTTTGCTGTCTCGCATACAGGGTTATCATTGCCATCTTTCTAAATTCCACATATATGCATTAGTATGCTGTACTGGTGTTTTTCTTTCTGGCTTACTTCACTCTATATAAGTGGCACCAGTTTCATCCACCTTGTTAGAACTGATTCAAATGTATTCTTTTTAATGGCTGAGTGATACTCCATTGTGTATACGTACCACAGCTTTCTTATCCATTCATCTGCTGATGGACATCTAGGTTGTTTCTATGTCCTGGCTATTATAAACAGTGCTGTGATGAACATTGGGGTATCTTTTTGATCCATGTCTCCAGTCTATTTATTTGTGCCTCCATTTCATTTCTGAGATTTTGGATGATGTTTATAATCATTACTCTGAGTTATTTTTCATGTAGACTGCCTATTTCCCCTTCATTTGTTTGGTCTTATTGCTTTTTACAGTGTTCTTTCAACTGCTGCATGGTTCTCTGTCTTCTCGTTTTGTTTAATTTATTGTGTTTGGGGTCACCTTTCTACAGGCTAGGATAATTGTGGAGTCTGCTCCCTGTGGCCAGGGTTTGACAAAATGTTTCCTTGTTGGGGTAGCTTGTACCTCATTTCTGGTAGATGGAGCTGGATCTTGTTTCTCTGAAGGGTAGTGCCATGAACAGTAGTGTGTTTTGGGGCTGTCTGTGGCTTGGTATGGCTTTGGGCAGCCTTTCTGCTAATGAGCATGTTTGTTTTCCTGTTTTGCTAAAGATATGGGGTGAGATATCTAGCACTGGGGCTTCTTGTCCTTTGAGTGGGGCTTGGACTCTGTGTTGAGATGGAGGCCTTTGGTAGAGCTCTTACAAAATCATATTCCATGGGGTCAGGAGTTATCTGGTGGTCAAAAGTCCTTGACTCGGGGCTCTGACCTCGGGGGTTCAAGCCTGACCCATTACCATAGCATTAAGATTTCACAGTCCACACAGCAAAGAAGATAAATCCTTAAGACTGATGGTGAAAGCAACACTAGACAGACAAGAACACCCAAAGAAACTCACACACAAATAGAAAAGAAGGGAGAAAGAAAAGATGGACTTGTTCTAGACTCTTGAACCTTCTAGAATCTAAAGATTGGCATGGGGCTAACATCACACAGGTGGGTCAGTGGTTTCAGCTGTGGGGAGAGCTGGGGAAGGGGGAGTTCTCAGCGAATAGTGAATCCATCTCTCCTGAGAACAGAAAGAGAACAGAAAAAACAATAAAGAGAACATTAATACCCCTCCCCCACAAATAAGAACAGGTGTCAAAAAAGAGAGCAAAACAAACCCTTAAGTTAAAATGAATACTACTAGATCATTGCTGTGGCAATAATCTCTTGTCTCTCTGTCAGTCACAGGCTTTCCCTGGGACACCCTCAGCTGTGTCGTACTAGCTCCCTAAGATTAACTTCACAATAGTGAATCCTGCCCCTCTCCCTGGGGTCTGACCTCTGAAGCCTGAGCCAGAGCACCCAGCCTCAACTGTCTGCAATGCAGGTATGTAAGCTGCTTCTTGGCTGGGAAGTGCTGTTCAGTGATGATCTCTGTAGTGAATTATCTCTGTTTTGTTATCTAAGCACCTGTTTCTGCTTCTTCCCCTCTGAAGTTCTGAAGCTCCACCCCCATCTCTGCCTGTGAAAGGGTTCCTGAGAGCTTGGAAACTTTTTCTCCTTCACGAATCCCTCCCCAAGGCACAGGTTCCTGTCCCAAAATCCTTTGTTTCTTGTTTTATATTTATCTTTAGCCCTACCTCATTCTGAGGAGATTGGTTTGCCTTTCTCAACATTTGGTGCCTTCCACCAGCATCCAGAAGTTGTTCTGTGGGAATTATTCCACATGCAGAAGGCATTTGATGTATTTATGGCAGAGAAAATGATCTCACTCTCTTGTTCTTCTGCCATCTTGGGATGTATCTCTTGAATTTTCTTGAAGAGATTTCTAGTCTTTCCCATTCTATTGTTTTCCTCTACTTCTTTGCATTGTTCATTGAAGAAGGCAGCTTATCTCTCCTTGCTATTCTCTGGAACTTAGAATTCACTTGAATATATATTTTCCTTTATCTCTTGCCTTTTGCTTCTCTTCTTTCCTCAGTTATTTGTAAAGCCTCTTCAGACAACCACTTTGCCTTCTTGCATTCTTTTTTCTTTGGGATGATTTTGGTCACTGCCACCTCACAATGTTGCTAACTTCTGTCCATAGTTCTTCAGAAAATGCCTACTAGATCTAATCCCTTGAATCTATTCATCGCCCTCACTATATAATAACAAGGGTACTGATTTATGTCATACCTGAATGGCTTAGTGGTTTTCCCTATTTTCTTCAATTTAAGTCTGAATTTTGTGATAAAAAGCTCATGATTTGAGGCACAGTCAGCTTCAGATCTTGTTTTTGCTGACTGTATAGAGCTTCTCTATAGAACAACAAATGGCTCAAAATTGGGAAAGGAGTGTGTTAAATCTGTATATTGTCATCCTTTTAATTTAACTTATATGCAGATTGCATCATGCAAAATGCCGGGTTAAATGAAGGTCAAGCTGGAATCAAGATTTTCAGAAGAAATGTTAATAACCTCAAATATACAGATAACAACACTGTTACGGTAGAAAGTGAAGAGGAACTGAAGACTCTCTTGATGAAGATGAAAGAGGAGAGTGAAAAAGCTGGCTTAAAACTCAGCACTCAAAAAATGAAGATCATGGCATATCGTCCCAACACTTCATGGCATATAGATGGAAAAACAATGGAAATAGTGAAAGACTATTTTTCTGGGCTCAAAAATCACTGCTGATGGTGACTGCAGCCATGGAATTAAAAGGCCTGACTCCTTGGAAGGAAAGTTGTGACCAACTTAGAGATCATATTAAAAAACAGAGACATTACTTTGCCGACAAAGGTTCATATAGTCAACGCTATAGTTTTTCCAGTAGCCTTGTATAAATGTGAGAGTTGGACAATAAAGAAGGCTGAACACTGAAAAATTGATGCTTTTGAACTGTGATATTGGAAAAGATTCTTGAGAGTCCCTTGGACTGCAAAGAGACCAAACCATTCAATCCTAAAGGAAATCAACCCTGAATATTCATTGGAAGGACTGATGCTGAAACGTCAATACTTTGGCCACCTTATGTGAATAGCTGACTCACTGAAAAAGACCCTGATGCTGGGAAAGAGAAGGCAGGAGGAGAAGGGAGAAACAGAGGATGAGATGTTTGGACAACATCATTGATTCAATGGATGTGAGTTTGTGCAAGCTCCAGGAGATGGTGAAGGACAGAGAAGCCTGGAGTGCTGCAATCTATGGGGTCACAAGAATCAGACAAGACTGAATGACTGAAGAAAAACAAAAGAGTTTCTCCAACTTCAGCTGCAATGATATAATCAATTTGATTTCACTATTGACCATCTGGAGATGTCCGTCTGTAGAGTCATCTCCTGTGTTGTTGGAAGAGGGTGTTTGCTTTTATCAGTATGTTCTCTTGGCAAAACTCTTTTATCCTTTGCCGTGCTTCATTTTGTACTCCACGGCCAAATTTGAGTGTTAATCCAGGTATTTGTTGACTTCTTATTTTTGCATTCCAGTTCCCTATAATGAAAAGGACATCATTTTTGGTGTTGGTTCTAGATCTTGTAGGTCTTCATAGAGCCTTTTAATTTCTGCTTCTTTGGCATTAATGGTTGGGCTATAGACTTCAATTACTATGATGCTGAATGCTTTACCTTGGAAATTAACAGATATCATTCTGTCATTTTTGAGATTTCATCCAAGTACTGCACTTGAGACTTTTTTGTTGACTATGAGGGCTACTCCATTTCTTCTAAGGGATTCTTGCCCGCAGTAGTATATATAATGGTCATTTGAATTAGATTCATCTATTCCTATTCATTTCATTGATTCCTAAGATGTTAATGTTCACTTTTGCCATCTCCTGCTTGACCTTATCCAATTTACTTTGATTCATTGATCTAACATTCCAGGTTCCTATGCAGTATTGTTTTTTACACCTTTGAAATTTACTTTTTACCATCAGACACATTCACAACTGAGTGCCATTTCCACATTGTCCCAGCCACTTCATTCTTTCTGGAGCTCTTAATAATCGCCCTCTGCTCTTCCTCAGTAGTATACTGGGCACCTTTTGACCTGGGAGGATTATCTTCTGGTATCATTTCTTTTTGCCTTTTCATACTGTCCTTGGGGTTCTTGCAGAAAGAATACTGAAGTGGTTTGCCATTCTCTCCTCTGGCAGGCTACATTTTGTCAGAACTCACCACTATTACTTGTCCATCTTGGGCGGCCACACAAACTATGATTCACTGAATTTCACAAGCCCTTTCACCATGGCAAGGCTGTGATCCATGAATGGACTTCCAGATATATAACTTACAAATGATTTTTTACCCATTCTGTGGTTTACATTTTCATTCTATTGATTGTGCACCCAGGTGAATAAAGGTACAACTGCAATGAAGTCTGATTTATTATTTTTCTTTTGTTTCTTATACTTTTGCTGTCATATCAAAAAATCATTGTCAAACCCAATGTTATTAAAATGTTCCCTATGTTTTCTTCTAGTATTTTTATTATTTTAACTCAAATTTAGGTCATTGATCCATTCTGAATTGATTTTAATATATTATATGATAAGGGTCCAATTTTATTATTTTTCTTGCTTTATATATCCAACTTTTCCAGCACCATTTTTTGCAAAGACTGCCCTGTCTGTCCTCATTGAATGTCCTTTTAACATTCTTGAAAATCAATTTACCATATATGTGAAAATTTGTTTCTTGGCTCTCTATTTTAGTTATGAGTTTTGTATGGTGACATGAAAACTCCTAAAAGAGCCTCTACCCTTAATGAACTTATAATTTCATTAGATAGTTAAAACTTATTTGCATATAGACAATTCACTATAACATCAATGAAGGAGCATAGAAATTGTGAGCCATAGTAAGCTAAAGGAGGATAATTTGAAAAGGATGACAAGAAGTTGGAAGTGTAGACCAGGATTAACTGGACCTTTACAGATACATAGAGGTAGCCAAGACTCGGAAAAGGACAAGAGATTGTTTAGGAGAAGGTGAATGAGAAATAATGTAAGAAAACTCATAGCATCATTCTGTTATGGGAAATAAGAAACTAGACTCTGTAGTCACCTAAGAGGGAATAGCATGTTCTATTTCATTTGAGAAATATAGACCATTAAATAAAACTCAAGTTTTTGGTCCCTGCAGATGAGTTATCTATATTTTTCCGATCTATGATCTGATTCATTTTTTGTTTGTTTGCATAGCTATATCTTTAAAGTCTCCTTTAGTGATTACTAACCATTTACATAATAATCTTCCTAGATGCCCACTTCCTACAGATGAAGGTATTTTGGAACTTTTCCAATTTTCCCTGTAGCCACTAGAAGGAGAAAAGCAGTTCTTGGAGTTTAATACTTTGAATGGTCTATCTTTTGTAGAGTTAGTTTATAAGAGTTGTGGTGGAGAAAATTAATATGAATGATTTCAAATGTTCAAAATAAATAAACCATACACATGGATAAAAAGTTCTTAATATTAAGAAAGCTTCTTTACCAAAAGGACAGTTTGCTTCTCTAGCTTGCAACAAAGAGCCACAGTTGCAGGCGTGGCCAGTCTCAGTCAAAGAAACTTTTTTTATACCTCTTGCCCACATGCTCATTGTCTGAGTGGCAGTGACACAGAAATAGGGGTTAAATGATGTCAAAGTCATATATTCTGTTCACAAATATACATGATGCAAGGTGGTTTTTTTTTTTTGTTGTTGTTGTTGTTCAACTTTTTATTTTATATTGGAGTATGATGTCCTTGGTTGCTCAGTGGAAAACATTCAACCTGCCAATGCAGCAGATGTGGATTTGATCCCTGAGCTGGGAAGATGCCCTGGAGAAGAAATTGGCAACCTGTTCCAGTATTCCTGCTTGGGAAATTCCATGGACAGAGCCTGGTGGGCCACACAATCCAACAAGTCACATAAGCATCAGATACTATTTAGTGACTAAGACAACAAATAATTGATGAATAATGTGTTAATTTCAGATGTAGAACAAAGTGATTCA
>SJYT01039256.1:476268-502261 GCA_006410635.1 Cephalophus harveyi | reverse complement strand
GACGTGAGTCTGAGTGAACTCTGAGAGATGGTGATGGACAGGGAGGCCTGGTGTGCTGCGATTCATGGGGTCGCAAAGAGTCGGACACGACTGAGCGACTGAACTGAACTGAACTGTATATACTGGATGTACTATATTAGCTTTTATTTTTATTTTATAAAAATAAACATGCTAGTGTTTAATAAAAATATTAACATTAAAACATTTATATACTATTAATAAAATATTTTGTAATATGTTTGTACTGTTATCTACTTCAATAAAGTTCTATTGCTAGAAAAATAACTTGTTTATGGTCTTTTCTTATAAATGCTGTTGCATTGAATAGTTTTGTGCTTGAGGTTTGTTTATATTTGGTATAATTTTCTTGGGCTAGATTCCCCAGAGTGAAATTACTTCAATTGAAAAATGAAAATATTGTATAGTCCCTTAATAAATGTTGCCATTTTGCCTTAAAATGGTTTTAGTCTAAATTCATACAGAGCTAGAGAAGGCTATATCTGAACAGATAAGAATTGTGATGTTTCTTGGGCTTGTCTTCCATTTCTATAGAAAGCCAGACTATTAGAATCTATATGTTTGTTATGGAGATGAATAACTTCATAAGAGGAACTTAGGCTTCCTCTTTATACAAATGTTGTGATAGTAATGAATTGTTAAGTCATGACTTAGTGACTGAACAACAACACCAGACATATCCAATCATTTTCTGATGATTTGCATGCCCTATGACTAAAAGGAAATGACAAGGGACTTCCCTCGTGGTCCAGTGGTTAAGACTTCACCTTCCAATTCAGGGGGTGAGGGGTCAATCCCTGTCAGGGAATTAAGATCCCTCATGCCTGGGGCCAAAAAACTAAAAAAAAAAAACATAAAACCAAAGCAATCTTGTAAGAGATTCAATAAAGACTTTAAAAACAGTCCACATCAGAAAACATCTAAAAAAAAAAAAAAAGAAATTGTAATTTTTTAAATATAAATTTATTTATTTTGATTAGAGGTTAATTACTTTACAATATTCTATTGGTTTTGCCATACATCAACATGAATCCACCACAGGTATACACGTGTTCCCCATCCTGAACCTCCCTCCCTCTTCCCTCCCTGTACCATCCCTCTGGGTGGTCTCAGTGCACCAGCTCCAAGCATCCAGTATCATGGATTGAACTTGGACTGGCGATTCATTTCATATATGATATTATACGTGTTTCAATGCCATTCTCCCAAATCGTCCCCCCCTCGCCCTCTCCTACAGAGTCCAGAAGACTGTTCTATACATCTGTGTCTCTGCTGTCTCTCATACAGGGTTATGGTAACCATCTTTCTAAATTCCATATATATGCATTAGTATACTGAATTGGTGTTTTTCTTTCTGGCTTACTTCACTCTGTACAATAGGCTCCAGTTTCATCCACCTCATTAGAACTGATTCAAATGTATTCTTTTTAATGGCTGAGTAATACTCCATTGTATCTGGTGATGAATGCTCTCCTTTAAAAAATTTAAATTGTCCGGTGACAAGTATAATCCAGTCATACTGCCAATACTCTGAACATTGGTGGACATCCTACATTTGAAGGACTTTCAGAGCCATATCCAAATCTATGTTTTAATAGTCAAACATCTTTTTAAACTATTTTTAATTCATCTAGATAAACAGTATCAGTTTCTATAAGCTGGGTTATGACAAACAATAATAAAAGCTCAATGGCTTAAAGTACCAAAAGGATTATTACACAAGCTCATGAGGTCTCAGCCATCTTTTCAGAATAACTGTCCCCCCTGTGATGGCTTAGTCATACAAGAAACTTTATTTCTGTAGCACGATATTTTTATTATTATCTCTCTGGGTTTAAATCAGCAGGGGAAGACAGACCAGAAATATATGCCTGCTTGAATATAGTTCTGCCTGCAAATAACTCATGACCCTTATCTTTCACTGTCTGCACCTAAGGAGATTCAATCTTCTTATGTATTCAGAAAGAAAGAACTGGAAGGATTGGTAAGCACTAGCATTTTCTACCATGGCTTATCTCCTGTTACTTTTTCTACACATACTGCATGCAGAAATTTTAATGAAGATTGTTTTGGTATTTTCAGTGTAATTTTTAATTTTGTAAGATTGTTGTATGCATTGCAGAGCACTCTCCATTTTGAAACACTCAAAGTCGCCCTTATTCATTTCCAAATATGAATTGAGTAGGTACGGTCATACTTAGGTCCATTAATTTAGACCATTCTTAATCATTGAAATATGTTTCATGATTTTCTTTCTGCAAGCTCTTGTTCATATTTAAAGTCCCTGCCTTTTTATGTCCACCTATAAAAATCGTATAAGCTTTCAATACTCCAAATTAAATTTCATCATTTACAGTGTTTTACTTTATTATTCTCAACTAAAAATTTTCAGCTCTTCACTCTGAATTTGTTTTAAAACACTGTTTCATACCTTATATTATTCTCATTAGAATCCATTTTGTAGAGTAGAAGGTGGAAGAATTTTGAACCCAGAAGGCCTGGATCTGAATCATGGCTGTACTACTATTTGTGTGATGCATACAAGTTATAGAACCTCTCTGGACTTTTTCCAACCCCCCCTTTTTTTTAATAAAAAAGAGATAAAGTAATTATCTTAGTTTGTTTAGACTGTTATCGAGAGGGTAACAGTCAGGAAGGCCAGGGGTCTTCAAATGGAGGAAATCTGCAAGTGTCAGATATTTTTTATCTCTCTCTTAAGTAGCAGGAGGAAACAAATATTTTTCCCCTTCTCTATACAAATTTAAAAAGGGGTTCCTTTTAAAATTCTATGTTGCTTTGAGGACACCTGGTTTCACCTGAACTTAACTTTTCCCAAACCTTGAGCTAACCAATGTGGTTTTTCTTACTGAAATATTTGTCTTAAGCTATGTTAATGAACTATGTATTTAACCTTGACTCTGTCTTCAAGTCAGTTCCATACTTAGGACTCAGAATCAACTTGACAAAACAGTAATGTTTTACTCATTCAAATGTTCTCTTAAGCTATGTTAATGAGACTATATTTGCTTGGAAACCTGCCTTTCTTCAAGATTCATGTCAATCATTTTATGGACAACTCGCCTTGTGCCAATGTTATCTCAAAATGCATGTTGTGGGTGAGGGGCCTGGTGCCAGTCTCTGAGTTTTGAGACATTCCCTTTCTCTAATTAGCAGATTGCTGGTAGCTATATAACATCCAGCTAAAGACTAGCAGTGGGGCACTCTTTCTGCCCCCTTCTGATGTCTGTCAGAAGCTTTCTCTATCTCCTTTATATCTTAATAAAACTTTATTACACAAAAGCTCTGAGCGATCAAGCCTCATCACTGGCTCTGGATTGAATTCCTCTCCTCTGGAAGCCAAGAATCTTGGTGTTTCTTCATGGTACAGTGATAATCTTTCATTATGAAAAATGCCACAGATTGGGTAGCTTATAAATCACAAAAGTTTATTTCTTACAGTTCTGGAGGGTGGAATGCCAAAATCAAGTTACCTGATGATTCGGTGTCTCATGAGGTTCTGCTTTCTGATTCACAGATAGTGCCTTCTTGCTGTGGCCTCATATGGGCTTCCCAGGTGGCTCAGTGGTAGCAAATCACCCTGTAAAGGCAGGAGAGGTGGCTTCCATCCCTGGGTCGGGAAGCCCCTTGGGGTAGGAAATGGCAACCCACTCCAGTATTATTGCTTGGAAAATTCTATGGACAGAGGACCCTGGTGGGCTACAGTCCATGGGGTCACAAAGAGTAAGACATGACAGAGCATACAAGCATGCATATGATAGAAGGGGCAGGGATCTTTCTGGAGCTTCTTTATGAAGCAATAATCACATTCATGAGAGTTCTTCATGACTTAAGCATCTCCTAAAGGTCTCACTTGCTAGGATCTTCACTTTTGAGGGCTAAGATTTAAAAATATCAGTTTTTAGGGGCACAGGCATTCAGACCATAGCAATTAGTTGTTATTGTTCAGTTGCTAAGTCATGTCTGACTCTTTGCAACCCTGCAGCATGCCAGGCTCCTGTCCTCCACTATCTCCTGGAGTTTGCTCAAAATCATGTCCATTGAGTTAGTGATGCTATTTAACTATCTCATCCTCTTCCACTCCCTTCTCCTCCCACCTTCAATCTTTCCCAGTATCAAGGTCTTTTCCAGTGAATCTGCTCTTTGCATCAGGTGGTTAAAATATTGGAGCTTCAGTATCAGTCCTTCCAATAAATATTCAGGGTTGATTTGCTTGAGGACTGACTGGTTTGACCTCCTTGCAGTCCAAAGAACCCTCAAGAATCTTTTCCAGCCTGACAGTTTGAAAGCATCAATTCTTCAGAGCTCAGTCTTCTTTATGGTCCAACCCTCATATCTGTACATGGCTACTGGAAAAATTTTAGCTTTGATTATATGGACTTTTGTTACAAAGTGATGTATCTGCTTTTTAATATGTGGCCTAGATTGGTCAAATCTTTTCTTCCAAGGAACAAACTTCTTTTACTTTCATGACTTCAGTCACAGTCCACAGTGATTTTGGAACCCGTGTAAATGAAATTTGTCACTTCTTCACATTTTTCTCCTATTTGTCATGAAGTAATGGGATCAGATGCCATGATCTTATTATTATTTTTTTTGAATGTTGAGTTTTAAGCGAGATTTTTCACTTTCCTCTTTCACCTTCATTGAGTGGATCTTTAGTTCCTCTTCACTTTCTGTTATTAGAGTGGTATCAACTGCATATCTGAGGTTGTTGATATTTCTCCTGGCAATCTTGACTCCAGCTTATGATTCATCCAGCCTGGCATTTTGCTTGATGTACTATGCATATAAGTTAAATAAGCAAGGTGACAATATACAGCTTTGTCTTACTCCTTTCCCAGTTTTGAACCCATCACTTTTTCCGTGTCCAGCTCTATCTATATAATACTTTATATAGATATATCTATATAATACTTTACGTACATATGGAGAAGGGAATGGCAACCCACTCTAGTGTTCTTGCCTGGAGAATTCTGGGGATGGGGGAGCCTGGTGGGCTGCCGTCTATGGGGTCGCACAGAGTTGGACACGACTGAAGCAACTCAGCAGCAATAGCAGCAGCAGCAGTACATATCATATGTATTGCATATTTAATATGCACATTATACTTTAAATAATTGTTGTGAGAGTTAAATAACATATAGAAACCAAAAAAAAACCTGGTTGGTACAGAGGAAATGCTCAGTAAATGGTATTTGGATTTCAATCTCTAGTCTTATTCCATAAATTGTGGGACCATAAAAGAAGCTCATAGAATAGGAAGCCAGAAGCAATTTGACCTCAGTTATATCCTATTTATTTTACCTCTAAATTTTGTACCTAATCCAGTCACAACTATGACTACACATTACAATCACTTGAGATTATTTTAAATTTTATGTTAATAACTTGGCCCCACCTCAGACTATTAAGTCACTATTTATGATATTGGGACTCAGTATTTTTGAAGCTTCTCAAGTAATTTTATTGCATAGCCACATTTAAGGAAAACTCTTTGTAGCATCTAGAATGTTTTTTCATACATACCAAATACTCAACAAATATGTTAAATGAAACTAATTTTAATCACACAAATATGCTAACCATATCACTGTGATTTAAAACTCCATCAGCCTAAACTTATGTTAGCCTACCTGTTCAAGACTCTAATGAGCTTATTTTGGTTTTGATGGTATTTTAGTTAAAAATCAAGTTCATCTTCAAAAGATTAGGATTTGACACCTTAAGAATATTGAAAATAATGTGGCTCACCCACAGAAGTTGTTGTTCAAAGGGGAGAAATGTCCAAAACATTTTTGAACAAAATGGCAACCTTATTAAATCTCTGTGAATAGCTTCCCACATAAGTTAATTCATGTGCATAGACAACTTTCAATTCATATCTTTATATATTACATTTTGAGTAATGACCACTCTCATGTTGATAAATATTTTACTCATGTAAATACTAAGAAGTTTATGGTGTCTTCTCTGTGGTGATTACCAATGTTAATATGGAATTTATGAGCTGTTATTTTCATGTTCCAAGGCTTCTCCTATATGCATTTCCCAAAAACCTGAGAAATGAATAAAAAAAAACCTAGGAATATAAAACATGAATTGTGACCATACAAATGAAATCATTTAACTTTTCACTTGTATTCTATGTTGCAGACATACTATTTAATATTGTTACTGTATATACGCAGATTAATGCATTACAATTTTCATAAATTATTGTCAATCATTAAAAGTATTAGCATGTGTTTCAATGTATCACTATTCCTGTTAGATTATTTTAATTTATTCATTTTTAATTGAAAGATAATTGCTTTATAATATTACGTTGGTTTCTGCCATACATCTGCCATGTTTCTGCCAACATGCTACTTTCTCCATTAGTCCCACCTCCTTCCTTCTCCTGGCCATAGTCTGTTCTCTATGTCTGTGTCTCCACTGCTGCCCTGCAAATAGGTTCATCAGTTCTATATTTCAAGATTTCATAGATATATATTAACATAAGTATTTGTTTTTATCTTTCTGACTTACTTCACTCTGTATAATAGGCTCCAGGTTCATTCACCTCATTAAAACTGACTTAAATGTGTTTCTTTGTATGACTAATATTCCATTGTATAAGTATAGCACAGCTTCTTTATCCGTTCAACTGTTGATGAACATTTAGGTTGCTTTCATATTCTAGTTATTGTAAATAGTGTTGCAATGAACATAGAGGTTCATGTGTCTTTCTCGGTTTTTATTTCAACTGTGGATATGCCCAGTAGTGGAATTATTGGGTCATTTTTTAGTTTTATTCTTAAGTTTTGAAGGAATCTCTGTACTGTCTTCCATAGTGGCTGTATTAATTTACATTCCCACCAGCAGTGTAAAATGTTCCCTTTTCTACACATTATCTCCAGCATTTATTGTTTGTGGATTTTTTGATAATGGCCATCCTGACTGGTGTGAGGTGATAATTATACTTTTGAAGTGCATTTCTCGAAAAGTGAGTGACGCTGAGCATCTTTTCATGTGTTTATTAGCTGTCTGTATTTTCTTTGGAGAAATGTCTGTTTAGGTCATTTGCTCATTTCTTGATTGGGTTGTTTGTCTGGTATTGACTTGTATGAGCTACTTGTATATTTTGGAAATTAGTCCTGTTGTTTCATTTACTGTTTTTTGTTTTGTTTTTTTACATTCTGTGGGTTGTCTTTTCACCCCGTCTATAGTTTCTTGTCTGTGCAAAAGCTTTTAATTCGGTCCCACTTGCTATTTTGATTTTTATATCCATTACTCTAGGATGTGGGTCATGGAGGATCTTGCTGTGATTTATGCCATATAGTGCTCTGCCTGCTCTGCCTATGTTTTCCTCTAGGAGTTTTATAGTTTGTGGTCTTACATTTAGGTCTTTATTCCATTTTGAGTTTATGTTTGTGTATGGTGTTAAGAAATGTTTTAGTTTCATTCTTTTACATGTAGCTGTCCAGTTTTCCC
Organism: Cephalophus harveyi; assembly: GCA_006410635.1. Lineage (NCBI taxonomy): Eukaryota > Metazoa > Chordata > Mammalia > Artiodactyla > Bovidae > Cephalophus > Cephalophus harveyi. Next base: position 494,749 of record SJYT01039256.1, on the reverse strand, counting down.
AGTACCACTTATTTAAGGGACTATATTTGCCTCATTGTATATTTGTGCCTCCTTTGTCAAAAATAAGGTATCCATAGGTGTGTGGGTTTATCTCTGGGCTCTCTATCTTGTTCCATTGGTCTATATTTCTGTTTTTGTGCCAGTACCATGATGTCTTGATGACTATAGCTTTGTAGTATTATCTGAAGTCAAGAAGCTTGATTCCTCCAGCTCCATTCTTCTTTCTCAAGATGGCTTTAGCTATTCGGGGTCTTCTGTGTTTCCATACAAATTGTGAGTTCTGTTTTGTTGTTCTAGTTCTGTGAAATATGCCATTGGTAATTTGATAAGGATTGCATTGAATCTGTAGATTACATTTGGTAGTACAGTCATTTTCACAGTATCAATTCTCCCAACACAGGAACCTAGAATATCTCTCCATCTGTTGGTGTTTTCTTTGATTTCTTTCATCAGTGTCTTATAGTTTTCTATATACAGCTCTTTTATCTCCTTGGGTAGGTTTATTCCTAGATATTTTATTCGTTTTGTAGCAATGGTAAATAGGATTGATTGCTTTTTTTTTTTTCCTGATATTACATTGTTAATGATGGGAATACAAGTGATTTCTATGCATTGAGTTTGTATCCTGTGACTTTGCTAAATTCACTGATTAGCTCTAGCAATGTCCTGATGGCATCTTTAGGGCTTTCTATGTATAGTATCATGTTGTCTACAAACAGTGGAAGTTTTACTTCTTCTTTTCCAATCTGGATTCTTTTCATTTCTTTTTCTTCTCTGATTGCTGAAGGCTAGAACTTCCAAAACTATTTTGAATAGTAGTAGTGAGAGGGGGCACCCTTATCTTGTTCTTGATCTTAGAGGGAACACTTTCAGTTTTTCACCATTGAATATTATATTTGCTGTGGGTTTATCATATATGGCCTTTATTATATTGAGACAGGTTCCTTCTATGCTCACTTTTTGAAGAGCTTTTTTAAAATCATAAATGGGTTTTGAATTTTATTGAAAGTTTTTTCTGCATCTATTGATATTATCATATAGCTTTTACCTTTAAATTTGTCAATATGGTGTATCATATTGATTGATTTGCCTATGTTGAAGATTCTTTGCATTCTTGGAATAAACACGACAATGTGTTGCTGAATTCTATTTGCTAGAATTTTGTTAAGAACTTTTTCATCTATGTTCATCAGTGATGTTGGCCTGTAATTATCTTTTTTCACTTTGTATTTGCCTGGTTTTGGATCAGGTGATGGTGGCCTCATAGAATGATTTTGAAAGTGTTCCTTTGCAATTTTTGGAAACACTTTAGAAGTATAGAGAGTAATTCTTCTCTAAATGACTGATACTATTCACGTGTGAAGCCATCCAGTCCTGGACTTTTTTCCTTGGGAGATTTAGGGTCACAGTTTCAATTTCAGTGCTTATAATTGGATTGTTAACAATTTCTATTTCTTCATGGTTCAGTCTTGGTAAGATTGAACTTTTCTAAGAATCTGTCCATTTCTTCCAGATTGTCCATGTTACTGGCATATAGTTGTTCATAGTAGTCTGTTATGATCCTTTGTGTTTCTACATTACCTGTTAGCATTTTCTGTTGCAATCTCTCTTTTTCATTCTTAACTGTGTTGATTTGATTATTCTCTTTTTTTCTTGATGAGTCTTGCTTATGGTTTGTCAGTTTTCTTTTTATCTTATCAAAGAGCTAGATTTTAGTTTTATTAATCTTTACTACCATTTCCTTCTTTCTTTTTTTACTTGTTTCTGCCCTTATCTTTATGGCTTCTTTTCCCCTATTAACTTTGCTTTCTTGTTCTTTTTCCAGTTGCTTTAGGTATAAAATTAGGTTTTCTAGTCAATGTTTTTTCTTGTTTCATGAGGTAGGATTGTATTGCTATAAACTTGTTTCTTAGATCTGCTTTTGCTGCATCCCATAGGTTTTGAGTTGTTATGTTTTTATTATCATTTGTTTATAGGATTTTTTTTTAATTTCCCTTTTGATTTCTTCAGTATCCTGTTTGTTATTTGGAAACATTGTCTAATCTCCAAACATTTGTGTTCTTTAGAGTTATTTTCCTGTAATTGATATCTAGTCTCAAAGCATTGTAGTCAGAAAAGATGCTTAATATGATTTCAACAATTGTTTGTTTGTTTTTCTTTAATTTACTGAAGTTTGATTAGTGAACCAAGATACTGTCTGTCCTGGAGAATGTTCCATGTGCACTTGAGAAGAAAGTGTATTCTTTTGCATTTGAGTGAAAAGTTCTAAAGATATCAACTAGGTCCATTTGGTCTAGGGCTTCATTTAAGGTTTGTATTTCCTTATTAATTTTCTGTTTTGATAATCTGCCCATTGGTGTAAATGGGGTGTTAAAGTCCCCTACTAATGTTATTGTGTTGCTGTCAATTTCCCCTTTTATGTCTGTTACTGATTACCTTATGTATTGAGGTGCTCCTATGTTGGGTGCATAGATATTTACAATAGTTTTGTCCTCTTCTTGGTTTGATCATCATGTTGTGTCCTTCTTTGGCTCCTGAAGTAATCTTTATCTTAATGTCTATATTGTCAGAAATGAGAATTGACACTCCAGCTTTCTTTTGATTTTCATTTTCGCATATTCCATCCTTTTACTTTCAGACTGTATGTGTCTCTAGGTCTTAAGTGGACTCTTATGGACAGCATATGTGTGGCTTTTATTTTTGCATCCATTCAGCCAATCTGTGTCTTTTGGTTGTAGCATTTTATCCATTTACATTTAAAGCAATTATTCATATTTATAAGCCTCTTGATGAAAGTGAAAGAGGAGAGTGAAAAAGTTGGCTTAAAGCTCAACATTCAGAAAATGAAGATAATAGCATCTGGTCCCATCACTTCATGGGAAATAAATGGGGAGACAGTGGAAACAGTGTCAGACTTTATTGCTGGGGGGCATCAAAATCACTGCAGATGGTGACTGCAGCCATGAAATTAAAAGACGCTTACTCCCTGTCTCTTATACACATCTAAAAAAAGAAAGAAGGAAATGGTAGTAAAGATTAATAAAACTAAAATCTAGCTCTTTGATAAGATAAAAAGAAAACTGACAAACCATAAGCAAGACTCATCAAGAAAAAAAGAGAATAATCAAATCAACACAGTTAAGAATGAAAAAGAGAGATTGCAACAGAAAATGCTAACAGGTAATGTAGAAACACAAAGGATCATAACAGACTACTATGAACAACTATATGCCAGTAACATGGACAATCTGGAAGAAATGGACAGATTCTTAGAAAAGTTCAATCTTACCAAGACTGAACCATGAAGAAATAGAAATTGTTAACAATCCAATTATAAGCACTGAAATTGAAACTGTGACCCTAAATCTCCCAAGGAAAAAAGTCCAGGACTGGATGGCTTCACACGTGAATAGTATCAGTCATTTAGAGAAGAATTACTCTCTATACTTCTAAAGTGTTTCCAAAAATTGCAAAGGAACACTTTCAAAATCATTCTATGAGGCCACCATCACCTGATCCAAAACCAGGCAAATACAAAGTGAAAAAAGATAATTACAGGCCAACATCACTGATGAACATAGATGAAAAAGTTCTTAACAAAATTCTAGCAAATAGAATTCAGCAACACATTGTCGTGTTTATTCCAAGAATGCAAAGAATCTTCAACATAGGCAAATCAATCAATATGATACACCATATTGACAAATTTAAAGGTAAAAGCTATATGATAATATCAATAGATGCAGAAAAAACTTTCAATAAAATTCAAAACCCATTTATGATTTTTTTGGCATGCTGCAATTCATGGGGCTGCAAAGAGTCAGACACGACTGAGCGATTGAACTGAACTGAACTGAACTGTGGGTAAGAATCCCTTGAATAAATGGAATAGCCCTCATAGTCAACAAAAGAGTCAGAAATGCAGTATTTGGGTGCAATCTCAAAAAGGACAGGATGATATCTATTTGTTTCCAAGGCAAAGGCAAACCATCACAGTAATCCGAATCTCTACTCCAGTCACTAATGCCAAAGAAGATGAAGTTGAATAGCTCTATGAAGACCTACAAGATGGTCTAGAACTAACAATAAAAAGAGAGCTGTCCTCGATATAGAACTAACACTCAAAATAGAGCTTTCCTTTTCATCATAGAGGATATTGGCATGAAAAAGTAGGAAGTTAAGAGACACCTGAAGTAACAGGCAAGTTTTCTCTCAGTGAAGAAAATGGAGCAGGGCAAAACCAAGAGAGTTTTGCCAGGAGAATGTACTGGTCATAGCAAAGACCCTCTTCCAACAGTGTTAGAGACAACTCTATACGTGGACAACACCAGAAGATTAATGCCAAAATCCGACTGGTTATATTCTTCGCAACCAAAGATGGAGAAGCTGTATACAGTCATCAAAAACAAGACTGTGAGCTGATGTTGGCTCAGATCATGAACTCCTTGTTTCAAAATTCAGACTTGAATTCAAGAAAGTAGGGAAAACCACTGGAACATTCAGGTATGACCTAAATCAAATCCCCTACAATGGGAGTGACAGATATATTCAAGGGATTATTTCTGATAGATTGAACGCCTGAAGATCTATGGACAGAAGTTCATAACATTGTATAGAATGAGATTGTCAAAGACATCTTCAAGAAAAAGAAATGAAAAAAGACAAAATGGTTGTCTGAGGAGACCTTAAACATAGGTGAGAAAAGAAGAGAAGCAAAAAGCAAACTAGAAAAGGAAAGATATACACATCTGAATGCAGAGTTCCCAAGAATAGCAAGGGGAGATAAGAAAACTTTCATAAGTGACCAATGCAAAGAAGTAGAGGAAAATAATAGATTGGGTAAGAGTAGAGATCTCTTCAAGAAAATTACAGGTACCAAGGGAACATACCATGAAAAGATGGTCATAATAAATGACATTAATGTTATATACCTAATAGAAACAAAAGATATTAAGATGAGGTGGCAGGAATACACAGAAAACTTATACAAAAAATATCTTAATGATCTAGATCGTCACCATGGTGTGATAACTCACATATAGCCAGACATCTTGGAGTGTGAAGTCAAGTGGGCCTTAGGAAGCACGACTATGAACAAAGGTAGTGGAGGTGATGGGATTACAGTTGAGCTACTTCAAATTCTAAAAAAATGATGCTGTGAAAGTGCTGCACCCAATATGTCAGCATACTTTGAAAACTCAGGAGTGGCCACAGAACTGGAAAAGGTCTGTTTTTTTTTTTTTTTTTTAATTTCAATACCAAAGAAGGTCAGTGCCAAAGAATTTTTTCTACCACACAATTGTACTCATTTAACATGTTAGCAAAGTAATCTACAAAATTCTCCAAGTTAGTTTTAAACAGTACTTGAACCTAGCACTCCAGATATTCAAGGTGGATTTGTTTCCTTAGGTAGGTTCATTCCTAGGTATTTATTATTTTTGTTGTTATGGTAAATGGGATTGCTTCCTTAATTTCTTTTTCTGATTCTTCATTGTAGTGTATAGTAATGCAAGTTATTTCAGTGCATTGATTTTGTATTTTGAGACTTTACCAAATTCACTGATTAGTACTAACAATTTTGTGATATTGCCTTTTGGGTTTTATATATATATTATCATGTCATCTGCAAACAGTGAGAGTTTTAGTTCTTCTTTTCCAATCTGGGTTCCTTTTATCTCCTTTCCTTCTCTGATTGTCATTGCTAGGGCTTCCAAAAATATGTTGAATAATAGTGGAGAGTGCTCATCCTTGTCTTCTTCCTGATCTTAGTGGGGGTGCTTTTAGTTTTTCACCATCGAGAATAATATTTGCTATGGCTTTGTCATTTATGATCTTTATTATGGTGAGGTAGGTCCCTTCTATGCCTGTGTTTTGAAGAATCTTTTTCATAAATGGATACTGAATATTGTTGAAAGTTCTTTCTGCATCAACTGAAATTATCATATTGTTTTTATGTTTCAAGTTGTTAATATGATGTATCGCATTGATTGATATGTGTATATTGAAGAATCCTTGCATCCCTGGGATGAAACTAACTTGATCAAGGCATATGATCTTTTTAATGTGTTGTTGAATTCTGTTTGATAGAATTTTGTTAAGAATTCTTGTGTCTATGCTCATCAGTGATATTAGCCTGTAATTTCCCTTTTTGTGATATTTTTGTCTGGTTTTGGCATCAAGGTGATAGCGGCCTCATAGAATTAATTTGAAAGTGCTCCTTCTTTAATTTTCAGAAGAGTTTCAGAAGAACAGGCATTAGCTCGTCTCTAAACATTTGATAGAATTCACCTGTGAAACCATCTTGCCCTGGCCTTTTGTTTTCTGGAAGATTTTGATCACATTTTCTATTTCAGTGTTTCTATTTATCATGTCATAATTTCTATTTCATCAAGGGTCAGTCTTGGCAGACTGAAGGTTTCTAAGGATCTATGCACTTCCTCCAGGACCGGAATTTTATTGGCATATTGTTACCTTTAATAGTCTCTTATGATCCTTTGCATTTCTGCATTGTCTGTTGAAACCTCTCCGTGTTCATTTCTAATTTTGTGAACTCGTCTTGTCCCTTTTATTTTTTCTTGATGAATCTCATGCATGGTTTGTCAAATTTGCATATCTTGTCAAACAACCAGATTTTAGTTTTATTAATCTTTCTATTATTTCCTTCATTTCTTTTTCATTTATTTCTGCTCTGATTTTTATGAGTTCTTTCTTTTTACTAACTTTGCATTTTTTGTATTTTTATTTTCCTACTTGTTTCAGGTATTAAATTAGGCTATTTGATGCTTTTCTTATTTCTTGAGATAGGTTTGTATTGCTATAATCTTTCCTCTTAGAACTGATTTCACTGCATCCTATAGTTTTTCGATAGTCATGTTTTCATTGTAATTTCTTCTTAGGAATTTTTAAATTTTTCCTTTTGATTTCTTCAGTAACTGATCTGTTATATAGAAATGTATTGTTTAATCTCCATGTGTTTGTGTTTTTTTAAGTTGTTTATTTTTTCTTTAGTTAATATATAGTCCCATAGCATTGTGGTCAGAAAAGAAGCCTGATATGATTTCAATGTTCTTAAATTTACTGAGGCTTGATTTTTGGCTCAAAATGTGGTCTGTCCTGAAGAATAGTCCATGTACACTGGAGAAGAAAATGTATTCTTCTGCATTTAGATGGAACTTCCTTAAGATATCAATTAGGTCATCTGATCTAATGTGGCATTTAAGTATTATTTTTCCTTATTAATTTTCTGTTTTTATGATCTGTCCATTGGTGCAAGTGGAGTGTTTATAGTCCCATACTATTATTGTGCTACTGTTAATTTTTCCTTTTAAGTCTGTTAGTGTTTGCCCTATATATTGCAATATCCCTATGTTTGATGAATAAATATGTACAATTGTTATGTCTCCTTCTTGGATTGATCTCCTGATCATTATGCAGTGTCCTTCTTTGTCTCTTATTTTATATATATATATATAATTTTAAGGTCTATTTTGTGTGGTATAAGATTTGCCACTCTGACTTTCTTTTGATTTCCATTTACTGGAATATCTTTTTCCATCTCTGACTTCCAGTTTGTAAGTGTCTCTAGGTCTGACTTCCAGTTTGTAAGTGTCTCTAAGACTGATGTGGGTCTCTTGTAGACAGAATACATACAGGCTTGTTTCTGTATCCATTCAACCAGTTTGTGTCTTTTGGTTTGAGCATTTAATTAACTTTCATTTAAGGCAATTATTTATATACATGTTCCTATTGGCATTTTCTTAATTGCTTTGGGTTTGTGTAGGTCTTTTCCTTCTCTTGTGTTTCCTGCCTATAATAGTCCCTTTAATTTTTTTTGTAAATCTAATTTAGCAGTGCTAAATTCTCTTAGCTTTTGCTTATCTGTATAACTTTTGGTTTCTTCATCAGTTTTGAATGAGATCCATACTGAGTATAGTAACCTAGGTTGCAGATTTTTCCCTTTCAGTATTTTAAATATATCCTGCCATTTTCTTGTGGCTTATAGTGCTTCTGCTGAAAGATCAGCTGTTAATAATGTAGGGTTTCCCTTATATGTTATTTATTGCTTTACCCTTTCTGGTTGTAATATTCTTTCTCTTTGTTTAATCTTTGTTAGTTTGATTAACATGTGTCTTGTGTTTTTCCTTGTATTTATCCTGTATGGGATTCTCTTCACTTCTTGGACCAGATTGACTATTTTCTTTCCCATGTCTGGAAAGTTTTTGACTAATCACCTTTTCAAAAATTTTCTCAGACCGTTTCTTTGTCTCTTCTTCGTAGATCCCTATAATTCTAATGTTGCTGCATTTAAAATTGTCCCAGAGGTCTCTGAGACTATCCTTAGTTCTTTTCATTGTTTTTCCTTTATTCTGTTCTTCAGTGATTATTTCCATCATTCTATCCTTCCAGCTTACCTATCCATTTTTCTGCCTCATTAATTCTATTGATTACTTCTAGAGTATTTTTCATTTCAGTAATTGTGTTTTTTTTTTTTCTGTTTCTGTTTTTTTTTTTTTTTTTTCCTTTTCTGTTTGTTTCATTGAGACACATGAAATCTAGATCAGAAGATAGATTTATGATTTATTGTTGACCTATAATAAAGTAAACATCTCTAGCAGAAACCATATGTCTGGTGGATACAGTTCATATCTTCATTGCATTGTATTGAATAAATGAGGCTATGGAGAAGATAGATTCTAAAAGTTCTCATCACAATACAAAAGTTCTTTTTTGGTAGCTTTTTGAGATGACCAATATTCACTAAACTTATTGTGGTAATCATGTGGCAATACATGTAAATCAAATCATTGTTTTGTACACTTTAAACAGCGCTATATCCCAATTATATCTCAATAAAACTAAAATTAAAAAGCCAGGTTAATATCTTACTCTTTTCTTCTTTTCTTCTGTAGAATTTGGCAGATCACTGCCAACTATGATGCATTCTTTCATCGGAGTACCAAAGCACTGACCAAGTTTTACTTTTGGTTACATTTAGTCTTGCAGTAACAAGACAGTCACCTTGATTATAGGAGACACACTGTCTCCTAAAAACCACTATTACATACTGTTTTGTAAAATCAATGATGATCATCTTCTGCAGATGCCTAGTCTTATGCATTGTATGCTTTACTACATTTGTCTCCAAGAGAGTAATTTGATCTCCAAGTCCTAAGGCACTTATTGTACTCTACATATCTTAGAATTTCAACACAGAGCACCCTGGTCTTAGAAAATTAGGACTTTCCTGAACATATTTATTTATAAATGTATAAATAAGTGACTTATTTATAAATATATGTTTATTTATTTTTTAAAAGATAACTAAATAGCCAAAATGTCACTAAGTAGAGTAAACCTGAAAGAAAATAAAATTTGGAAAATGTAAGCTGTATGTTTAAACTTGTCTTTAATTTTTCCTTCTCTTGTGCTCAAATTTCATCATCAAAGTGTTTAAACACATTAATTTGTTCTTAAAAAATCATACAATGATTCAGCCAACTCTTCTGTAATTTCTGTTGTTTGATATTTTTCTTCATTTTTCAAGTAATTTATTTATTGTCAAAGTAGTCATTTTTTGTTTCTCTCTCTCTCTTCTTTTTTATGAGCTGCTCTTTCTTCTCTGCATTGTTCATGAGTTGCTTCTTCAGGTGCACTCTCCTTTCAGAAAAATTTCTTGAGTTTCTGTGAAGATCCTTCCTTCTCATTGCCTTATTCTTGAATTGAGGTCCATTCTGGTACCTCATCTACTGTAACTATTCCCAATTATCCTCTCCCCAGCTATCTTTAGGAGCAAAATTCAATAGCCTGGCCATTTAGGTGGCCTAGACCATCTTGTCACTAATCTAAAATACTATAAGCGAGGTGAATAACTTAATCAATCAGGCATATGGTAAACATAAGCAAATTTCTTCACAATTCTAAGTGCTATACGTTTGTAGAATGTATTTGAGATAATCCACCTCAATGAAAAACATCTATTTCTGCTTTATTGACTATGCCAAAGCCTTTGACTGTGTGGATCACAATACACTGTGGAAAATTCTGAAAGAGATGGGAATACCAGACCACCTGACCTGCCTCATGAGAAATCTGTATGCAGGTAAGGTAGCAACAGTTAGAACTGGACATGGAACAACAGACTGGTTCCAAATAGGAAAAGGAGTACGTCAAGGCTGTATATTGTCACCCTGCTTATTTAACTTATATGCAGAGTACATCATGAGAAACGCTGACCTGTGGTCATGTATGGATGTGAGAGTTGGACTGTGAAGAAGGCTGAGCGCCGAAGAATTGATGGTTTTGAACTGTGGTGTTGGAGAAGATTCTTGAGAGTCCCTTGGACTGCAAGGAGATCCAACCAGTCCATTCTGAAGGAGATTAGCCCTGGGATTTCTTTGGAAGGAATGATGCTAAAGCTGCAACTCCAGTACTTTGGCCACCTCATGCGAAGAGTTGACTCATTGGAAAAGACTCTGATGATGGGAGGGATTGGGGGCAGGAGGAGAAGGGGACGACCGAGGATGAGATGGCTGGATGGCATCACGAACTCGATGGACATGAGTCTGAGTGAACTCCGGGAGATGGTTATGGACAGGAAGTCCTGGTGTGCTGCGATTCATGGGGTCACAAAGAGTCAGACACGACTGAGCAACTGAACTGAACTGAAATTCTATGAATTCCCAATAGATGAGGACTTCAAACGTGCTTAGTCATCAAATATAAAAGTAGAACAAAGTTACTGAGTTATGAAATGAAACCAAAGTTAAAAGTAAAAATGCTAATTGAGTATATTTGAGCTTATTGTGTGTGTTAGTCACTCAGCTGTGACCAACTCTTTGTGACCTCATGGAGTGTAGTCCACCAGGCTCCTCTGTGCAAGGAAATCTCCAGGCAATAATACTGGAGTGGGTTGTCATTCTCTTCTCCAGAGAATCTTCCCAACCCAGAGATCAAATCAAGGTCTCCCTCATTGCAGGCAGATTCTTCACCATCTGAGCCACCATGGAAGATTCTGTATTTGAGCTTGGATCAAGCAAATATAATCTTTTACTCTATTGAACCAGAATCAAGCATGAATGCCAAAATATTCCCCAAATTAACATGGAATGATCTAATATTTTACTCGACTCATATCCCTAAAAACAATAACAATAGCTTCCTAAATAGACATACAACTTAAATTTCTTAAGAAGCTCATTCTGGAAGCAAGTCTTCGAATATGAAATTTTTGTTTCTCAAAAGGTATACATATATATACCTATGGCTGATTCATGTTGACAATTAATAGAAAACAGAAAAATTCTCTAAAGCAATTATCCTTCAATAAAAAAATAAATTACAAAATAGTAGAGAAACAAAATGAACATCATCTACTAAATAGAATGCACAGTTGACTTCTTCCTCTTTATAAACCTGTGCACAGTAATCAAGACTTGATTGCTATTATGTTCATGAAATATTCAGCTGCAAGTAGCTTGTGATATATTTCTCTCCTTTTGCAGTGTGTTTGTTTTATTTGTTCTTCAACTGTATTTGACTTTCAGATGTCTAAAGTAGCCTTCCCAATTTTATTTGTTAGTCCTGAATACTTAAAATTTTAATTTTATTTATTAATGGATGGAAATTTATGTTTACAGTTTTGTGTTGATTTCTGCCATACAACACAAATTCATCCTCCCACCCCTCTCCCATCCCACTCCTCCAGGTCATCACACCAGGCTGGCCTCCTGGTGTTAATTTAGCAATTTTCCAAAATCTATTTCCACATAATAGGATATATGTGACAATGCTATTTTCTCAGTTTGTCCCAGCCTCACTTTCCCCTACTGTGTCCACAAGTCAATTTTCTACCAGGTTCACTAGTATTATTTTTCTATATATATGATGCATATATATATATATGCATTAATATACAATGCTTGTTCTCTTTCTGACTTACTTCACTCTTTATAAGAGCTTCTAGGATCATCCAGCTCATTACAGCTGACTCAAATTCATTCCTTGTTTATGGCTGAGTAAAATTCCGTTGCATAAATGTACCACAACTTCTTTATCCCTCAAAAACTTATTTATCCCTCTTATCTCTCAATGGATATCTAGGTTGCTTCCATGTCCTGGCTACTGTAAATAGTGATGCAATGAACATTGAGGTACATGTGTCGTTTTCAATTCTTGTTTTTGTAGGGTATATGCCCAATAATGGGATTGCTGAAACAAATGTTAGTTTTATTTTTAGTTCTTTGAGGAATCTCCACGCTATTCTCCATAGTGGCTGTATCAGTTTACATTCTCACCAACAGTGCAGGTTTTCCTTTTCTCCACATCTTATTCAGGATTGTTTGTAGGGTTTTTTGATGATAACTATTCTGACAGATGTAAGGTGATACCTTATTGCAGTTTTGATTTCAATTTCTCTAGAAATAAGCAGGGTTTCCCTTGTAGCTCAGTCAGGAAAGAATCTGCCTGCAGTGCAGGAGACCTGAGTTCAATCCCTGGGTTGGGAAGATCCCCTGGAGTAGGAAATGGCAACCCACTCCAGTATCCTTGTCTGGAAAATCTTATGAACAGAGGAGCCTTGTGGACTGCAGTCCATGGGGTCACAAAAAGTTGGGCACTACTGAGCGAGAAATAAGCGGTGATGAGCATCTTGTCATGGGTTTATGGGTCATCTGTATGTCTTCTTTGGAGAGCTGTCTGTTTAGGTCTTTTGTCCACTTTTTGATTGGGTTATTTGTTCTTCTGTCAATGAGCTGTATGAGTTGCTTGTATATTTTGGAGATTAATCATTCATTTAATAATCATTCATTTTTTAAATTTGCTATTAATTTGCTTTCCCATTCTGAGGGCTATCTTTTATCTTGTCAACTTATTTATAGGTTCCTATGCTGTGCAAAAGCTTTTAAGATTAATTAAGTCCTATATGTTTATTTTATTTTTTCCACACTCTAGGAGGTGGGAAAAGAGGATCATGCAGTGAGTTATGTCAAAGAGATTTCTCTCTATGCTTTCCTCTAAGAGATTTATAGTTTATGGTCTTACATTTAGGTCTTCAATCCACTTTGAGTTTATTTGTGTGTATGGCATTAGGAACTGTTCTGATTTCATTATTTTCCATATATCTGTCTAGTTTTCCCAGCACCACTTATTGAAGAAGTTGTCTTTTTTCCATTGCATATTATTTTTCTTGTCTCCTTTGTCAAAGATAAAGTCCCCATAGGAGTTTGGGTTTATCACTGGGCTTTCTGTCTTGTTCCATTGGTCTATATGTCTGTTTTGGGGCAAATATCATACTGTCATGATGGTTGTAGCTTTATAGTGTAATATCAAATCAGGAAGTTGATTTCTCCAGCTCCATTTTTACTTCTCAAGATTGCTTTTGTTCTTCAGGGTATTGTGTTTACATACAAGCTGTGAAAAATTGTTGTTCTAGTTCTATTTATAAAATTAGAAATTATATATATAATTATAACATAATTATAACATATCTATTATAACATTGATAATTTGATAGGGATTGCACTGAATCTGTAGATTGCTTTTGGTAGTATAGTCATTTTGGCAATATGGATTCTTCCAATCAAAGAACATGGTATATCTCTCCACCTTTTTGTGTTCTCTTTCAACACATTCTCCACTGTCTTATCGTTTTCTGCAAATATGCTTTTTGTCTCTTTAGGTAGATTTACTCCTAAGTATGTTATTATTATTATTATTTTTGGAATAAATAAGATAAATGAGAATGTTTTCTTATTTTTTTATGGTTTTTCATTGTTAGTGCATAGAAATGTAATGGATTTTTGTGTATTAATGTAATATCTTGCAACTTTACTAAATTCATTGATTAGCTCTAGTAGTTTTCTGGTGGTGCTTTTTGAGATTTTCTATATATAATAATATGTCATCTGCAAACAGTGAGAATTTTACTTCTTTTACCAACTGGATTCATTTTATTTCTTTACTTTTCACTATTTGCCAAGGCTAGGATTTCCAAACTATAATGAATAATAGTGGTGTGAGTGGGCACCCTTGTCTTGTTCCTTATTTTAGAGGAAATGCTTTCAGTCTTTGTCAAAGAGAATAATTCTTGCTTTGCTGCTGCTAAGTCACTTCAGTCATGTCCAACTCTGTGCGACCCCAGAGATGGCAGCCCACCAGGCTCCCCTGTCCCTGAGATTTTCCAGGCAAGAACACTGGAGTGGGTTGTGATTTCCTTCTCCAATGCATGAAAGTGAAAATTGAAAGTGAAGTCGCTCAGTCGTGTCTGACTCCCAGCGACCCCATGGACTGCAGCCCACCAGGCTCCTCCGTCCATGGGATTTGCCAGGCAAGAGTACTGGAGTGGGGTGCCATTGCCTTGTATATGACCTTGATTATGTTGAGGTAGATTCCTTCTATGCCAATTTTCAGGAGAGTTTTAAATTGTAAATGGGTGTTGAATTTTATCAAAAGGTTATCTGCATCCATTGAGATAATCATGTTAATATGTAGCATCATATTGAATTGCATATATTGAAGAATCCTTGCATCCTTGGGATAAACTGAATTTGATCATGATGATACTTTTAGTATGTTGTTGAATTCTGTTTGCTAGAATTTTACTGAGGACTTTTGCATCTATGTTCATCAATGATATCGGCATGTAATATTCCATTTTATGATATAATCTTGGCTTTGTTATCAGGATGATGGTGGCTTCATAGATCGACTTTGGGCCTTTTCCTCCATCTGCCATTTTTGGAACAATTTTAGCAAAATAAGTGTTAGCCCTCCTCTGAAATGTTTATAGAATTTTCCTGTGGCTGTGGGCTTGGTTTTTTGGAAGATTTTTGATCATAGACTCAATTTCAGTGCTTTTGATTGGTCTGTTCATATTTTCAGTGTCTTCCTGGTCCATTGTTAGAAGGTAGTATGTTCTAAGAATTTGTCCATTTCTTCCATGTTGTCTATTTTATTCTCATGGAGTAGCCCACATAGTCAACAAAAGAGTCTGAAATGCAGTACTTCAGTGAAATCTCAAAAATGAAAGGGTGAACTCTGTGGGTTTCCAAGGCAAATAATTCAGTATCACAGTAATTCAAGTCTATGCCCCAACCACTAATGACAAAGAAGCTGAAGTTGAACAGTTCTATGAAGACGTCCAAGATTTTCTAGAACTAACATCAGAAAAACATCTTTTTATTCACAGGGGACTGGAATGCAAAGGTAGAAAGTCAAGAGATACATGGAGTAACAGGAAAGTTTAGCCTTGAAGTATACAATGAAACAGGGCAAAGGCTAACAGTTTTACCAAGAGAACCCACTAGCCATATCAATAACCCTCTTTCAAAATCACAAGAGATGACTCTATACATGGACATCATCAGATGGTCAATATCGAAATCATATACATTGTATTTTTGCAGCCAAAGATGGAGAAGCTCTATACAGTCAGCAAAAACAAGACTAGGAGTGGACTAGGAGGAGGCTCAGATCTTGAACTCCTTATTGCAAAATTCAGACTAAAATTGAAGAAAGTAGGGAAAACCACTGGACCATTCAGGTATGACCTAAATAAAATCCCTTACAATTATGCATTGGAGGTGACAAGTAGATTCAAGGGATTAGCTCTGATAGAGTACCTGAAGTTCTATGGATGAGAGTCATAACATTATACAGGAAGTGGCAATCAAAACCATCTCCAAGAAGAAGAAATGCAAAAAGGCAGAATAGTTATCTGAGGAGGCCTTAAAATTAGCTGAGAAATGAAGAGAAGGGAAAGGCAAAGGAGAAATGGAAAGATATATTCATGTGAATGCAGAGTTCGATGGAATAGCAAGGAAAGACAAGAAAGCCTCTATAAGTGAACAGCACAAAGAAATAGAGGAAAACAGAAGAATGGGAAAGACTAGAGATCTCTTCAAGAAAATTGGAGATACCAAGAGAACATTTCATGCAAAGATGGCCACAATAAAGATAGAAACAGTGTGGACCTAAGAGAAGCAGAATATATTAAGAAGAGGTGGCCAGAATACACTGAACTATACAAAAAAGATCTTAATGACCCAGATAACCATAATGCTGTGATCACTCACCTACAGCCAGACATTCTGGAGTTCTAGGTCAAGTCAGCCTTAGGAAGCATAACTATTAACAAAGCTAGTGGAGATGATGGAATCCCCACTGAACTATTTCAAATCCTCAACCGTGATGCTGTGAAAGTGCTGTACTCAAAATGGCAGCAAGTTTGGAAAACTCAACAGTCACCACAGTACTGGAAAAGGAGTTTTCATTCCAATCCCAAAGAAAGGCAATGTGAAAAACTGTTTAAACTACTACATAATTGCACTAATCTCACACATTATCAAATAACTATGAAAATTTTCCAAGCTAGGCTTCAATAGTTCCTGAACAGAGAACTTGTTGATGTCCCAGCTGGACTTGTAAAAGGCAGAGGAACCAGAGTTCAAATTTCTAGCACCCATTGGATCATAGAAAAAGCAAGGGAATTCCAGAGAAAAAAAAACAAACTACTTCTGCTTCATTGACTAGGCCAAATCCTTTGAGTATGTGGATCACAGCAAACTGTTGAAAATTCTTAAAAGAGATGGGACTACCAGACCACCTTACCTGCCTCTTGAGAAATATGTATGCAAGTAAGGAGGCAATAACAGTTAGAACCAGACATGAAACAATGGACTGCTTCCAAATTGGGAAACGGGTACATCAAGGCTGTATATTGTCACCCTGCTTATTTAACTTATATGCAGAGTACATCATGCAAAATGCCAGACTGAATGAAGCACAAGCTGGAATCAAGTTTGTAGGGAGAAATATCAATAACCTCAGATAGGCAGAAGACATCATCATTATGGCAGAAAGTTAAGAGGAACTAAAGAGTCTCTTGATGAAATTGAAAGAAGAGAGTGAAAAGCTGACTTAAAACTTAGCATTTAAAAAAACTAAGATCATGGCATATTGCCCCAAAACTTCATGGTAAATAAATGGGGAAGCAATAGAAACAGTGACAGATTTTATTTTATTGTGCTACAAAATTGGGCTGCAGATTGTGGCTGAAATTAGAAGGCACTTGCTCCTTTGAAGTAAAGCTATAAGAGACCTAGAGAGCATATTAAGAAGCAGAGACATTACTTTACTGACAAAGGTCTGTATAGTCAAGTTATGGCTTTTCTAGTAGTCATGTATGGATGTGAGTGTTGGACCCTAAAGAAAGCTGAGCTCTGACAAATTTGTTTTTGAACTGTGGTTTTGGAGAATTTCTTGACTGCAAAGAGATCAAGCCATTCAATCCTAAAGGAAGTCAACCCTGAATATTCATTGGAAGGACTAATGCTGAAGCTGAAATTCCAATTCTTTGGCCACCTGATGTGAAGAACTGACTCATTGGAAGAGACCCTGATCCTGGGAAATATTGAAGGCAGGAGAAGGGGATGACAGATAATGAGATGGTTGGATGGCATAGCTGACTCAACGCTTTTAATTTTTCTTCTCTATTCTGCTCTGATTCAGTGATCTTCACCATTCTATTTTCTAGTTCACTTATATGTTATTCTGCATCAGTTATTCTGCTATTTGTTCCCTCTACTGTACTTTTTTACTTTAGTTTTTATGTTCATTTTTGTTTCTCTGTTCTTTACATCTTCTAGGTCCTTGTTAAAGCTTTCTTGTATCTTCTCAGTCAATGCCTCCTTTCTATTTATCTTTCTCTCCATTATATTTCTGAGGTTTTGAATCATCTTTATCATCATTACTCTGAATTTTTTCAGATAGACGGCCTATTTCCTCTTCATTTGTTTGGTCTGGTGGGGATCTACAATATTGAATCATCTGTTGCATGTTTCCCAGTCTTTTCACTTTGTTTAATTTACTGTGTTATGAGCCTCCTTTCACCAAGTTTCCAGGTCACAGTTCCTCTTTCTTTTGGAGTCTGTCCCTGGTGTGGGAGTTTGGACGAGCATTTTGTGAAGGCTTATTAGTAGTAGGGACTGATTCTTTTTGTTGTTGTTGTTGTTGGGTGGAACAGGATATTTTCTCTCTAAAGGACAGTGTCATGTCCAAAGATGTGTTATGGGGTATCTTCAAGCTTTGTATGATTTGGGGCAACCTTCTGCTAATGGATAGGTTTATGTTCCTCTTTTGGTAGCTGTTTGATGTGGGAAATCTGGCACTGGAGCTTGCTGGTCTTTGGGTGGGTCCATATCTTACGTTTGAGATGGAGGCCTTTGGGAGAGTCCTCACTGATTAGTATTTCATGGAGTCAATAGTTTTATGCTGGTCCAATGTCCTGGACTCATGTCTCCCACCTTGAAAGCTCAGGTCTGACACTTTGCTGGGACACCAAGACTCTACAATCCACAGAGCACAGAAAGGAAAAGAAAGAAAGAAATAGAGAAAAAAATCAAACCAACCGATAAGCAAACAAACAACAAAACAGAGACAAAACTCCAAGACAAATGGTAAAAGCTACATTAATAAAACAGGAACA
>SJYT01039256.1:460939-476136 GCA_006410635.1 Cephalophus harveyi | reverse complement strand
GACAGGAACATACAAAGAAACTCACAAACAGAAAGAAAAAGAGGAACCAAAAATGAAGAGAACAATCAATGCAATAAACAAACCCATATATGAAAACAAACACTAAATACTAGTGTAGCAAAAATAAAAAATAAAATCATGGAAAAAATGCAATATAATTAAAACATGTAGAAATAAGAAGAAAATGATTTTGAAAATTTTTAAAAAGGGAGTAAAAAAATAAAAAGCAAAGGATTAATAAAAAAAGAACAATGGAACAAAATGAAAAGGAGAAAATCATATATATATATATATAGAGAGAGAGAGAGACGGAGGGTGGTAATAAGAATATTATAACATATTTCAATGTAATATAGTATATAATTTATACCATATACAGTTCAATTCAGTCACTCAATTGTGTCCGACTCTTTGTGACCCCATGAATCGCAGCACACCAGGCCTCCCTGTCCATCACCAACTCCCGGAGTACACGCAAACACATGTCCATCAAGTTGATGTTGCCATCCAACCATCTCACCCTGTGTCGTCCCCTTCTCCTCTTAACCTCGATCTTTCCCAGCATCAGGGTCTTTTCCAATGAGTCAGCCATTCACATAAGGTGGCCAAAGAATTGGAATTTCATCTTCAACATCAGTCCTTCCAATGAACACGCAGGAGTGATCTCCTTTAGGATGGACTGTTTGGATCTCCTTGCAGTCTAAGGGACTCTCAAGAATCTTCTCCAACATCACAGTTCAAAAGCATCAATTCTTTGGTGCTCAGCTTTCTTTATAGTCCAACTTTCACATCCATACATGACCACTGGAAAAACCATAGCCTTGACTAGATGGACCTTTGTTGGCAAAGTAATGTCTCTGCTTTTTAATATGCTGTCTAGATTGGTCCTAACTTTTCTTCCAAAGAGTAACTGTCTTTCAATTTAATTGCTGCAATCATCATCTACAGTGAGTTTGGATCCCAGAAAAATAAAGTCAGCCACTGTTTCCACTGTTTTCCTATCTATCTGCCATGAAGTGATGAGACCAAATGCCATGATCTTAGTTTTCAAATGTTGAGCTTTATGTCAACTTTTTCACTCTTCTCTTTCACTTTCATCAAGAGGCTCTTTATTTCTTCTTCACTTTCTGCTATAAGGGTGGTGTCATCTGCATATCTGAGGTTATTGATATTTCTTCTGGCAATCTTGATTCCAGCTTGTGCTCCCTCTAGCCCAGCATTTCTCATGATATACTCTTTATGTCAACTTTTTCACTCTTCTCTTTCACTTTCATCAAGAGGCTCTTTATTTCTTCTTCACTTTCTGCTATAAGGGTGGTGTCATCTGCATATCTGAGGTTATTGATATTTCTTCTGGCAATCTTGATTCCAGCTTGTGCTCCCTCTAGCCCAGCATTTCTCATGATATACTCTGCATATAAGTTAAATAAGCAGGGTGACAATATATAGCCTTGACGTGCTCCTCTTCCTATTTGGAACCACCCTGTTTTTCCATGTCCAGTTCTAACTGTTGCTTACTGACCTCTATACATGTTTCTCAAGAGGCAGGTCAGGTCATCTGGTATGCCCATCTCTTTCAGAATTTTCCACAGTTTATAATATATTATAATGATATAATATATAAACTAATAATTATAATGTATACTATTATATAATATGCAATAATATAATATAATATAATATAAAATTAAAAGATGCTTGCCTCTTGGAAGAAAAACTATGACAAACTTAAACAGCATATTAAAAAGCAGAGACATTACTTTGCCAACAAAGGTTCATCTAGTCAAGGCTATGGTTTTTCCAGTAGTCATGTACAGATGTGATGGTTGGACTATAAAGGAGGCTGAGCATAGAAGAACTGATGGTTTTAAACTGTGGTGTTGGAGAAGACTCTTGAAAATCCCTTGGACAGCAAAGAGATCAAACCAGTCAATCCTAAAGGAAGTCAATCCTGAATATTCATTGGAAAGACTGATGCTGAAACTCGAATACTTTGACTACCTGATGCAAAGTGCCAATTCATTGGAAAATACCCTGATTCTGGGTAAGATGAAGACAGGGGGAGAAGGGGACGATAGAATGTTAGAAGGTTGTATGGCATCACTCACTCAATGGACATGAGTTTGAGTAAGCTCTGGGAAATGGTGAAGGACAGGGAATCCTAGTGTGCTTCAGCTCATGGAGTTGCAAAAAGTTGGACAGGACTGAATGACTGAAGAACAACAATACTGTGACATTGGTTCCCTTTGCTACACAGTGTGCTCCAGTCACTCTGCCTACTCAGAAAGCCCTCCAATATGGGCCTGCTATAGGAACTGCTGGGTCAGCTCTACTGATATCTGGCCTTACTTGAGCTTGTTTCTTCTTCCAAAGCCCACAATTTTCCCCAAAGTCCACAGCCCTAAGCTAATTGTAGAGTTTTAATCAATCACACCTGCTCTTGCAGGAGTACATTACCTTCTCTTTTTTGGTCACACAAGCCCTGGTGGTCGTCTATGGTTCTGGACCCACCTCTGCTTATAGACCATTTTCTGGCGTCAGTTCTCTGCCCAGAAAAAAAAATGGGGCAAAGGCCAAGGCCTACTAGGGCTCACTTGATCAGTTGGGCTGTGGAGAGGGAGGGGTATTATAGCCACAGTTGGAATGTGCAGGGAATGTCTGTAACAGTGGAGACCTGCCAGATGTTGCTACATTATGGGAAGGGTCATGTGCTCTATCAGAGGAATTAGACCCAAGTTGTGGATAACTTAGTAGAACCAAACTGCATAGGCTCCCAGAAAGTTATGAGTAGTGACCTGCACCTGTTCACAGGTTGGCAATGGCTGCAATGACCATCATGCCCTTCTCTGGGGTTACAGACTGCAGCCAGCTTGACCCACATATTGCACTCGCAAAGGCAGTGTCCTGTGGTCTGGGAGCACATGGAGTTGAAAGGTCTGTTGTTACAGGGTCCCCATGAAAATGATCTCTTGCCTCTATAGCAGGCCTAGGCTTTCCCTAGATTCCCTCAGCTGTGTTGTACTAGCTGCCTTAGAGTAACTTCATGGCAGTCAACCTCAATCCTCTCCCTGTGGTCTGAACCCTAAAGCCCAAGCCTCAGCACTAGTCCCCACTTACCACAGCAGATATGCAAACAGCTTCTTGGCTGTGATGTGCTGGGTAACATTAATCTCTGTACCAAATTCTCTCCACTTTGTCTTCCACTCACTTATTTCTGTACTCCCTTCTGAGTTCACAAAGCACCCCCCAGTTCCATCTAATTGATGGGTTTCCAAGTGGTTTTTCTCTTTCACAGCTCCCTCTTTGAGATGTAGGACACATCCATTCATTTCCTTTATTTCTTTATTTTCTTATTGCCTTTTCCCTACCACTTTATGTGGAGTTTAGCTTGCCTTTTTGGAAGTCTGAATTCCTCTGCCACCATCCATCAGGTGTTCTATAGGAGTTGTCCCACATGCAGATAAATTTTTGATGTATTTGTGGGGAGGAAGATGATCTCCATCTCTTATTCCCTTGGACTGCAAGAAGATCAAACTGGTCAATCCTGAAGGAAATCAACTCTGAATATTCATTGGAAGGACTGCATGCTTATGATGAAACTGAAGCTCCAGTACTTTGGCCACCTGATGAGAAGAGCCAACTGATTAAAAAAGACCCTGATGCTTAGAAAGATTGAAGGCAGGAGGAGAAGGGGATGACAGAGGATGAGATAGATGGATGGAATCATCAACTCAGTGGACATGAATTTAAGCATACTCAGGGAGATGGTGAAGGAAAGGGAAATCTGGTGTGCTGCAGTCCATGGGGTTGTAAAGAGTCAGACACTACTTAGTGACTGAACAGTAATAACAACAAACTTAATTGTAACAGTTTACAAAATTTTTTTTTTTTGGTAATTTCTTCTCTGTAGCTCAGTTCTCTCCCTGCTGCTTTTATTGTACTGTTATTGATATACCAAATGTATATCTTTATACATTTTAAAGCCATCATAAATTTATAATAATAAATTGTTTTATCAACATTGAAAGAAAAAAAAAAAGGTTTACACAAGTAAAAGTGCATGTATACTATTAAAATCTTCTTGATGAAAGTGAAAGAGGAGAGTGAAAGAGTTGGCTTAAAGCTCAATATTCAGAAAACTATGATCATGGCATCTGGTCCCATCACTTCATGGGAAATAGATGGGGAAACAGTGGAAACAGTGTCAGACTTTATTTTTTTTGGGCTCCAAAATCACTGCAGATGGTGACTGCAGCCATGAAGTTAAAATATGCTTACTCCTTGGAAGGAAAGTTATGACCAACCTAGATAGCATATTGAAAAGCAGAGCCATTACTTTGCCAACAAAGGTCCGTCTAGTCAAGGCTATGGTTTTTCCTGTGATCATGTATGGATGTGAGAGTTGCACTGTGAAGAAAGCTGAGTGCCAAAGAATTGATGCTTTTGAACTGTGGTGTTGGAGAAGACTCTTGAGAGTCCCTTGGACTACAAGGAGATCCAACCAGTCCATTCTAAAGGAGACCAGTCCTGGGTGTTCATTGGAAGGACTGATGCTAAAGCTGAAACTCCAATACTTTGGCCACCTCATGTGAACAGTTGACTCATTGGAAAAGACTCTGATTCTGGGAGGGATTAGGGGAAGGAGGAGAAGGGGATGACAGTGGATGAGATGGCTGGATGGCATCACCGACTCGATGGACATGAGTCTGAGTAAACTCCGGGAGTTGGTGATGGACAGATTGCAAAGAGTCAGACATGACTGAGCAACTAAACTGAGCTAAACTGCTTCTATTTAAGATCCAGTGTGATTATCTCTCCTGTTATTGTCAATTTTTTTTTCTTTATCTCATGCTTTAAAAAGCATATTACTCAGAGTTGCCCAGAGAAACAGAATCAATATGATATGCAACAATATATGCAAGGTATTTATTATGAGGAGTTCACTTACATGATTGTGGAGACTGAGAAGTCTCATGATATGCTGTCTGCAAACTGTGGACCCAGGAAAGCCAGTGGGGTAGTTTCAGTCCAAACCTAGAGATCTAAGAAGCAAGGAAGTCAATGGTATAAATACCAACTTGAGTCTGAAGGACTGTGAACTATAACCTCAAATTTTATGAGACACAGCAAAACCAGTTCTAAGAGAGAAATTTTACAGAAGTAAAAACTTAAATAAAAGAGAGAGAGAAAAAACTCTCAATAAAACAACTTAACATTATTCCTCAAGAAACCAAGGAACAAGATAAAGCAGAACTATATAAGCCCAAAACTAGCAAAGGAAAAAAGAATTTCAAAGTATGAACAGAAATAAATAAAATAAAAATTAGAAAGAAGTTCATCAAACCTAAGAGTTAGTTTTCTGAAAATATAAACAGAATTCACAAAGATTTAACTGCATTAAGAAAAGAAGACTCAGGGGTGATCCCAAGATGGCTGAGAAATAAGACAGGGAGAGCACTTCCTCCTCCACAAATTTAGCAAAACATCATTTGAATGTTGAGCAACTTCCACAAAACAACTTCTGAACATTGGTGGAGGACACCAGGCACCCAGAAAGGTAGGCCAATCTCTTCAAAAGGAAGTAGGACAAATATAAAATTTAAAACAGAGACAAAGGGTTTAGGGACAGAGACCATCCTGGGGAAGGAGTCATGAAGAAGTAGTTGTTTCCACATCTTCTTACAGATATGTCTGTGGGGAGCTTAGAGCTTCCCTGATAGCTCACTTGGTAAAGAATCCACCTACAATGCAGGAGACCCCAGTTCAATTCCTGGGTTGGGAAAATCCCATGGAGAAGGGATAGACTACCCACTCCAGTATTCTTAGGCTTCCCTTGTGACTCAGCTGGTAAAAAATCTGCCTGCAATGTGGGAGACCTGGGTTCAATGCCTGGGTTGGGAAGATCCCCTGGAGTAGGGAAAGGCTACCCACTCCAGTATTCTGGCCTGGAGAATTTCATGGACTCTATAGTCCATGGGGTCAAAAAGAGTCAAACTCAACTGAGTGACTTTCACTCACTTGGAATCTCAGAGGGCAACATAACTAGGAAAACAAACACAGAATACACACCTAACAGCACCTACCAGCTGAGAAGCAGCCCAGATGCTCAAGTTCACCAGCAGCGAGTGGAGGCTGGGCAGGGAGGTACAGGCTACATTGTTGGGCCTTAGGGTAAGGACTGGGTTTGAATGCCATGAGGACAATCTGAGGGAGCTAACATGACATAGCAACCCAAACCATGGGATTGCCAGAAAGACCAACAACAACAACAAAAAAAGATTTTTCCAATGAAAGACTCTAACTCCACATGGTGACCCCTGGCACAGTCTCAGAACAAAGGATTGGAGAGCAAACCGGCTGCCACTTAGGGCCTCTTACCTGGAGGCAGAGAGGCAGGTGTGCAACAGCCAGAGCCAGAGGGCAAGAGGCTTCTGCAGTCCTGGACCCTGAGACCACATCTTCTACTAAACTATGAGCAAGGTGCCAGTTGCTAATCACGTCTTCCCGAGATTCTGGATGGTTCACATCTGCCAGGAGTGTCACCGACTGAGATCAGCCCCCTAGATAAGACACATGACACACCAGGGACAGAGCCCTCACAGTACACCCAGAAAACCAAGCAACCAGGACTGGTGAGGTTTATAAAACACAAGGCTTGCCTGGGACAGTGTGCTTGCCAAACACCCTGTCACCTAAGTGACTTGGACCTGGGAAGGGCACAAAACTCACAGCCAATCAGGGTCTATGCTCTTGCAGAGCACCTGTGAAGCTGAGTGGCTTAGCTCTGGAAGGGCACAAAATGCAGAGTTCACTTGGGACAGTGTCCTTGCAGAATACCCTGGAGCCTGAGCAGTGTGAACCCAGGAAGTACATGCTACCTTGGGCTATGGCAAACCCAGTGTTGTCCATCCACTACAGGTATTCCCCACACATGCCAGCGGTATTTGTTTGCAATGTCCCTTCCTCTCCACAGCATGATTGAAAAAGTGAGCCTAAATAAGTGGCCACCTCCAAACCCTTGTGTCAGGGCAGAAATTAGACCTGAAGATATTTACAAAGAGACCAAAATAAAGAAGGGGGGACTGCCCCAGAAGTAACAGGTGCAACCAATTAAAATCCTGCAGCTAATACTCAGATTTAGCATTTGAGAGGCAACTATAAATCTTGAGAACAAGTATAAGCTGGAACAAGGGACTATCTGACTTTGGACTGACTCCATACTGCCCACAAGAGCTCTAGAGAAATTTCTAGATATATTTTTACTATTATAACTTTTTAATTAAAAAAAAAAAAACTTTAGTTCTTTATTAAAAGAACTGGTTTCATGTTTATAACCTATTATCTTTCTTTAAAAAACTATTTTTAATCAAAAATCTATTGTTAAACAAGTGATCATTATTTTGTATTTTTATATTGTAATTTTGAGAGTCTAAACTCTATTTTATTTTTTTTAATCTTTGCTTTTTTTATGTGTTCAACTTTGTACCTCTAAAAATTTAATGTTCAGTACTCATTTTCACTTAGGGATTTGATTACTGACTTGATTGCTTTCTACTCTTTTGACCCTCCCTTTCCTCCTCTGGGTCACCTCTTCCTCTGTTCTTATTCTCTCTTCTCTATATAACTCTGTGAATCTCTCTGGGTGTTCCTGGTTGTAGAGAATTGTTTCACCATTAACCTAAGGGGTTTTATCTTTTGAGTTGTTTGGAAGGTGACATCTTGATGATACTGTAATAGAAGGACCTAAACCCAGAGTCAGGAGGCTCAACTCCAGAACTTTAGAGCATCAGAGAACTCTGAGAAATCTCAGTACCTACACTGAAACCAAGCTCCACCCAAGAGCCAACAGGCTCCACTGCAAGATACACCATGCTAATTCTCCAACAAAACAGGAACATAAGCCTGAACATTAAAAGATGACCTGCCCAAGGCCATACCAAACCCATAGACATCCTAAAACTCACTACTAGACACTTCATTGCACTCCAGAGAAAAGAAATCCAACTCCACCCTTCAGAACACAGACACAAGTTCCCCTACCAGGAAATCCTGATAAGCCACTGGTCCAACCCCACCCACAGGAAGCAGAATCTACAATTCAGAGAAACCACGACCTCCCAGGCTGCCAAAAGGGCACTCCAAAAACAACAAACTAAACAAAATGAAAAGGCAGAGAAATATTCAACAGGTGAAAGAACATGATATAAAACCACTAATCCAAAAAAAAAAAAAAAAAGAGGAGGAGATAAGTGGTCTACCTGAAAAATAATTCAGAATAATGATAGTAAAGATGATCCAAAACCTTGAAAATAAAATGTATTTACAGTTAAGTAGAGACAAGGATTGAGAAGATGCAAGAAATGTCTGAGAAGCACCTAAAATAAATAAAGAAGAGTTGATCAATAATGAACAATGCAATAACTGAGATCAAAAACACTCTGGAGGGAACCAACAGTAGAATAACTGAGGCAGAGGAGAGGATGAATAAAGTGGTATAATACTGGAAATAAATGAAGCAGAGAGGAAAAAAAGAATAAAAAGAAATGAAGACAACCTCTGAGACCTCTGGGGCAATGTTAAACACCCCAACATTTGAATCATAGGTGTCTCAGAAGAAGAAGACAAAAAGAAAAGACATGAGAAAATACTTGATGAGATAATAGTTGAAAACTTCCCTAGCATGTGGAAGGAAATAACCACCCAAGTCCAAGAAATCCAGACAGTCCAAAACAGGATAAATCCTAGGCAAAAACCCCAGATAAATGTTAATCAAACTAACAAAAATTAAACACCAAAATAAAATATTAAAGGAACCAGGGTGAAAGCAACAAATAACACACAAGAGTATCCCCATAAGAATAACAACTGATCTTTCAAAGAAACTCTAGAGACCAGAAGGGAATGGCAGGATATACTTAAAGAGATGAAAGAGAAAAACAAAGATTACAACAAAGATCACTCTACCCAGCAAGGATTTCATACAGATATGAAGGATAAATCAAAAGCTTTATAGACAAAGAAAAACTGAGAGAATTCAGCACCACCAAAACAGCTCTTCAACTAACACTAAAGGATCTTCTCTAGACAGGAAACACAGAAAAGGTTTATACAAACGAACCCAAACAGCAAAGTAATTGGTAACAGGATCACAATGATCAGTAATCATCCTAAATGTAAATGGGTTAAATGCTCTGACAAATACTGGCTGAATGAATACAAAAACAAGATCCAAAAATATGCTGCCTACATGAGACCCACCTCAAATCTAGGGATATTTACATGCTGAAAGTGATATGCTGGATAAAGATATTTCATGCAAACAGAGACCAAAACAAAGCAAGAGTAGCAATACTCATATCAGATAAAATAGACTTTTAAATAAAGAACTATGAGAAGATACAAAGAAGGACACAACATAATGATCAAAGGATCAACCCAAGAAGAAGGTATAACAATTATAAATATATATGCACCCAACATAGGAGCACTGCAGTATATAAGGCAAATGCTAACAAGTATGAAAGGGGAAATTAACAGTAACACAATAATAGTGGGGGACTTTAATATTCCACTCACACCCGTGGATAGATCAACTAAACTGAAAATTAGCAAGGAAACAGAAGCTTTAAAAGATCCAATGGACCAGTTAGACTTAATTGACCTCTGCATTTCACTGAAAAACAATGGATTTCAACTTTTCCTCAAGTGAACATGGAAAATTCTCCAGGGTAGATCACATCGTGGGCCACAAATCTAGCCTTGGTAAATTAAAAAATAAAATAAATAAAATAAAATAAATCAAGCATCTTTTCTGATCACAATGTGATAAGATTGGATATCAGCTACAGCCCTGGGCAAGAGGGATAGGCTGCAGAGAGAGAGCATGGCCTCACCATCTTGGCTGATTTGCTCTTTTTCTACTGCATGATAAACAGAAAAAAAAGAAAAGTTTATAAAGGTCATTTTTCAGGCTCTTGTGAGGGTAAAGGATAATTGTACCAAAAGAAAGTGTCTGCTAGAGTGCATAACACAGAATATGTGGGTTAGTTGCTGAGTCATGTCAGAAGCCCATATGATCATTTAAAAACCAATAAAACATTAGGGACTTTCATCGTGGTCCATTGGTTAATACTATGTGTTTTCAAAGCACAGGGGAAAGGTTTTGATGCCTGGTTGGGGAGGTCAGGGGCAGAAGCCTGGAGGAGATACCCCATGCCCGAGGTCAGGGGCGGTGGGCAAGAGGAGTTACACCACATCCAAGGAGCAGTGGCTTGTAAGAGTGCAGGACGACCTAGAGGAGTTATTCCACGTTCAAGGTCAGGAGGGGCTGCAGTGAGCAGATACCCCTTGTCCAAGGTAAGGAGCAGTGGTTGTGCTTCGCTGGAGTAGCCGTGAAGAGATACCCCATGTCCAAGGTAAGAGAAATCCAAGTAAGACAGTAAGTGCTGTGAAAGGGAATCAGAGGGCAGACATACTGAAGCCATAATCACAGAAAACTAGTTAATCTAATCATACTAGGAACACAGCCTTGTCTAACTCACTGAAACTAAGCCATGCCCTGTGGGGCCACCCAAGATGGGTGGGTCATGGTGGAGAGGTCTGACAGAATGTGGTCCACTGGAGAAGGAAATGGCAAACCACTTCAGTATTCTTGCCTTGAGAACCCGATGAACAGTGTGAAAAGGCAAAATGATAGGATACTGAAAGAAGAAATCCCCAGGTCATTAGGTGTCCAATATGCTACTGGAGATCAGTGGAGAAATAACTCCAGAAAGAATGAAGGGATGGAGCCAAAGCAAAAACAATACCCAGCTGTGGATGTGACTGCTGATAGAAGCAAGGTCTGATGATGTAAAGAGCAATACTGCATAGGAACCTAGAATGTCAGGTCCATGAATCAAGGCAAATTAGAAGTGGTCAAACAAGAGATGGCAAGAGTGAACATTGACATTCTAGGAATCAGCGAACTGAAATGGACTGGAATGGGTGAATTTAATTCAGATGACCATTATATCTACTACTGTGGGCAGGAATCCCTCAGAAGAAACAGAGTAACCATCATGGTCAACAAAGGAGTTTGAAATGCAGTACTAGGATGCAATCTCAAAAATGGCAGAATGATCTCTGTTTGTTTCCAAGGAAACCATTCAGTATCACAGTAATCCAAGTCTATGCCCCAACCAGTAAGGCTGAAGAAGCTGAAGTTGAATGGTTCTATGAAGACCTCCAAGACATTTTAGAACTAAAACCCATAAAAGATATCCTTTTCATTATAGGGGACTGGAAGCAAAAGTAGGAAGTCAAGAAACACCTGGAGTAACAGGCAAATTTGGCCTTGGAATGAGTAATGAAGCAAAGCAAAAGCTAATAGAGTTTTTTCAAGAGAATGCACTGGTCATAGCAAACACACTCTTCCAACAACACAAGAGAAGACTCTAACATGGACATCACCAATGGTCAACACCAAAATCAGATTGATTATATTATTTGCAGCCAAAGTTGAAGAAGCTCTATGCAGTCAGCAAAAACAAGACTGGGAGCTGACTGTGGCTCAGATCATGAACTCTTTATTGCCAAATTTAGACTTAAATGGAAGAAAGGAAAAACCACTAGATCATTCAGGTATGACCTAAATCAAATCCCTTATGATTATACAGTGGAAGTGAGGAATAGATTTAAGGGACTAGAACTGATAGATAGAGTGCCTGATGAACTATGGAATGAGGTTAGTGACATTGTACAGGAGACAGGGATCAAGACCATCCCCATGGAAAAGAAATGCAAACAAGCAAAATGGCTGTGTGGGGAGGCCTTACAAATAGCTGTGAAAAGAAGAGAAGCAAAAAGCCAAGGAGAAAAGGAAAGATATAAGCATCTGAATGCAGAGTTCCAAAGAAAAGTAAGAAGAGATAAGAAAGCCTTCCTCAGCGATCAATGCAAAGAAATAGAAGCAAACAACAGAATGGGAAAGACTAGAGATCTCTTCAAGAAAATTAGAGATACCAAGGGAACATGTCATGCAAAGATGGGCTCGATAAAGGACAGAAATGGTATGGACCTAACAGAAGCAGAAGATATTAAGAAGAGGTTGCAAGAATACACAGAAAAATTGTACAAAAAAGGTCTTCACAACCAAGATAATCAATAAAGTGTGTTCACTTGCCTAGAGCCAGACATCCTGGAATGTGAAGTCAAGTGAATCTTAGAAAGCATCACTATGAACAAAGCTAGTGGAGGTGAAGGAATTCCACTTCAGCTATTTCAAATCCTGGAAGATGATGCTCTGAAAGTGCTGCACTAAATATGCCAGCATATTTGGAACACTCAGCAGTGGCCACAGGACTAGAAAAGGTCAGTTTTCATTCCAATCCCAAAGAAAGGCAATGCAAAAGAATGCTCCAATTACCACACAATTGCACTCATCTGACACGCTAGTAAAGTAATGCTCAAAATTCTCCAAGCCAGGCTTCAGCAATATGTGAACCGTGAACTTCCTGATGTTCAAGCTGGTTTTATAAATGGCAGAGGAACCAGAGATCAAATTGCCACATCCGCTGGATAATGGAAAAAGCAAGAGAGTTCCAGAAAAACATCTGTTTCTGCTTTATTGACTATGCCAAAGCCTTTGACTGTGTGGATCACAATAATCTGTGGAAAATTCTGAAAGAGATGGGAATACCAGACCACCTAACCTGCCTTTTGAGAAACCTATATGCAGGTCAGGAAGCAACAGTTAGAACTGGACATGGAACAACAGACTGGTTCCAAATAGGAAAAGGAGTACGTCAAGGCTGTATATTGTCACCCTGCTTATTTAACTTATATGCAGAGTACATCATGAGAAATGCTGGATAGGAAGAAGCACAAGCTGGATTCAGGATTACTGGGAGAAATATCAATAACCTCAGGTATGCAGATAACACCACCCTTATGACAGAAAGTGAAGAGGAACTAAAAAGCCTCTTGATGAAAGTGAAAGAGGAGAGTGAAAAAATTGGGTTAAACCTCAACTTTCAGAAAACTAAGATCATGACATCTGGTCCCATCACTTAATGGGAAATAGATGAGGAAACAGTGTCATACTTTATTTTCTTGGGCTCCAAAATCACTGCAGACGGTGACTGCAGTCATGAAATTAAAAGACGCCTACTCCTTGGAAGAAACGCTATGACCAATCTAGATAACATATTGAAAAACAGAGACATTACTTTGCCAACAAAGGTCCATCTATTCAAGGCTGTTTTTTTTTCCAGTGACCATGTATGGATGTGAGAGTTGGACTGTGAAGAAAGTTGAATGCTGAAGAATTGATGCTTTTGAACTGTGGTGTTGGAGAAGACTCTTGAGAGTTCCTTGTACTGCAAGGAGATCCAGCCAGTCCACTCTAAAGGAGATCAGTCTTGGGATTTCTTTGGAAGGAATGATGCTAAAGATAAAATTCTAGAACTTTGGCCACCTCTTGCAAAGAGTTGGCTCATTGGAAAAGACTCTGATGCTGGGAGGGATTGGGGGCAGGAGGAATAGTGGACGACAGAGAATGAGATGGCTGGATGACATCACCAACTCGATGGATGTGTGTCTGAGTGAACTCTGGGAGTTGGTGATAGGCGGGGAGGCCTGTAGCTGCGATTTTGGGGTAGCAAAGAGTCGGACACGACTGAGTAACTGAACTGAATGAACTGATGATCCTCTGGTAGAATTACAAGCCACCTCAAGAAGCAAAAGAGCCATGAAATCAACAATCTAACTTTACACCTAAAGCAACAAGAAAAAGAATAGAAGAACTCAAATTATAGCAGAAGGAAAAAGAAAATCAGAGCAGAAATAAATGAAAAAGAAACAAAGGCAACTATAGCAAAAATCAATAAAACTAAAAGCTGGTTCTTCAATAAGATAAATAAAATAGACAAACTGTTAGCCAGATTCTTAAAAAAAATGGGAGCATCAAGTCAATAAAATTAGAAATGATAATGAAGGAATCACAGCAGACAACACAGAAATACAAAAGATCATAAGAGACTATTATAAACAATTATATGCCAATAAAAAGGACAACTTGGAAGAAATGGACAAATTCTTAGAAAGGTAAAACCTTCCAAAACCAACCCAGGAAGAAATAGGAAATCTTAGCAGACCTATCACAAGCACAAAAATCGAAACTGTAATAAAAAATCTTCCAACAAACAAAAGCACAGGACGAGATTTCTTCACATGTGAATTCTGCCAAAAATTTAGAGAAGAGCTAACACATATCCTGCTCAAACCCTCTCAGAAAATTGCAAAGACAGGTAAACACTGAAACTCACTCTATGAGGCCACCATCACCCTAATACCAAATCAGACAAAGATCCACAAAAAATGAAACTACAAGCCAATATCACTAATAAACAAAGATGGAAAGTCCTCAACAAAATTCTAGCAAGCACATTCCAACAACATATTAAAAAGATTGTATACCACGATGAATTGGGCTTAATTCCAGTGGTGCAAGGATTCTTCAATATTTCCAAATCAATCAATGTGATACACCATATTAACACATTGAATGATAAAATCCATATGATTATCTCTACTCAATGCAGAGAAAGCCTTTGACAATATTCAATACCCATTTATGATAAAAACTCTCTAAAAACCAGACATAGAAGGAACATGCCTCACCATAATAAAAGTCATGTATGACAAACCCACAACAAGAATTATTCTCAATGGTGAAAATTTGAAAGCATTTCCTCTAAAATCAGGAACAAGACAAGGGTTCCCACTCTCACCCCTACTATTCAACATAGTTTTGGAAATCTTGGCACAGTTATCAGAGAAGAAAAAGAAACAATAGTAATCCATATCAGAAAAGAAGTAAAACTCCCACTGTTTGCAGATACCATGATCTTCTACATAGAAACCCCTAAAGATCAGTTCAGTCGCTCAGTCGTGTCCAACTCTTTGCGACCCCATGAATCTCAGCACGCCAGGCCTCCCTGTTCATTACCATCTCTCGGAGTTCACTCAGACTCACGTCCATCAAGTCGGTGATGCCATCCAGCCATCTCATCCTCAGTCGTCCCCTTCTCCTCCTGTCCCCAATCCCTCCCAGCATCAGAGTCTTTTCCAATGAGTCAACTCTTCGCATGAGGTGGCCAAAGTACTGGAGTTTCAGCTTTAGCATCATTCCTTCCAAAGAAATCCCAGGGTTGATC
>SJYT01039256.1:284696-451443 GCA_006410635.1 Cephalophus harveyi | reverse complement strand
TGAGTTTGAGTGAACTCCGGGAGTTGGTGATGGACAGGGAGGCCTGGTGTGCTGCAATTCATGGGGTCGCAAAGAGTCAGACACGACTGAGCGACTGAACTGAACTAATAGGATCTAATCTACTTATTTATATTACAGTTGCTAATATATTCTGTAACCCAGTTTATTTCTTTTTATTTATAAATCCTTTTCCATATTTTTATTGTGATTTATGCTTTCAAGCTGATACTTTTACCTCTTCTCTTTTTTTCTTCAACTAGTTTGAAAGTAATGTACTCTATTTCTATTTTGTGTGTGTATGCTTATCTAGAGCACTAGCTAAAGGTGTTCAGAGAAGGCGATGGCACCCCACTCCAGTACTCTTGCCTGGAAAATCCCATGGATGGAGGAGCCTGGTGGACTGTAGTCCATGGGATCGCTAAGAGTCAGGCACGACTGAGCGACTTCACTTTCACTTTTCACTTTCATGCATTGGAGATAGCAGCCCACTCCAGTGTTCTTGCCTGGAGATTTCCAGGGACGGGGGAGCCTGGTAGGCTGCCGTCTATGGGGTCACACAGAGTCGGACATGACTGAAGTGACTTAGCAGCAGCAGCAGCAGCAGCTAAAGGTGTTAACATGTCTTCTTAACTTATCAAAACATAAATATTATTAATTTATTTACTTTTGAAGGTAAAGATAATCAAAATATAATTTTTAAAACTCTTAGGATTTTAGAAACTAAATATCTGGACTTCCAATAAACAGAATTACTTTCTTATGCTTTTCTCAAGGAGAAAAGAGGAAGAAAGGAAAAGAAATAAAATAAGAAAATTTCATTTGATCTGTAGGATACCTTCAACTCAGTTTATTATGCAACCTATAACCACGGGACATTACAATACAGATTTCATTTTCAAAGAGAGCACTTGAGGGCCTAGAGGTACCACCATTTCTAAGATTGTATTCTATCCAGCTTCCAAAGCATGAAGTTTGGTGAAAAGACTGCAGGATATGTAGATGAACTGTGGAGCCCATAGCAGACACTGTCATTGTCATTGCACCAGTATTTACATTAAGCCCATAAATCTATGGTTTTTCCAGTAGTCATGTATGGATGTGAGAGTTGGACCGTAAAGAAGACTGAGCACCAAGGAATTGATGCTTTTGAACTGTGTTGCTGGAAAAGACTCTTGAGAGTCCCTTGAACTGCAAGGAGATCAAACCAGTCCATCCTAAAAAAAAATCAGCCCTGATTTTTTCAGTATCAAAGGGACTGATACTGAAGCTGAAGCACCAATACTTGGCCACTTGATTGGAAGAGCCAACTCATAGGAAAAGACTCTGATGCTGTGAAAGATTGAAGGCAGGAAGAGAAGGGGGTGACAGAAGATAAGATGATTGGATGTCATCACTGATTTCAATGGACATGAGCTTGAGCAAACTCCAGGAGATAGTGAAGGACGGGGAAGTCCAGCATGCTGCTGTCCATGGGGTCGCAAAGAGTCAGACATGACTGAGCAACTGAACAGCAACAACAAAATAAGGAAACTGAGACATAGCATGTTTAAATTATAGGTTATATTAATGACAAATTACAGGCAGAGCTGGGGCCTCAATGCAGACTTCCTCAACTAAAAGTTGGCTTTTTCTTCACTGCTTTACATATATCTCTCTAAAGTTTATACAGGGCAAAAATAAACCTAAATTACTGCTAATCCACTCTGACCTATTATTCAGGGCTAATAAGAGATAATCATATTTTTTTAATGTTTTTATGAGGATACAAAAGAAACTGCAGTTCTCTTCTACTTTAAGAATCCTTAAAGTTGAAAGTCTAGAAGTTCATTATTTCACACTTAAAACTCAGTTAAAGAATTCCCCACTCAATTAATCATCAGCTAGAGTTATTTCATTTTTAATGCCTCGTACCCATGAATACTTTGAATACCATTATGCATGAATAGAACAATGGCTTCCTACCTCATCCTGAATCCAGTAAAGTTCATTATTTTCTTGTCATTTGGGGGGAGCATGTATGCATTAAATTTGGAAGATCTTAGAAAAGAAAATAGCACAGAGGTAATACTAAAGAAACAATTGATTTACTGGAAGTGCCTGGAGATTCTTATTCAGATTTCTGACTTCATTTTTTATGATGGATGAGACTTGACAATTCCATCTAGGTGTTTTCTTGCGTTGCTGATCAATCAAAATGAGAAAGTAGAGAACAGGGAAAATAGTTTATTAGAGCAATAAAATCCTATTTGAAATATTTACTTCAAAGACACTTATCACATTAGCATCTAGTGCCCATAGTAATGTCGAAATTAAAAAGGAGATGAACTTTCCTTGGGAGTCAGATCAGGTTTAAGAGATTATTTTAAAAGAGCAAGAAATACCTATATCTTAGAAAATAGCTCTCAGTCTTTTTATAAGTGGATAAAAGAACAGTTGAGGAAATATTCTAAGCTTAGGTCTGTCTACTATGTTGAGTCATCTCATTCTGATCAGAAAAACCTAAAGTACCTATTAAGCATCAGGTGATAATTATNAGGTTTAAGAGATTATTTTAAAAGAGCAAGAAATACCTATATCTTAGAAAATAGCTCTCAGTCTTTTTATAAGTGGATAGAAGAACAGTTGAGGAAATATTCTAAGCTTAGGTCTGTCTACTATGTTGAGTCATCTCATTCTGATCAGAAAAACCTAAAGTACCTATTAAGCATCAGGTGATAATTATATAAATGCTTTCATATATAATTAGATTTGACTCTCACCATAATATTCTTGTGTGGTAGGTATTATAATAAGCATCTCATCAGATTTAAAAATATAAGGCACAAAGAAGTGAAGTAAATCAATCAAGGTCATAACTAACAAGTGGAAGAACCC
This sequence comes from Cephalophus harveyi, assembly GCA_006410635.1. Classification (NCBI taxonomy): domain Eukaryota; kingdom Metazoa; phylum Chordata; class Mammalia; order Artiodactyla; family Bovidae; genus Cephalophus; species Cephalophus harveyi. Next base: position 448,569 of record SJYT01039256.1, on the reverse strand, counting down.
AAGGTGTTCCAATAAGGCCCGTGTCTACCTCCCAGTGAAACACAATGCTTGAGGGTTTTGCTGAGTTTTCTTTCATTGTGTTTGTATCATTCAACCTTGACTTGCAAAATAACCTGCAATAGGACAAAGAGACCTACCCTGGTGGCTCAGAGGTTAAAGCGTCTGCCTCCAATGTGGGAGACCCAGGTTCGATCCCTGGGTCGGGAAGATCCCCTGGAGAAGGAAATGGCAACCCACTCCAGTATTCTTGCCTGGAGAATCCCATGGACTGAGAAGCCTAGTAGTTTACAGTCCACGGGGTCGCAAAGAGTCAGACACGACTGAGCGACTTTACCTCACCTTACCTCAGGACAAAGAGGGAAAAGGTTGTGTTGTTNCCACTCCAGTATTCTTGCCTGGAGAATCCCATGGACTGAGAAGCCTAGTAGTTTACAGTCCACGGGGTCGCAAAGAGTCAGACACGACTGAGCGACTTTACCTCACCTTACCTCAGGACAAAGAGGGAAAAGGTTGTGTTGTTTCAGAACGACCTACATGTTACAAGCTGGCTTCAATAATTCTGTGGCAAAACAATGACTTAACTACTCTCATTCATTGTTTCTTCATCTAATTTTAAAAAGATAGCAATTCTCATTGGGTTATGGTGAGGATTAAGCCTACAGTTATGGTAAAATTAAGAGACCTAAATTGAAAAGGCTGTTTTCTACAGTTTGGAGCCTCTATTAAGGTTTCAGAAAAAATCAAAAGTGAGACTTCTAATTTTCCTGACCAGCACTCAAAAGTATGTCACCCCACTTTCTTGAAAGAATATTAAGGGTAGATTAATGTTGGCTTTCATGAAGATTTGAGGTGCATGAGAGCCAAAGGAGGAAAAAGAAAGCTCTCATAAAAGCAAGGCATTAGTGGTATTAAAGAAAGTCAAAGCCATCTGGAAGTTATCATAAAATAACAGTGAAAGCAGATTTTGTTCATGAACTATTGCAGTAGGGGAGAAGATAACTCAGCATATAACTTGACTCAAATCTGAATACAGCCTAGACAAGTAGGGATTTATAAACAAGGAACTTGGTAGGGGTCAGTAGATAAAAAACTACTGAGGTGGTATCAAAGGTCAGGGGAATTCTTGCCAGACTGACTTAGCAGGATTCTTGCTGAAGGTAGGCCAGGTGATCAGACCCAAGGGTGAAGGAAGGATGAGTAGTCTTATAGTTTCTTAACTATAGTTGATGCTCTCTATTGTTTTATGTTTCCTATAGCCACAATTTCTGCTTCTAAATCTGACTTTCTTCTTTCTATTCTTTGTATTCTTGGCACAGACCAAATACTTACTGATTTTTTTCCAGTTTTTTTAAAGCTTCCAATAAATGCAGTTGAGGATAAAAATTTTCTTTTAATTCCAGTTTTACTGCTATACCAGAAAATTTTATATAGTTTCATTATCATTTGAGTCAAAGTATTTCTAATTCCCACTGTTTTTCTTTGATGCATGGATTATTTATACATGCATCTTTTATTTCAAAGCATATTGTGATATTATATTAATAGTTACTTTTTTGCTATGAATTTCTAACGTAAATGCATTATGGTAAAATGCCATATTTCTGCATGCCTTCAATCCTTTCAAATGTATTGAGTGTTACTTTGTGGCCCAACATGTGATCAATTTTTGTAACTCTTCCACATGTACTTGTAAAGAATGCATATTCTGCAGTTGGAGAGAAGCACTGTTGTAAGTATGTTTATAGGTCAAGATTGTTAATGGTGTTCAAGTCTTCTCTGTCTAGTCACTGTGCCCTAGCCCATGACACTCCTGAAAGTCTCCACCACTCAGTCGAGTTGACAATTGTGCCCCCATCCAGGAGAGAGTGCTTGAGGGGGCAAACTTCAGCAGAGCCCCTTTTCACCTCATCTTGACCCCATAATTCTTCACTGTCTTATTAGCACTCTGATACCTTCTAGTAGATTTTTTATGTGTCCAGATGCTTTAGCTAAATTCAGTGGGACATTTTATTTAAAATATTAGTCTGCCTTCATCAAGAACCCTGTCTATCTGTTCTCTCTCCTCCCCCGGAGTGTGAGGTCTAGAAGACCAATGATTGCGTCACTCTTGTGTCTCTAGTGCTTAGAAGAATGCATAGAGTATAAGAGTGCATAGAGTATAAGAGCATGATAAGTATTTGTCGAATGAATGCTTAAGTACATACTTCCACTCCAGCATTGCAAATGATTCTTCTTGGCTCAGCAACTTTCCACTCTTTTCCAGAAAGAAAACTTTTCAGACACCCAATTTTTTGGCTGAGTACTTCAGATCTTTAAGCTCTATATCTAGGATAATTGGATAGTTAGCTTTTCTAATCATGTCTGCAAAAGCCCCCAGAGTGCTTAATTCATTGACCACTATAAAATGCTTTATCATCTTCCAATTTAAGGCTAGAAAGCATCAAGTGATATGCTTAATTAAAAGAGCTTTAATTCCACATAGTTAAGATTAACGTGACTGCACACAAAGTAGAAGCAATAGGGACTCTCCACGTGAGAGAAAAACATTAACTATTGTGTTTGGGTTGACATATCTTTCATCTGATAAATTCTGAGAGTGTGAAGATATTTGAAATGTCTGTTTATTTCCAGCTATTTCCCAAGAGAGTTTAAAAAGAGTTTTCTAAGCAAGATAACTTTTGCATTTATTTAAATCATAGTTCATGTATTAATATACAATTTATCCATGAGAAAAAGGCAAAGACAACATAAACTTATCCAAAGTCATAAAAGTAAGTCATTAAGCTTTTAACCCATGGCCCTATCTCTCGACTAAATTCTGGGCCATTATCTAAATGGTCGATTTTTAAATTGTTAGAAGGACATTTGAAAGAACTAAAAAAAAAAAAGTATAGAAGACTCTACCTTCTAAAAATAAGTGAAATAAAGATTGGTGGATAAGTGGGTATCAACCTCCTGGGGAATATCTTAGAAATGAATCCTTGAAGAACTTTTCACACTTGTTCAAACCTTCTTCTATTGCTTTCCTTCTATCCCTTTCTGGGAGTTACAAGGACAAGGTAAGGAGTGAGAGGCATTCACCCTACCCTCCACTCACAGCCCCATTGCTAACTGACCAACTCCAAGAAAAGGAACCCATTTTGCTTGGCCACTGATTAGTGACTTGAGGAATACTTGGGCATCTATAGTTGGGTATTCAAAGGTGACAAGGCATTTTACATGTCCAGTGAATTACAACTTCACTGACTTTAATTAGATTAGAAAGGGATAACTGTTCAGCAATCCTAGATGAAGAGCTAAAAGAGCTGAAGTAGCCAGTTGAAAAATGTAGCCTTCAAGGATCTAGATCTCCAAAGCCGGGTATCATGCAGACTGCCCAGCCAAACTAGCTTAAGAGGGTAGATATATTTTATTCACTGTGAACCTCCTGGACCTAGACTGATCCTGACATGAAATAGGAGTATCATAGTGGCAAGTGACAAGAAGTAGAAAGCTTGGCTCCTCTCAGTTCAGTTCAGTCTGTCACTCAGTTGTGTCTGACTCTTTGCAACCCCATGGACTGCAGCAAGCTAGGCCTCCCTGTCTGTCACCAACTCCCAGAGCTTACTCAAACCCATCTCCATTGAGCTGGTGATGCTATTCAACCATCTCATTCTCTGTTGTCCCCTTCTCCTCCTGCCTTCAATCTTTCCCTATAACCCAAATAATTAAAATAATTAATTATTTTTGCCTTAATAATTAATTATTACTGGTGCCCAGTAGCAATCAGTGGACTTTGATATTAGTGTTATCATTATGAATTCAAGAATCTTGTATATTTTATACTTTTCAATCCATTGCAGTCAGTAATGCTTTTTCTAATTCAAAATGCCCTCTTGATGGACCTAGAGCTCATACTAAGCAGAGTAAGTCAGAGAGAGAAAAACCAAACATTGTATGATATCACTTATATGTAGAATCAGAAGTATGATACAAATGAACTTATCTATGAGACAGAAACAGACTCACAGACATAGAAAATAGACTTGTGTTGCTGGGTAGGAGTGCAGAGGGATATTGGAAGTTTTGGACTAACAGATGCAAGCTATTATATATAGGGTGGATAAACAAAAGGTACTGTTGTATAGCATAGGGTTCTGTAATAAATCATAAAGGAAAAGGCTATGAAAATTTTATATATATGTGTGTGTGTGTGTGTGTGTGTGTGTGTGTGTGTTATATAACTGAAGCAGTTTGTTGGTTCAACATTGTAAATCCTGGTTACTCCACACTTGCCAACATGTGACACATGAAACTTTGACCATATTGTTGATCTTAATTTTAGCTATTCTGTGAGGTGTTGAGTGGGAATTTATTGGAGTTTTAATTTCCATTTTCCCGCTGACTAATAAATTTGGGCACATTTTCCTATGTTCATTTTCCATTTAGATATTATCTTCTCTTACATTTGCTGGTCAAGTGAATTCACTGCAGGGAGAGCCTTTAGGTCAACATTCATACAGGGTAGAATGTTCTCCCATCCCAAACCCACTTTGAGAGGTCTATCTAACTCTTCCCCATACCTCTTTATTTCTCTCCTTCAATTGTGGGTCTTTTAAGTTCCTGACCATTCAGTCAAACTAGTTGCAGCATCCTGTGAACTGGGATAGATCCATGCCTCCAAGGGTCTCTCTAGAAAATGCGGACGAAGGATGAGTCTCTATCTGCCAGAAACGGTTCCCTCCTCCACTGTTCTGCAGACCACAGCTGAGGAGACCACAATGCCTCATCCGTGCACCTTGGACTGATTCACCCCAGGCAACCTGATGCAGGCAAAGCTGTGGGTTAAAGGAACAGGCACACTCTGTGAGTCAGCCCTACATGTATCTTATTTGTGCTTCAAGGTCTGCTTAGATCTAACCCCACATTACCACTCAGTCTGATAAAGGAGTCCTACTGGACATGCTCCAACTTTACAACTGGATATATATCAATTTTTCAAAGCTTTGTTTCTAATTTTTGTTTTATGTTAGAGTATAGCTGATTAAAAATGATGTGTTAGTTTCAGGTGTACAAAAAGTGATTCAGTTATATGTACACATGTATGTATTCTTTTTCTAATTCTTTTCCATTTAAGTTACTACAGAGTATTGAGCAAAATCCCCTGTGCTATACAGTAGGTCCAGATTGTATATCTATTTTAAATAAATGTCAGTCCCAAACTCCTAGTCTATCCTTTCCCCTAATGCTTCCCCCCTTGTAACCATAATTTCATTTTCTAAGTCCTTGAGTCTGTTTCTGCTTTGTAAATCAGTTCATTTGTATCACTTTTTTAGGTTCCACATAAAAGTGATGCCAATGATATTTGTCTTTCTCTGTCTCACTTACTTAACTTAGTAATATAATCTCCAAGTCCATCCGTGTTGCTGCAAATGACATTATTTCATTCTTTTGATGGCTAAGGGATATTTCATTGCATATATTACACATCTTCTTTATCCATTCCTCTGTTGATGGGCATTCAAGTGGCTTCCATGTCTTGGTTATTATAACCAGCACTGCAACAATCATCTGGGTGCATAGATCTTTTTCAAACCATGTGATTCCCTCAGTTGAATATATGTTCGGGAGTGGTATTGCTGGATAATATGGTAGTTCCATTTTTAGTTTCTTAAGGAACCTCCATACTGTTCTCCATAGTGGCTGCACCAATTTACATTCCCACCATCAGTGTAGGAGGGTTCCCTTTTCTCTTTGCCCTCTCCAGCATTTATTGCCTATAGCCTTTGTGATGATGGCCATTCTGACCAGTCAAAGAAAACTCAAGTAGTAATATCAGTATCCAACAAAATAGACTTTAAAATCAAGACTGTTACAAGAGACAAGGAAGGACACTACATAATGATCAAGGGATCAATCCAAGAAGAAGATTTAACAATTGTAAACTAGTCAAAGAAAACTCAAGTAGTAATATCAGTATCCAACAAAATAGACTTTAAAATCAAGACTGTTACAAGAGACAAGGAAGGACACTACATAATGATCAAGGGATTAATCCAAGAAGAAGATTTAACAATTGTAAACATATATGCACCCAACTCAGAAGCACCTCAATATATAAAGCAAATACTGATAGCCATAAGAGGAGAATTGGCCAGGAAGAAAATAATAATGGGGGACTTTAACACCTCACTTTCTTCATTGCACAGATAATCTAGACAGAATATCAGCAAGGAAACACAAGCCTTAAAAGACACATTATATCAGATGGATTTAACAGATATTTATAGAGCATTCTATCCAAAAGCAACAGAAAATACATTCTTCTCAAGCACATATGGAGCATATTGCAGGGTTAATCACATGCTGGACCACAAACTGAGCCTCAATGAATTTAATAAAATTGAAATCACATTAAGAATCATTTCTGATCACAACACTATGACATTAGATATCAGTTCAGTTCAGTTCAGTCATTCAGTGGTGTCCGACTCTTTGCGACTCCATGAATTGCAGCAAACAGTCCTCCCTGTTCATTACCATCTCTCAGAGTTCACTCAGACTCACATCCATCGAGTCCGTGATGCCATCCAGCCATCTCATCCTCTGTCATCCCCTTCTCCTCCTGCCCCCAATCCCTCCCAGCATCAGAGTCCTTTTCAATGAGTCAACTCTTCGCATGAGGTGGCCAAAGTACTGCAGTTTCAGCTTTAGCATCATTCCTTCCAAAGAAATCCTAGGGTTGATCTCCTTCAGAATGGACTGGTTGGATCTCCTTGCAGTCCAAGGGACTCTCAAGAGTCTTCTCCAACACCACAGTTCAAAAGCATCAATCCTTTGGTGCTCAGCCTTCTTCACAGTCCAACTCTCACATCTTTACATGACACCTGGAAAAACCATAGCCTTAACAAGATGGACCTTNCACAGTTCAAAAGCATCAATTCTTTGGCGCTCAGCCTTCTTCACAGTCCAACTCTCACATCCATACATGACCACAGGAAAAACCATAGCCTTGACTAGACGGACCTTAGTCGGCAACTTAATGTCTCTGCGTTTGAAAATGCTATCTAGGTTGGACATAACTTTTCTTCCAAGGAGTAAGCGTCTTCTAATTTCATGGCTGCAGTCACCATCAGCAGTGATTTTGGAGCCCCCCAAAAATAAAGTCTGACACTGTTTCCACTGTTTCCCCATCTATTTCCCATGAAGTGATGGGACCAGATGCCATGATCTTCGTTTTCTGAATGTTGAGCTTTAAGCCAACTTTTTCGCTCTCCTCTTTCACTTTCATCAAGAGGCTTTTTAGCTCTTCTTAAAGTAAAAAAATAAATAAATAAAAAGAAGAATTGTTAATCTTCTGAAAAAAAAAAAAGAAAAGAAAGAAACCAACTCTGTATTCCTGTGATATAATCAACTTTGCTATAATATTTTATGCTTGTTTTATACTGCAGAATCACTTTTCTAATGGTTTAAGATTCTACTTTAACATGAAAGAAATAGTTCCAAAATATTTTTTCTCTAAAAGTAAATGTCTAATTATTGTGAAGTCAATGATATGACTCAGGGAAGGATGTGCAGAACTGCCTAGGATTCCTGGAGGGTCCTGCCTCAAAAAGCAGAACACTTGATGCAGCTGCAGTTGCTGCCATCTGGTGGCTGTTGTCAAGTCTGACTAAATCAAAGACAAAGCTTCTAGGTACTATGACAGAATGGAACTTTCAGAATAACGGTTAATAAGTCAGAGTATTTTTTAATCACTTGGTTTCCATCCCTATCATACTGAGCAGGGGAGGCTGACTGGAAATAACTAGCAATGTGCAAGGTCTCCAACACCTCCCTGTCTCCTGAGATGAAGTTGTTTCTGGCATTGTCAGTCCTGTTTATCCTCCCTTCCTTTTGTTCTTTCCCTCATCAAAAATGAGTCCTGTAAGATCTCATTTGCTGTTCCAAAAATATATGAACACAAATGGAAAATATTTTCCAATTATATCTGAATTTGTATAATCTTGAGGTACATTTTCATGCATCTTCCTTATTCAGTTATATTTAGAATTGTGTATATATTCAGGGGGCTTTCCTGGTGGCGCAGCCGTAAAAACTCTGCCTGCAATGCAGGAGTCCCAGGAGACACAGGTTTGATCCGTGGGTCAGGAAGATTCCCTGGAGGAGGCCACAGCAACACACTCCAGTATTTTTGCCTAGAGAATCCCATGACAGAGAAGCCTGGCAAGCTATAGTCCATAGGGTCACAAAGAGTTGGACACCACTGAGGCGATTTTTAGCACACATGCACACATATATATTCAACATCAAGATAAAGTTTTGTTTGATTAGTATCATATTAATCATGGCACCTTTTGTACTCAAGCTTGTCTTTTTTTGTAATTTGAACAACATCTGGACTTTAGTTAATAAGATTGTATCACATGTTAATTTCCTGTGTTTTTTTTTTTTTGACAACATAGTATTTCTTTATATTGTCAGAATTGGATTAGAAGTTTCAAGCCTCATTCAAATATTAAAATAAAATCACTAAGATAACAAACTGTCTAATTTTTCAGCAATAATACTAGATAACAAAATACATATAAAAGCAAAGGAGAAAAGGAAAGATATAAGCACCTGAATGCAGAGTTCCAAAGAATAGCAAGAAGAGATAAGAAAGCCTTTCTCAGCGATCAATGCAAAGAAATAAAGGAAAAGAACAGAATGGGAAAGACTAAACATCTCTTCAAGAAAATTAGAAATACCAACAGAAAATTTCATGCAAAGATGGGCTCTATAAAGGAGAAATGGTATGGCCCTAACAGAAGCAGAAGATATTAAGAAGAGGTGGCAAGAATACACAGAAGAACTGTACAAAAAAGATCTTCACAACCAAGATAATCACGATGGCATAATCACTCACCTAGAGTCAGACATCCTGGAATGTGAAGTCAAGTGGGCCTTAGAAAGCATCACTATGGACAAAGCTAGCGGAGGTGATGGAATTCCAGTTGAGCTATTTCAAATCCTGAAAAACATTTGCTATAAACTACACTAAAAATTTGTAAAAAGAACAAGACACATGTAGAGGCTAAACAATACCTGCTAAACAACCAATGGATCACTGAAGAAATCAAAGCGGATTAAAAAAGTAACTAGAAACAAATGTAAATGGAAGTACTTACAATCCAAAACCTATGAGATGAGAAGTTTACAGCAATAAAATATTACCTTAAGAAATAAGAAAAATCTCAAATAACCTAATCTTATACCTGAAGCAACAGAGAAAGAACATATGAAATGCAAGGTTAATCGAAGGAAGGAAATCATAAAGATTAGAACAGAAATGAATGAAATAGAGACAAACCAAGTGATATACAAAGATTAATTAACCTATAAGCTGATTCTTTGAAAAGATAATATATATATAAATTATACATATATATATATACATATATAAATATAAATTAATGGGCAACTTTTGTGTGATCACCCAGTGAACTATGATAAGACTTTTGGTCTCTCTCAGAGCCTCACAACAAAGCAAGAGCTCTTTCTTAAAAGGGAAAGAATTGTTTGGTGAAGATCTGATTTTTCTCGAAAGTCCTAGAAACCACTGCAACTATTTTTCTATTTTGAACTATTTTTCTGGAATTTAGCACAGCTACATAAAATTCTGATTCTCCCAGACACTTTAGACATTACTGGGTCTTAAGGACTGACTGGTTAGCTAAAGATCCACATAAATGGTCCATTGAAAAGACTACATGCATATGTCTTGACAATGAACTCATACTTCTGACAAAACTGACAGAGAACGTTACATTTAAAACTATAGTCACTATTGTTTAGGTAATGGATTTGAGTGCAGCTTGTGGTAAACAACCTGACTGCCAATGCAGGGGTCATAAGAGATGCAGATTTGCTCCCTGGGTTGGGGCTATCCCTTGGTGGCGGGCATGGCACTCCACTCCAGTATTCTTGCTGGGAGAATCTCATGGACAGAGGAGCCTGGTGGGCTGCATCCATGGGATCGCAGAGTCAGACACGACTGAGTGAGCACATAGCACATTGCCTCTGACACCCACAACCAGAATGGATTCTGCACAGGCCCTGCTTCATCACATCACTAGCTTTTANCGGGCATGGCACTCCACTCCAGTATTCTTGCTGGGAGAATCTCATGGACAGAGGAGCCTGGTGGGCTGCATCCATGGGATCGCAGAGTCAGACACGACTGAGTGAGCACATAGCACATTGCCTCTGACACCCACAACCAGAATGGATTCTGCACAGGCCCTGCTTCATCACATCACTAGCTTTTAAGCTAAAGTTCTGCACTAGGGGTATTGATCAGCAGAGCCTATTTCTTATGTCCAAGCCGAGAGGGGAGCTAAGCTGAGAGGGGAGCTAAGAGCAAATATTTAGCTTTTTCCCAGACATTTCTGAATATAAGAAGGGGATTTAAATTCTGAGCTGTCAAAATACATATAAAAGTCCACTTCATTAGGCATTCAATAGATGTTTATTGATCTGAATTAAACTGACCCCGCTTCTGTCCTTTCACATTATGATAAAATATGAGAAAGTGTGAAGTAAGGCTTAGTAGCTGGTCCCACAGCCGAAAGATGCCTGAGAATTTGACCCTGAATTTACTCCTTGCACCACTGATCTCCAGAACATCATGAATTAAGATAATATATGATTTAACTGTGTCCCATTCTCTAACAAAAATACTGTACCTTGTGAAGAAAATAAACCATGGGTTCCCTAAAAAACTTAAAATAGAACTACCATATGATTCTGCAATCTGACTCCTGGGCATACATCTGAAGAAAACTCTGATTTGAAAAAATATATGCACCCCAGTGTTCACTGAAGCACTATTGGAAATAACCAAGACATGCAATCACCCTAAATGGTCAAGAAGAGATGAAAGAATAAAGAAGATGTGGTATATATATATATACAGTGTATGTATATATATGTATATGTATGTATATATTACTCTCTCTATATATAATTGAGTACTACTCAACCATAAAAAAGAATGAAATAATGCCACTTTTAGCAACATAGGTGGACACAGAGATTATCGTATTAAGTGAAATAAGTCAGAGAAAGATAGATATCATTTGATGTCACTAATGTGTATAACGTAAAAAAATAATACAAATTAACTTATTCACAAACCATAAATAGATTCACAGATATAGAAAATAAACTTAAGGTTACCAAAAGAGAAAGGAGAAAGAGGGATAAATTGGGAGTTTGGGATTAACAGATACACAGGACTGTATATAAAATAGATAAGCAACAAGATTTGATATATGACACAGGGAACAATATTCAATATCTTATAATAACCTATAATGGAAAAGAATTTGAATATATATGCATATATATATATATATATATATATATATAACTGAATAACTCTGCTGTACATCTGAAACTAACACAACACTCTAAATCAATCTCACTTGTTCAGTCGCGCTGTGGAGAGGGAGGGATGCTGCAAACAAATATTACTGGCATGTGCTTGCAGTGTCTCATCTGTGCTTGTCTTTCCCCTGCTCACAGTGCACACTGCTCAGGCTCTAAGTTGCTCTGCTGGGAAACTGTCTGAGGCTGGTCCTAGGCTTCATGCACCTCCCCGGTCTAAGCTGCTCAGGCTCGGTGCTCAGGTAGCCTTCAGAGATGCAGATTCGGTTGGGCCTGTGTTTTGTGCCATTCCAGGTCCAAGTAGCTCAGAAGTTTGGAAAGCGCAGTTGCTGCAACTGGTTGCATTTCCCTGCTACTCAGTTTTCTGGGTGTACCGCTGGCATCCCTTCTCAGGCAGATGATGACTGTACAGAACCCCCAGAAGTCTTAGTTAGCAAAGAAGCCTGCTTGCATTTTGGTAGGTAATGTCTCTCTTGGGCTGCGATTGCCCCCTTCCAGCCCTTAAGTCTTTGGCTGCCTGTCACCGGAGGGTGATGGTCTACAGCCGGCTATTTCCATTCCGTCCTTTGTTCTGTGCACAGTCCTGGCAGTGTCTTATGTTTGAGCATTTTGCGTGGTAGCTGTCCCACAATCTGGATTGCTAGCCCAAGTTAGTTCGCTCTGGTCACACGCGGGCCCTCTGGTCATGCACGGGGCAGGCATTCTGGCCCGATTCTTTGCAGCCCGTGCCTCCCGCAGCCCAATTCTTAAAAAGCACTGCAGTCTGTGCCTCCTGCGCCTCCCTGCCCAGCCCCCACTTGCTAGTGGCGGATGCAGGTGTCTGCGCTGTTTTTCTACTGGGGGAGTTACTGTTGGGCTCGTAATCTGTTGGTTTTAGTTACTTATTTATTTTTCCTTCCTGTTATGTTGCTCTCTGTGCTTCCAAGGCTTGCCCCAGACTTGGCAGCAAGAATATTTCCTGGTGTTTGGAAACCTCTCTTCTTACGAGTCTCTTCCCAGGATGGGACTCCCTTCCCAGGATGGAGCTCCTTCCCTACCTCCTTTGTCTCTTTTTTCATCTTTTATATTTTTTCCTACTTGTTTTTGAAGCCAATGATCTGCTTTTCTGGGTGTCTGATGTCCTCTGCCAGCATTCAGAAGTTGTTTTGTGGAATTTACTCAGTGTTGAAATGTTCTTTTGATGAATTTGTGAGGGAGAAAGTGGTCTCCCCGTCCTATTCCTCCACCATCTTAGGACCGCCCCCCAAGAATAATTATTTTTAAAGAAAAACATTATTTTCAGAAATTAAAACATGCTGTACTAACAGCTTGAGTCTTCTTATATTCACATAGTACTCCTTGAATGTATATGAAAATCAGATCTAAGTATAGAAACAAAAGTGTGTGTTAGTCACTCAGCTGTGTCTGACTCTGTGTGACCCTATAGACTGTAGCCCACCAGGCTCCTCTGTCCATGGGATTCTCCAGGCAAGAATACTGGAGTGGGTTGCCATTTCCTCCTCCAGGGCAGATCCTCCCAACCCAGGGATCGAGCCCTGGGCCTCCTGCATTGCTGGCAGATTCTTTGGGTTTGTGGACACAGAAGACTACCTTTAGGCATTAATTTAACCACATGTTGTATATGTTCCAGGCCACTATCCCCTGAATAACAGTTATATCTGAACAACAGCTGTCAGGTTTCACACATTCACCTTATCTTAATGTGACTGATCCGGAGAGTTAGAAAGGGCCAAGCCCAGTTTAGCTTCACTTTCAATCTCCCCCTCTTCAGAATGAGGTTGATTATAGGATGGTATCTACCCTATAGGTCTGAGAAGCTGTAAAGGGGTAATCCTTCTACAGCAGCTGTGCCATGCCCAGAATACATCAAGTGCTCAATAAACATCAGTGTGGCTACCAGGAGCGCTCAGACAGCTTCGGGTCATCCTTTGACTCGACCAGGATATATCATCAGTTCATTCTCCCATCTTCTGTCTTCACGCCCATAATAAGAGGGTCTTCCCTCTGAACCCAGTATAAATGTTATGGGCAATCAGTAGATTCACAGTGTTAACTCTTTGATCCCTCTCCAGCTTCAATCTACTACAATTCCCATTAAATCCAACTCTCTGCCTACTCCTTGCATGCTTGCCCCCGTGTAAGTGAATGTGGATAAACACACACACACACACCCCACAAGCATTCTGGTTTGTGTAACCTTAACTTTATACCCACAAAACAATCTCGAGTAGGGCCCTTCAAAGGGCCCACCAGTCCCTGTACACTTCTCACTCAACAGAACCAGACAAAATTTTATATCCTGCTCCATGAAAATCTCAAAACATCCTCCACATCTCCCTCCTCTTCAGATCGTTGCTCAGATGTCACCTTCCTGATCATGACTCTCTGATTCTTGTGGAACTGTGATCCCACAGAACCCATTCTCCCAGCCTTGATCGGTACTCCCCGCCAGACTTCCCTCTGTCTAGCCTGCCACATCACGTGCTTCTGTCATAGGCATGGTGCTTGTCTCCCCTAATAGAACATGAGCCCCACAAAGACAGAAATGTTGCAAACAAAATCCATCCTGTTTACAGACATATCTCTATAGCCTCTAACACTGCCAGGCTCATAATACTTCCTCTCAGAATAGAGTCATTCAATGAATGCATCAATATAGAAAGGATGCTTGCTTACAAAATGGACAAAGAATTGGAAAATAAATTTCTTTTAGTAATTCAGAAATGTTGGGCTGAAGGTTGAGTGATAATGGATTTTTCCCACTTGGGAGAAGGGTTTTGGGTGATAATCACCGAAGAGAAATGGAACTAATCAACATCTTAGGTGGACATATCTTAGGAACACACTGGAACTTGAGTAGGCAAACTGTCCCTGCTCTCTCTCTCCTATGAGTGGGGCCTGGAGAGATGAGGGGAATGAACTCTTCCAAGAGTGTGGATTCTCATGAGCTGGGGCAGAGGCAGGGAGAGAAAATGTAAGGGGTCTGAGCTGGGTCCCCCAGATCTACCCTCAGAGGAGCAGTGCAGAGACAGGTGGTGGGAGTTCTCTGGCAGATGAATCATGTGAAATGGATGGAGTGTTGGAAACAAAAGCTCCAGAAGGCCCTGGATTTCTCTCTGACAGCCCTTGACTGTGTAACAAGCACTAATTACTTGGGGCTTAAGGGATTTTGGGGATTTTTGTTTTGCTTTTTGTTTATAAAATTAAAGCATTTGTGAATTCAGGAACATTTGTTCTCAATTTCTTTCAACACTTCCAATGTTCTCATTTGGAAACAGAGTTTTCTATCTCAGGCCTCTGGTTTTTTTGCCCAAAGACTTTTATCAAGATAAATTATGTGACCAACAGAGAAACTAAAACTTCTTGGATTCTATGATTCCTTATAAACTACAAACTGCTACCTATAAAACCTGAATTATGCCCATTTTACAAAAGCTAACACCTGTTTCACAAGTGTTGTATAAGACATTAAGCTAGCTCATTCATGAATTAATCTTTAATATGTACTTTCATGGACCAGATGAGATGTGGGAAAAGTAATCAAATAGCTTCTTCCAATAAGAACATTGCATAAGTGGATAAACTAGAAACAAAGGTTTTAGCTGTATCACTCGGGGTTTCTAGTGAAAGAACAAACAGACAGAACCCAGTCTGTCTAATTGATACAGAGGAGAAGCTTGCTCCATGAAACCACGTGGCTCCTGTATGCCAGGAGCCAGGCTCCAGACCCTAGGGCAGGGTTTACATGCAGCCGCTCCTCACGCTGCCTGCAGGACCCTGATCTGTTCCGCTGTCATACCTGTAACATGTCACCCCCAACAGACACAGCGTGTCTGCTGCACGCTTGTCAGAAGGTCAGTTCTCCCCTGCAGGCCTTTGCTCTCACCTCCCACCTTCAAATCTATCTTGTCTCCTAATTGGTAGGATCTAAGCCACACGCCTGGGACTTCCCTGGTGGCTCAGAAGGTAAAGTATCTGTCTACAATGTGGGAGACCCAGGTTCAATCCCTGGGTTGGGAAGAGTCCTTGGAGAAGAAAATGGCAATCCACTCTAGTACTATTGCCTGGAAAATCCCATGGACAGAGGAGCCTGGTAGGCTACAGTCCATGGATAACTTTGAAAGAATCTAATCAGCCTGTTGATTCTTTTCCTAGATAAAAAGAACTAAGGATGAAGAATGAAGTTAAAGAATCACTAGTTCTCTACTTCCAAGAGCCCCCTTAGCAACGCTGCAGGCAGATCACACAGGCAAGATAACATCAGAAGAAAGATTCATGCTGAACACAACCTCATGCCTCAATGAGTCACTGAGATAATTCCCCATTTTCCCCTTTAAAATCCTTTCATGGCTCAGAAGACTCTTCCAAGTTGGTCTCAAGACATGAGTCCACCTTCTCCCCAGATTGGTGGATTTTCTGATTAAAACACCATCCCTTTCTACTGACAGTTGCCTCTTGAATTATAGGCTTTTGAGCAGTGAACAGCTGAAACTGAGTTCAATAGCAAAAGTAGGGAAGATGGGCAAAAACAACCATTGGGGATGTGCAGCCCTGGTTATTACATCTGCTGCTATCTGGGCACCTGGAATCCAAGGGCTTCTCATCCCAGAGGCAACACTTCACTGACTCACTCTCAGGAATGGCTCCTCTCAGCAAGGTGCGTGGCCTGTGGAGAGCTGAGTCATTTTTCTCCGTTGAACAGACAGATCCCAGTAAGAGTTGGAAAGGACATCTGAGGTGGAGGCAGCACTTTATCTGCTTATAATTTAATTTTATCAATTTCCTCATTTCAGAATCTTCTCTACAGAAACTACTTACTCATGTTGGTCTTTGACTATTGCACTAGGCTTTTTGTTCTCACTGACAAACACATATTCTACCATTTGACATTTATATGGAAAACACATCATGCTTTTTTATTTCTGAAATGGAACATAAGTGTATTGAAATGTTAGTTTCAGGCCAGTTTATGTATTAAAGACCATGAATAAGATATCAAGATTAATTATTTTTAAAGAAAAACATTATTTTCAGAAATTAAAACACGCTGCACTAACAGGTTGAGTCTTCTTATATTCACATAACACTCTTTGAATGTATATGAAAATCAGATCACTAAGTATAGAAACAAAAGTGTGTGTCAGTCACTCAGTTGTGTCTGACTCTTTGTGACCCCATGGACTGTAGCCCACCAAGCTCCTCTGTCCATGGGATTCTCCAGGCAAGAATACTGGAGTGGGTTGCCATTTCCTCCTCCAGGGCGGATCCTCCCGACCCAGGGATCGAGCCCTGGGCCTCCTGCATTGCTGGCAGGTTCTTTGGGTTTGTGGACACAGAAGACTACCTTTAGGCATTAATTTAACCACATGTTGTATATGTTCCAGGCCACTATCTCCTGAATAGCAGTTATATCTGAAGAACAGCTGTCAGGTTTCACACATTCACCGTATCTTAATGTGACTGATCCGGAGAGTTAGAAAGGGCCAAGCCCAGTTTAGCTTCACTTTCAATCTCCCCCTCTTCAGAATGAGGTTGATTATAGGATGGTATCTACCCTATAGGTCTGAGAAGCTGTAAAGGGATAATCCTTCTACAGCAGCTGTGCCATGCCCAGAATACATCAAGTGCTCAATAAACATCAGTGTGGCTCCCAGGAGCACTCAGACAGCTTCAGGTCATCCTTTGACTTGACCAGGACATACCATCAGTTCATTCTCCCTTCTTCTGTCTTCACACCCATAATAAGAGGGTCTTCCCTCTGAACCCAGTATAAATGTTACGGGCAATCAGTAGATTCACAGTGTTAACTCTTTGATCCTCTCCAGCTTCAATCTACTACAATTCCCATTAAATCCAACTCTCTGCCTACTCCTTGCATGCTTGCCCCCGTGTAAGTGAATGTGGATAAACACACACGCACACACAACACACACACCCCACAAGCATTCTGATTTGTGTAACCTTAACTTTATACCCACAGAACAATCTCAAGTAGGGCCCTTCAAAGGGCCCACCAATCCCTGTACACTTCTTACTCCACAGAACCAGACAAAATTTTATATTCTCCTCCATGAAAATCTCAAAACATCCTCCACATCTCCCTCCTCTTCAGATCGTTGCTCAGATGTCACCTTCCTGATCATGACTCTCTGATTCTTGTGGAACTGTGATCCCACAGAACCCATTCTCCCAGCCTTGATCGGTACTCCCCGCCGGACTTCCCTCTGTCTAGCCTGCCACATCACGTGCTTCTGTCATAGTCATGGTGCTTGTCTCCCCTAATAGAACATGAGCCCCACAAAGACAGAAATGTTGCAAACAAAATCCATCCTGTTTATAGACATATCTCTATAGCCTCTAACACTGCCAGGCTCATAATACTTCCTCTCAGAATAGAGTCATTCAATGAATACATCAATATAGAAAGGATGCTTGCTTACAAAATGGACAAAGAATTGGAAAATAAATTTCCTTTAGTAATTCAGAAATGTTGGGCTGAAGGTTGAGTGATAATGGACTTTTCCGACTTGGGAGAAGGGTTTTGGATGATAATCACCAGAGAGAAATGGAATTAATCAACATCTTAGGTGGACAGATCTTAGAAACACATTGCAACTTGAGTAGGTAAACTGTCCCTGCTCTCTCTCTCCTATGAGTGGGGCCTGGAGAGATGAGGGGAATGAACTCTTCCAAGAGTGTGGATTCTCATGACCTGGGGCAGAGGCAGGGAGAGAAAATGTAAGGGGTCTGAGCTGGGTCCCCCAGATCTACCCTCAGAGGAGCAGTGCAGAGACAGGTGGTGGGAGTTTTCTGGCAGATGAATCATGTGGAATGGATGGAGTGTTGGAAACAAAAGCTCCAGAAGGCCCTGGATTTCTCTCTGACAGCCCTTGACTGTGTAACAAGCACTAATTACTTGGGGCTTAAGGGATTTTGGGGATTTTTGTTTTGCTTTTTGTTTATAAAATTAAAGCATTTGTGAATTCAGGAACATTTGTTCTCAATTTCTTTCAACACTTCCAATGTTCTCATTTGGAAACAGAGTTTTCTATCTCAGGCCTCTGGTTTTTTTGCCCAAAGACTTTTATCAAGATAAATTATGTGACCAACAGAGAAACTAAAACTTCTTGGATTCTATGATTCCTTATAAACTACAAACTGCTACCTATAAAACCTGAATTATGCCCATTTTACAAAAGCTAACACCTGTTTCACAAGTGTTGTATAAGACATTAAGCTAGCTCATTCATGAATTAATCTTTAATATGTACTTTCATGGACCAGATGAGATGTGGGAAAAGTAATCAAATAGCTTCTTCCAATAAGAACATTGCATAGGTGGATAAACTAGAAACAAAGGTTTTAGCTGTATCACTCGGGGTTTCTAGTGAAAGAACAAACAGACAGAACCCAGTCTGTCTAATTGATACAGAGGAGAAGCTTGCTCCATGAAACCACGTGGCTCCTGTATGCCAGGAGCCAGGCTCCAGACCCTAGGGCAGGGTTTACATGCAGCCGCTCCTCACGCTGCCTGCAGGACCCTGATCTGTTCCGCTGTCATACCTGTAACATGTCACCCCCAACAGACACAGCGTGTCTGCTGCACGCTTGTCAGAAGGTCAGTTCTCCCCTGCAGGCCTTTGCTCTCACCTCCCACCTTCAAATCTATCTTGTCTCCTAATTGGTAGGATCTAAGCCACACGCCTGGGACTTCCCTGGTGGCTCAGAAGGTAAAGTATCTGTCTACAATGTGGGAGACCCAGGTTCAATCCCTGGGTTGGGAAGAGTCCTTGGAGAAGGAAATGGCAATCCACTCTAGTACTATTGCCTGGAAAATCCCATGGACAGAGGAGCCTGGTAGGCTACAGTCCATGGAGTCTGAAAGAGTCAGACACGACTGAGCGAATTCACTTACACTTTGACTTTCAAGCCACAGTTCAATAAAGTTCAGTTCAGTCGCTCAGTCCTGTCCAACTCTTTGCGACCCCATGAATTCCAGCACACCAGGCCTCCCTGTCCATCACCACCTCTCTGTCAATCACCATCTCCCTGAGTTCATTCAAAATCAAGTCCATCGAGTCATTGATGCAATCCAGCCATCTCATCCTCTGTCGTCCTCTTTTCCTCCAGCCCCCAATCGCTCCCAGCATCAGAGTCTTTTCCAAAAAGTCAACTCTTCACATTAGGTGGCCAAAGTCCTAGAGTTTCAGCTTTAGCATCATTCCTTCCAAAGAACACCCAGGACTGATCTCCTTTAGAATGGACTGGTTGGATCTCCTTGCAGTCCAAGGGACACTCAAAAATCTTCTCCAACAACACAGTTCAAAAGCATCAATTCTTCGGCGATCAGCATTCTTCACAGTCCAACTCTCGCATCCACACATGATCACTGGAAAAACCATACCCTTGACTAGATGGACCTTTGTTGGCAAAGTAATCTCTCTGCTTTTGAATATGCTATCTGATTGGTCATAACTTTTCTTTCAAGGAGTAAGTGTCTTTTAATTTCATGTCTGCAATCATTATCTGCAGTGATTTTGGAGCCCCAAAAAATAAAGTCTGACACTGTTTCCACTGTTTCCCCATCAATTTCTCATGAAGTGATTGAACCGGATGCCATGATCTTCGTCTTCTGAATGTTGAGCTTCAAGCCAACTTTTTCACTCTCCTCTTTCACTTTATTCAAGAGGCTTTATAGTTCCTCTTCACTTTCTGCCATAAGGGTGGTGTCATTTGCATATCTGAAGTTATTGAAATTTCTCCCAGCAATCTTGATTTCAGCTTGTGCTTCTTCCAGGCCAGCGTTTCTCATGATGTACTCTGCATAGAAGTTAAATAAGCAGGGTGACAATATACAGCCTTGACATACCCCTTTTCCTATTTGGAACCAGTCTGTTGTTCCATGTCCAGTTCTAACTGTTGCTTGGTATTTGTAATTTTCTTGAAAAGACCTCTAGTCTTTCCCATTCTGTTGTTTTCCTCTATTTCTTTGCATTGATCACTGAGGAAGGCTTTCTTATCTCTTCTTGCTATTCTCTGGAACTCTGCATTCAGATGCTTATATCTTTCCTTTTCTCCTTTGCTTTTCACTTCTCTTTTTTTCAGTTATTTGTAAGGCCTCCCCAGAAGCCATTTTGCTTTTTTGCATTTCTTTTCCATGGGGATGGTCTTGATCCCTGTCTCCTGTACAATGTCATGAACCTCATTCCACAGTTCATCAGGCACTCTATCTATAAGATCTAGTGCCTTAAATTTATTTCTCACTTCCACTGTATAATCATAAGGGATTTGACTGGGTTATATCTGAATCATCTAGTGGTTTTCCCTACTATCTTCAATTTAAGTCTGAATTTGGCAATAATGCATTCATGATCTGTGCCACAGTCAGCTCCCGGTCTTGTTTTTGCTGACTGTATAGAGCTTCTCCATCTTTAGCTGCAAAGAATATAATCAATCTGATTTTGGTGTTGACCATCTGGTGATGTCCATGTGTAGAGTCTTCTCTTGTGTTATTGGAAGAGGGTGTTTGCTATGACCAGTGTGTTCTCCTGGCAAAACTCTATTAGCCTTTGCCCTACTTCATTCTGTATTCCAAAACCAAATTTGCCTGTTACTCCAGGTGTTTCTTGACTTCCTACTTTTGCATTCCAGTCCCCTGTAATGAAAAGGACATCTTTTTTGGGTGTTAGTTCTAAAAGGTCTTGTAGGTCTTCGTAGAACCATTCAACTTCAGCTTCTTCAGCATTACTGGTTGGGGCATAGACTTGGATTGCTGTGGTATTTAATGGTTTGCCTTGGAAACAAACAGAGATCATTCTGTCGTTTTATAGACTGCATCCAAGTACTGCATTTCAGACTCTTTTGTTGACCATGATGGCTACTCCATTTCTTCTGAGGGATTCCTGCCCGCAGTATTAGATATAATGGTCATCTGAGTTAAATTCAAGTCACACACCTAAACTAATTAATGAAATCACAGAGACTAAAGGGCAAAATGGCATTAGTGATAAAGAAGCCACTTGCAAAGCAGAAACATAAGAGACACGAGTTCAATCCATTGGTTCGGAAGATCCGCTAGAGGAGGGCATGCAACCCACTCCAGTAACCTTGCCCAGATAATTTCATTGACAGAGGGAGCCTGGTGGGCTACAGTCCATGGGGTCAGAAAAAAGTTGTACCTGACTAAAGCAACCTAACACACAAGGTCCTTTCCAGATCTAAAAAGCCATCCATCACTCAGTCATGCCTCTGGTAGACATTGACCACACATTCAAAAATTAGGATGCCCAAATTAACTACTTTTCTCAGTGCACTGATTTTTTAGGATGAAATAGTTTTATCTCTTTCAGACTTGATCATCTTTATCAATAAAAAGATTTTATTAATTTAAAAATAGCTTTTAAATGCACATGGATTATAGGACTGCATTCTTATCAAAACCAAAGAAAAGCATAATAGTTCTATCACCTCCCATCATTGCCTTTATGGTGGCCTGTTCTTCCTCATATTGGTGGAAATGACTGTCACCAACCTAGTGGATTTCCTTCTAGAGAGTTTCCATTCTTGATTCTCTTAGGATCTGAGGAAACGTAATTAATTTTTTGGCTAACTCAGGCAAGTATTGATTTACAATAATAATGAGTTTATACCAACAGACTCTTGAAAAAGAGATTTTCTAAAAAGTGTTGACTATTACATACTAAACTAAATGCTAATATTAAATAATAAAATATACATTATAGATATTTATAATGTTAAAAAGTGAGTATTACATTTAGAAAATCATGGGAATTTAAAAAGGCACAATGTCCTAAAATATCATTTTAGCAAAACCACAAAAAAAAAGGGTCTTCTAAAACTCAAGAAAATGATTCCACTTGTAAAATGCTTTAATTTACGATTGTGTTTAAAACTCAAGTCTGTACTTTCAGGTAAGCTATTTATATAGTTCAATGTGCAGATAAAACACTCATAACACAGTACCAATTCAACATACTTGAGACTGTAGTTTAAAAACACTTTCACTGTATGTTTCCCGATGACTTACGTGGTAAAGAACCTGCCTGCCTGTGCAGGAGTCAGTTCTATCTCTGGGCCCGGAAGATCCTCTGGAATAGGAAATGGCAACATACTCCAGTATTCTTGCCTGGAAATTCCATGGACAGGAGAGCTTGCAGGGTTACAGTGCATGGGGTCGCAAAGAGTCAGACACAACTGGGCACACATGCATTTTATGGAGAATCTGCAATAAATTATGTCTACAGAAAGCATCATCTTTATTACAGAATATTGGTGGAAAATTCTACACACAGTTTTGCTCTCATTGTGTGTTGTATTTCATGGGTTACTATTCTGACCACAGACAATAGGAATTGCAAATTATTCATTGAAGAACTGAACTGAAATTCATTTGATTACGTGTAGCTAAGTGTGTTCTGTCAGACCAATGAAACATGCTGGATGTACAGTCAGACCACAGAATAGGTACACAGACTGTGGCAGGTTACTTAATCTCTCTCACTTCTATACTCTTGTTGCTAATTTTAAAATGATCATAAGTGTAAGAGGACCTAATTCATGGAGTTATTGTGAAAGTAAATGAATTAATCCATGTGAAACATCCACAATAGTATTTGGTACACACTAAGAGCTCAATAGATGTCATTTATTATTATTACTATGCTATCATAATTGTTGCTTTGTTATTATAAGTAGGTTTCTATTACTGCAAAGATTACTTTCACAAACTCATGTATCTAATGAGTAAAATTTTGATTCAAATATCTATAATCGAAGTTTAGTGTTCTCATGCCCAAAAGTTTTAGTTATAATAAATTTTTTCTAATATGTACTTGTATCCTTTAAACAAAAAGTAGCTGAAATTCAGTCGATGTTAGTTTCTAAGACTCTTATCACACTCCTCGGCTTAAACTTCTTTCCAGAGCTCTAAGGGGAAAATCCTTCTTTAAACATCAATTTCAACACAATTGATGAAACTGAACATTTTAAGAGAAAGGAAATTCATTGACATGTGTTTCATAACTGGTATATTATTATAACAAAAACATTCATGAAATTTCCTAATCTCTCCAAATATCTGGTAGACCACTCTAGAATGTCAGCAGTATCCCTGTGGGATAGGTCTTTCCCTGTAAGATCAGAAACAAGACAAGGATGCCCATTTTTTCCACACAGTTTTGGAAGTCTTAGCCACAATATCCAGAGGAGAAAAATAAATTAAGGAATTCAGATTGAAAGGAAGATAACTGTTTGCAGATGACGTAACACTATACATAGAAAATGCTACTAGATCTCATTAATGAAGTTGGTAAAGTTGAAAGACACAAAAATAATACACAGAAATCTGTCGCTTTTCTACACACTTACAACAAAATATCAGAAAGAGAAATTAAGGAAACAATCCCATTCACCATTGTATCAAAAATATAAAATAAAATAAAATACCTAGCAAAAAACCTACCTAAGAAGGCAAAAGATCTGTTTACAGAAAATGATGTTAATGAAAAAAACTGAAGACTACACTCACAGATGGGAAGATATACCATTTTTGTGGATTGGAAGAGTTGAGATTGTTAAAAATGACCATGTTACTCAAGGCAATTATAGATTCAGGGCAATCCCCATTAAAATACAAATGGCAGTTTTCACAGACCTAGAACATTTCTGCTACTTATACAACCACACACACTGATTCTCAGAAGAGACCAGGAAGAGTTGATAAATGTCAATGCCCTATCACTTTACCATCTAGTTCCATCTACTTGGTTCAACTTTATACTTTGTTCCAAGTGAAATTCTCTTTCGTTGTTAATCCATCTTCCTATTTTTTATTATCTTTCTTTTTGGAGCCCTCTCCCAGTTTTCCAGCCTTCAGTAAGTCATCAAAACAAAAATGAACACCTAGTAAAATGAACACACTCCCTGCAAATGTTTTTTATTGCATTTCCTTTCTTCCAAGCAGAGTCCTTTCTGATGTGTTATTTTCATAAGGTTTGCTGGTGGGGGAGGCAGCTGGGTGACTTGTACTGAGTATAAACTTTCCTACTTTTTAGATAGCTACTCATACTTTCCAGTGTCTTGCTCACCCGCATTTGACCTGTAATCATTTTTGTATCACTTCTGGATAACTAATTTTTACTGTTGCTATACTCACTCTAATTTTCTTCAAGTAGATTCTCTTATAGTATCATTATAACTCTCCATTTCCCAAATTAATCACCAACTTGGTAGAATTATTACATTTAAGTTACCATATTATATATTCTCTCATCTAAATCTTTCATTAATACAGCAAACAATATTACCACCAACCCTGGTTACTGCATTTTAGCTACTCCCTTACTTTTGAGTTTTTTAGAGCAGACTTTTAAATTCCATTTTCCTGCCACTCACATCTGCTAAGGCCTCTTTGATCTAAACCTTATTTCTAAAATATTCTGATAAACATCCTGTGAGATAAAATCTTTAGCTTCACTAAGGTGAAATCATATTACTTTTTGCTCCCTGTCATTTACCTTCTAGGACAATCACTTTTATATGAAAAAAAAAAAGANGCCACTCACATCTGCTAAGGCCTCTTTGATCTAAACCTTATTTCTAAAATATTCTGATAAACATCCTGTGAGATAAAATCTTTAGCTTCACTAAGGTGAAATCATATTACTTTTTGCTCCCTGTCATTTACCTTCTAGGACAATCACTTTTATATGAAAAAAAAAAAAGAAAAAGAAAAAGCAGCTTAAGTTGACAGAACTTGGCAGCTTACATTAATTATTATAATGTGTAACATATCACCAACTTTGAAAACTGCCTTTATGCTCACCTAGCCTTCTTCCTCAGGGTCTGCACATTCGCCCTGGTTCAGGTTTTAGGAACCACCCTCATGGTCGGTAAGTTCTCAGAAGTAACAAGCAGTTTTCTTCAGTGCTGACAACCAATTCTCATGTGCCAGGAATGTAGTCTGCATAGGAAACGACACAAGATACCTAATAGAAAACTACAGGAAACGCCTAACCTGTTAGCGCAAACTTTACACGGCCCCACCTATTCAGGGATCAGCTACGAGAGCAGGCAGAATGTAGGTGACCTTCCAAGTGAAACAGGAGATTTAAAAGTAATTTTTTCAAATGTCTTTTTAAAAAGCCAGCTGACAAGAACTGTTTTCCATCATCCTTTTCAGACGTCTCTCTTAGCTTATTTTTGTGATTAAAGGCTTTTGTGCATTCCTTTATTCCTTATGTAAATTGCATCCACTTTGTTTTGTGTGCCCATGCAGCTGTTCAAGGGATTCCATTAAACCTCTGAGAGCAGAAGATGTCAAATTTCTCTCATAAATATCCCTGAATAAGAAATCAAAGTATTTAAATAGCATACACCATCCACTTTTCCAGATGTTTGTTACCTATGGCTTATTTCCAATAAATCTCTGTTTACCATGGGCGAATACTACATGCTACCCATAACAACCTCCACCTTGAAAGTCAGCTGCAACATTAAAAAAAAAAAAAAACAGAACTAGAAATTTCTTAATTTTTTGAATTAGTTGATGCCTCTGCCCCCAAATTCTCAGGGATTCAAATCACTGCACATATACAAGAAGCTTGGCTCCCGTTATAACAAGAGGGAAATGTGTAGGGCACAACTTTTGAAAAAATGACATAGCCCAAAGACACAATATAAACCAATTAGAATCAAATGGGTTCAAGATGGCACACAAGTTGACTATGATAAGATCTTGATCCTCAATCAGCAAGCTAAATGACAAACCCACAGGCACTATGACAACTCCATCAGTTCAGTTCAGTTGCTCAGTCCTGTCTGACTCTATGTGACCCCATGGACTGCAGCACACCAGGCTTCCCTGTCCATCACCAATTCCTGGAGCCTGCTCCAGCTCATGTCCATCAGCTAGGTAATGCCATCCAACAGTCTATCCTCTGTCAACCCCTTCTCCACCTGCCTTCAATGTTTCCTAGCATCAGTGTATTATCTAGTGAGTCAGCTCTTTGCATCAGGTGGCCAAAGTATTGGAGTTTCAGCTTCAGCATCAGTCCATCCAATGAATATTCAGTCATCAGCTAGGTAATGCCATCCAACAGTCTATCCTCTGTCAACCCCTTCTCCACCTGCCTTCAATGTTTCCTAGCATCAGTGTATTATCTAGTGAGTCAGCTCTTTGCATCAGGTGGCCAAAGTATTGGAGTTTCAGCTTCAGCATCAGTCCATCCAATGAATATTCAGGACTGATTTCCTTTAGGATTGACTGGCTTGATCTCCTTGCAGTCCAAGGGACCCCCAGAGTCTTCTCCAACACCACAGATCAAAAGCATCAATTCTTCAGTGCTCAGCTTTCTTTATGGCCCAAATCTCACATCCTTACATGACTATTGGAAAAATCATAGCTTTGGCTAGATGGACTTTTGTAGACCAAATAATGTCTCTGCTTTTTAATACACTGTCTAGGTTGGTCGTAGCTTTTCTTCAAAGGAGCAAGCATCTGTTAATTTCATGGCTACTGTCACCATCTGCAGTGATTTTGAAGCCCAAGAAAATAAAGTCTGTCACTGTTTCTGTTTCCCCATCTATTTGCCATGAAGTGATGGGACCAAATGCCATGATCTTAGTTTTTTGAATGTTGAATTTTAAGCCAGCTTTTTCACTCTCTTCTTTCATCAAGAGGAGTTAGTTCTTCTTTAATTGCTGCCATAAGAGTGGTGTCATCTGCATATCTGAGGCTACTGATATTTCTCACCGCAATCTTGATTCCAGCTTGTGATTCATCCAGCCTGGCATTTCACATGATGTACTCCGAATATAAGTTAAATAAGCAGGGTGACAATATACAGCCTTGATATTCTCCTTTCCCAATTTGGAACCAGTCTGTTGCTCCTTATCTGGTTCTAACTGTTGCTTCTTGATCTGCATATAGATTTCTCAGGAAGCAGGTAAGGTGGTCTGATATTCCCATCTCTTGAAGAATTTTCCATAGTTTCTTGTGATCCACATAGTCATAGGCTTTAGCATAGTCATTTAAGCAGAAGTAGATGTTCTTCTGGAATTCTCTTGCTTTTTCTATGATCCAATGGATGTTGGCAATTTGATCTCTGGTTCCTCTGCATTTTCTAAAACCAGCTTGAACATCTGGAAGTTCTCGGTTCACATACTATTGAAGCCTAGCTTGAAGAAGTTTGAGCATTATTTTGCTAGCATGTGAGATGAGTGCAATTGTGTGATAGTTTGAACAATCTTTGGCATTGCTTTTCTTTGGGATTGGAATGAAAACTGACCTTTTCCAGTCCTGTGGCCACTGATGAGTTTTCCAGATTTGCTGGCATATTGAATGTAGCCCTTTAATAGCATCATCTTTTATGATTTGAAATAGCTCAATTGAAATGGAACTGTCAAAACACTAAGGAGTGGTGGGTGGCCCAATTCTTGGAACACTCTACCTCTTCCCAAGAACAGTTGGAATAATCCTCCCCCTCATTAGCATACGAAATTACCCTGCTTATAAAAACTAACCATGTTACATTTTGTGGCCACACTCACCCTCTGCGACAGCCCACACTCTGTCTGTGGAGTGTGCTTCTCTCTGAATCCGAATAAATCCATTTCTTACCTGTCACTTTGTCTTTCACTGAATTCTTTCTGCACTGAGACATCAAGAACCTAAGCTGCATTCGGTTCTGAAACCAGCTACCGTGGGTTTAGACTGGATTGAGTCCCAGCCATGTGGGTTCAAGTGCCAATCTGAGGTAAATGGTTTCATTGTTAGGGAAATTAAAACTGAAGTCTTGTTCAAGCTTCAGTAGGCAAAGAAAACCAAGCAGGCCTCTAACCTTGATTCAAACCGCCTGGATGCTACCCTGGGTACCTGCCTGCCTGCTCACCCACAGACTATTTCCAGGCAGCTGGGCAGATCCTAGATAAGACATGGAGTAAGTCCTGGAATTCTCTGGAGCCCTGGAGATCTGACCAAAGCTCCTGGGTCTAGAGAATACCAGCACTCACAAAACAGGAAGAACTAACATGAAACCAGAGGTGCAATGTGCTCAGAGACTGATGATGTTACCAGTTTTCAGCCTAGGATTATAAACAGGAACCTTGAACTGAAATTTGAAGCTTCATCCAGGGAGCAGATGCCCTACTTGGGACCTTTTCCCAGTTGGCACTCTGGACTTGCTGTGACATGGGACTTCCCAGTGCTGGTTAGGTCTGGATGTTGGTTAAAATCCAGTTTGATAGTATATCCTCTGCTGTTTATATCTCTCTTTACTTTTAATGTCAGTATATTGAAAGTAAACTGGATAATTCTCTAATAAGTATTGGTATTGCTTAAAGAAAGTGACCTGGTGACTGCAGCCATGATATTAAAAGATGCTTGCTCTTTGAAAGAAAAGCTATAACAAACCTAGACAGCATATTAAAAAGCAGAGACATTACTTCACCAACAAAAGTCTGTCTAGTCAAAGCTATGGTTTTTTCCAGTAGTCATGTATGGATGTGAGTGCTGGACTATAAAGAAAGCTGAGCACCAAACAACTGATGCTTTTGAACTGTTGGAGAAGATTCTTGAGGGTCCCTTGGACTGCGAGGAGATCAAACCACTCCAACCTAAAGGAAATCAGTCCTGAATATTCATTGGATGGACTGATGCTGAAGCTGAAACTCCAATACTTTGGCCGCCTGATGGGAAGAACCAACTCATTGGAAAAGACCCTGATGCTGGGAAAGATTGAAGGCAAGAGGAAAAGGGGACAATAGAGGATGAGATGGTTGGATAGCATCACTGACGTGATGGACATGAGTTTGAGTAGGCTCCAGGAGTTGGTGATGGACAGGGAAGTCTAGCATGTGGTAGTCCATGGGGGTCACAAAAATCGGACAGGACTGAGCAACTGAACTGAACTGAATTGAACTGAAGAAAGTGAAAGTGAAAGTCACTTAGTCATGTCCGACTCTTTGCAACCCCATGGAATTCTCCAGGCCAGAATACTGGAGTGGGTAGCCTTTCCCTTCTCCAGGGGATCTTTCCAACAAAGGAATCAAACTTAGGTCTCCCACATTGCAGAAGGATTCTGTTATGATATTATTATATAATATTATATATAATTGGAATTATATATATTTAATATTATATAAATATTGGTATTTATATAATATCAATTATAATTGGTGAAACCTGGTATTATATCTATTTATGATATCTGTTTATCTGGCATTGCTTATCTGTTGGTTTATTTTGTTAACAAGTCCTCTGAACCTGAGATGAAAGTTAAAACTTCAGGCAGAACAGCTCTTAAGAAGAGATTCTAAAAGAAGAGGAAAACCAAGCTCTCTCTCAACAAAGTGGGCTACCGAATCACTGTGAACTGAAGATGCTCTTCCTAACATACAACCAAATTCTGTGAAAGCCCTTTTTAAATGCCTCAAAAATGGTTCCTCTAAATGTGTTTGTTTTTAAAGAAAATACAGTGTGCAGAATAGTGACAAAAGGAATATATGGTTGAAGAATGATATCAAAGAGGGCTCTTTTAATTTCAATATGTTATAGTGACAAATAGCCTGCAACAAAGAAAGACATACAATTTGTCTTGTAACTGTTCCCCTGCCCATTTGCTTGGCTAAATACACATTGGGTCAGGAATAAAGAAAACATATTGATTTAAGTCCTTACATATTTTAAGATAAAGTCTGGTAAAAAGAGCAGACTGCTGACAGTATTTTGAATGACAGACAACTTCTACTTAATGTTGATTTTGCTCCATGAATTTATGTATAAATTTCCATTTAATCTATAACCTTACTCCTATGTGTTGAATTAACAATATTTATAACAGAATATCTACATGGACAAAGGATTGATCTTTAAAAGCACATATAGAGGAGGATCTCTGTTACAGTACCTCAAAAATATGGATATAAAGTGTTTAAAAATAAGTGTTTTCAAAATATTTTAAGATCCATCTTTCTAATATTTTATTCTAGCAATTCTAAGCATCTATAAGTGAAATATTCCAGAATTCATAACAAATTAACTCTATATTAAGGATGTATTATACCGAGTATGACTAAAACACTAAGTAATATCTTAGTATACTTGGCATCACTAAGTAACTACTGAGATAATAATTCTAGGAATGGTTTCTTTCTCTAGTCTCAAACAGTTTCTCAAGTGAGTTGTTCCAAAGTCTGGGCTAAGAAGGATGTGCTAGGAAACCTTATTATAGTTTTAAAATCTAATCTGAGTTATTAGTCCATCCACTTGATATTTGATCAAGTGTCTCTAAACATTAGAAAGAAATAAAGATACATTGGTACTCTAAAACTCCCCCAAAACATGTAATTTACATTATTTGGAGATGTAATAACCAGAACTGAAATTAGACACTGTTAAAATAGATTGACTCCAGGAAGTATAGGGTAGGAATAGGTGGGAGGTATAGACACATTTTATTTGGGGTCATACTGCTCTCTTCAATTGTTTTAACACATATGTTTCTTTTTTAATGCAAATAATATCAAACATGACTATACCCTGAAGGTTCACATCCAAAGGTATGAAAATACAAATTACAAAGTGATCTATTGAGACACTGTTTATAGTATCAAGATATTGGAAACTATCTTTCTAAGTAAAAGGAAAGTTTAAATAAACTATGGCACATCTAACAATAGAATTCCATGAAGCTGTATAAGAAATTAGGATCTCTAACCTCATGTCAAGTGAATTATAGGATAAATGAGTCTACAAAGAAAGCTAAGTGCCAAAAAAGGTCTATCATATCTCTCTTGTAAGAAACACAGGATTTTTTTTTTTTTTAATGTATCTACTCTCTTGGACACAAAGAGAGGACAAATTAGAAATCACTGTTATTGGTTACCTCCCAGTGTGGATAGGAATAGAGTGAAAGAATAGAAGGAATTTGGGGGAATAACGCGTCTCTGACAGCTGTTTAAAAGTTCTAACTTCAGAACCATGAAAGTATTTCACATGCTTAAAAAAAAAATTAAATTAAATTAAAAAGAACTGTGAAATTAAAAAATAAAACCAAATAAACCAAAGTTGTATTTCTCATTAATAATAAAACTACACTAAGGAGGCAGTGAGGAGGGGCAAGGAAAGGAGAATAAACTTGGAAAACTTTAAACATAGCTTTTCAGCTAATTTTTCAGGATAAGGAAAGAAAATAACTTTAAAAAAAGGGTGAACTCCAGAAAGGAGACTCATTTTACACAGAAGCATCAGCTAGCAGCTCAAAGTAAAAGTCTGTGTGTATTTCTTGGACTGCAAGAAGATCCAACCAGTCAATCCTAAAGGAAATCAGTCCTGAATATTCATTGGAAGGACTGATGCTGAAACTAAAGCTCCAAAACTTTGGCCACCTGACGCGAAGAACTGACTCATTTGAAAAGACCCTGATGCTGGGAAAGATTGAAGGCAGAAGGGGATGACAGAGGATGAGATGGTTGGATGGCATCACAGACTCAATGGACATGAGCTTGAGCAAGCTCTGGGAGATGGTGAAGGACAGGGAAGCCTGGTGTGCGGCAGTCCACGGGGTCACAGAGTGTCAGACATGACTGAGCAACTTAACAGCAACAACAAAGTAACTTTATTGTGGATAATGAGAGAATTACACTGCCTTTTGGGAATGAAGCAAGAGTTCACAGCCCACAACCCCTGTCTCCATAGATGGAAAGTGAGCAGCACCATTCTTGCCAATTTTGTAGGATTTTTCTATGATCATAACCATTTGCAATCAATCCTGCAGCAAAGACTAACGACTGCCCCTCAGGAGTGCAGGAATACCCAGAGCATCAGTGACACTCGAGATCTCCATCTCTACTTCTTCCACATTTCTCCCCTTTCCTCTTGGGCTAGCATGTTGCTTAAAGGCTATTTCACACTTTCCTTTTAAATTAGATTCTACTGAAGAGGATACAACATCTATATTTTAAATTAATTAGTTTTCCTTCTCTTTTCACTTTTAAATACTGAAAAATGATTAAAGTTAATGATATGCCAGGCAGTCTGAGAATTCAGCACTGCCTGGCCCCTGCAGGCTGATGGGCGAGTGGTTTTCACTGTGATGCCTTCATTATGTGAGAACGTTTCATTCACTTAAAAACCTAAGTCACGATTTCCACAAAGTGAACAGAAGCTTATTCCCAGGTTCAAAGCCAAGTTTACTTTACATTCTAAGTTAAAGAAATAGCGTCTCATTCCTCGGCTTCCAGGTGTTGAAAAGACTTAGGGAAAAGGTTAAGTGGGTCTTAAGGAGCACAGATGGGGTGATCCAATCCCTCCTTCCTGCTGCCTTCCTCTCTTCCAGTGGAGGGGCATCCACCCCTAATTAGCCACAGCTGGGTATGAGCAGTACACACAAGACCTCCGGGAAAAGTCACAAATGCAAACAATGAAACGTGGCCATAATGTATGTAGTGAGTTCAGTCATGGCCCCAAAGACGTGCACACGCTCACCCCAGAGACTGTGAATCAGGACACATTCAGAGAGAGAAGTTTTGCAAACTATATAACCTAATGATATCAAGATGAGACCATCTGGATTATCTTCAAGGGGCTTAAGTTCAATGATGAGTGTCCTTCTAAGAGACAGGAAAAGACCAGAAAAGGAGAAAGGCTGGAAGAGCTCAAACTATATAACCTAATGATATCAAGATGAGACCATCTGGATTATCTTCAAGGGGCTTAAGTTCAATGATGAGTGTCCTTCTAAGAGACAGGAAAAGACCAGAAAAGGAGAAAGGCTGGAAGAGCAAAGCAGAGATTGGAGTTGAACAGCCATAAGGCAAGGGGTGCTGGAGCCTACAGAAATGGAAGAGGCAGGGAGGATTCTCCCCGCCCTCTACCCTCCCACCCCCACCAAGGCTTTCAGTGAGTGTAGCCCTGCCCACACCTTGGTCTGGCCTTCTGGCTCCCAGAATTCGATGTCTGCTTTCAGTCACCAAATTTGTGCTAACTTTCACAGTGGCCCCAGGAAACTGACAGTGTGTTCCACTTCCCAGTAATGAAGGCATGAAATTAAACCAGAAAATAAGGGTCCAGTTCCTATACTGTTTTTCTTCTGGACATGAAATGGAAGAGCATATGAGATGGTTTGCATGTGTGTGTAAAATGATCCTCTATAAGGTATGGATAAGTGACAGTTATTTCCAAAAAACAACTCAACTTTACTTAAGACTTACTGTCACAAACAAAAGATCCATTTCATTAAACACCATTGAAGTAATACAATTAAGGGGATTTTCCAATTTAAAATTTTCCAATGGTATTACTATCATTTAGTTATATTTAGAAATATGTGGGACATAATTTTTAAAGCTTCCTGGTCAAATAAGTACACATTAGATACTCTCTCACTAAAAAAAAAAGTCTTAGATTAGCCATGTTTCCATTTGAATTGTCCTTAAAAATGAAATAGTTCAACTTAATGAAATCAGGACAGTGAGGAGATCAAATCAGTCAGTCCTAAATGAAATCAACCCTGAATAGTCATTGAAAGGATTGATGCTAAAGCTGAAGCTCCAATATTTGGCCACTTGATGTGACGAGCCATTGATGCAGGGAAAGATTGAGGGCAGGAGGAGAAGGAGATGGCAAAGGATGAGATGTCTGGATGGCATCACCGACTCAATGGATGTGAGTTTGAGCGAACTCCAGGAGATAGTGAAGGACAGGGAAGCCTGGCGTGCTGCAGTCCATGGGGTCACAAACAGTCAGGCACAACTAAGCAGCTGAACAACAACAGCAACAATGAAATCTTGTATCACCGTTTCTCAAAACTGATCAGTGTAAGAATTCCTTGGGGGTAGATGTTAAAATGCAGATGCCTGGACCCAGTCCTGGATTCAATAAATCTACTTTAGGGTTGCATCTTGATTTTTAATCTCAGATTTTATTGCAGGTGGTCCTCGGGGTGGGTGGGTTACTTTGGCCACCTGATGCAAAGAGTTGACTCATTGGAAAAGACTCTGATGTTGGGAGGAATTAGGGGCAGGAGGAGAAGGGGACGACAGGATGAAATGGCTGGATGGCATCACCAACTCGATGAACATGAGTTTGAGTGGACTCCGGGAGTTGGTGATGGACAGGGACACCTGGTGTGCTGCAATTCATGGGGTCACAGAGTCGGGTACGACTGAGTGACTAACTGAACTGAACTGATGAGCTTGATTTTGCCCCTAAATGGAACAGTTACTCTGAAGCTTGAAAACAAAAGCAACAGACTCTGAGATTTCAAGAATTAACAAATTGGTAACACAGTATTTTCCTGTCCTCTCCCAACTGCCTGGTGCATCAGGCAAGATGGAAGTCCTCCACAAGCACACACACCCTGCCCTTTGCTGCCCCCAATTAATAGGGGTGGAGGTAAGAATGGGTCTTCAATTAAATGTGAGAAATCAAACAGAAGATTGTGAGTTCCAGCATTACTGAAATATTGGAAACTTCCCACATGATCAGAGTGTGGAGGCAATGACAGAAGCAGATACTTATCTATCCCAGATGGTTATGGACGTGACGGCCCCACCAAGAATCCTAGAAGCTTAGGAAGGCATGAGAGGGCAGCCAGACCTGCCAAGTGCCTCCAGAAAGATGAGGAAACAGAGAGAAATGTTGGATGATGTATGTCAGACCCACAGGAGCAACAGATATAATCAAGGCAGGGAGTAAGATGAGAAGAGCATCTACCTTGTTAGCAAATCCCTCAACATAGAACCATGCCAAAGGAAAGAAAAAAAAGGAAGACGTATTTTTACTAGAGCATAGTACATGAGATCTAATCAGTACAATCAGTAAAACCTATGGCACCCCACCCCAGCACTCTTGCCTGGAAAATCCCATGGATGGAGGAGCCTGGTGTGCTGCATAGTCCAGTCTATGGGGTCGCATAGAGTCGGACATGACTGAAGCGACTTAGCAGCAGCAATGGCTCCCAACTTTTCCCTTATGTCCTTCCCTCTATGTGTACCAACATCCTTATCTGAGGACAGAAACTGACATGCAGGGCGATCAAAGAAAATTGCCACACCCTCTCAGACCAATCTGGGTCTGCTATACTGAGCCGTACCCCCACCCCCACAGTTCATGTTGGTGCCTTAGCCCCCAATGTATGTATACTGTCAGGGTAAGAGTCAGGGTAAGTGAGATGACAAGGGTGGGCCCCTGAACCAAACAGGATTGGTTTCTTTGTAAGGAGAGGCACACAGAGTCCTCTCTCTCTCCAAACCCACATGCACTGTGAAAAAGATACGCAAAACCCACCTGCAAGCCAGGATGAGCCCTCACCAGAAACCAGCCTTGCCAGCACCCTGACCTGGGACTCCAGCCTCCAGAACTATGAATAAATTCCTGTTGTTTTAGCCATTCACCCAGTCTATGGTATTTGGTTATGGCAGTTCAAGCTAATTTATATAGGCAACAAATGTAAACTTCTGAATTCCTTTTTTAAATCACTTCTTACTTTGCCATAACCATATATTTTTACATCAATTTACTGCTGGGCAAACATATTTTTTTTTTTTCCCCATCTATGACATACATACACAGAATCTTAGAAAGAAGATGGAAGAATACCTCAAAAATCTGTAATGCACAAATCACCTACCCTCATCTTTGCAAAGAGAAGCATCATTATTGGTGGTTGTGCCTGCTCAGTCACTCAGTCAGGTCCAACTCTTTCTGACACTGTGGACTGTAGCCCACCAGGTTCCTCTCTCCATGAGATTCTTTAGGAAAGAGTACTGGGGTGGGTTGCCATTTCCTTCTCCAGGGGTTATCCACAACCAAGAAAAATGATAAAATATGGTAGGTTCTTTAATCCTGGGGACCCCATACAGCGTGCTTGTAATTGGTTTAGAGGTGGACACATGTCTCACTCAGGATTTAACCAGGATAATATAAACACAGCAAATATTTTTTTAAAAGGAAATCATTGCCGGCAATTTTTTCCACCTGTGATGGAAGAGTTGAAAAACTAGAAGGTGGGGATGGGAGGCAACAAAGCCACAACCATACCTAAGCCAGTGAAAGTGGAAATGGAGGTTTAACCAGAGCCCGGTGGCCTGTGGTGGGGGGCGGGGAGGTGGGGCAGTTGTCTGCAGAACCTGGACTCACTTCCACTGACTGGTGGTGTTGGGCAAAACAGCCAGGCGGTTGCTGGAGATGTAGTCCGAGGGAGAAGGAGGAACAGAAACACGCTTTCTCCTGACTGCCCATCAGTTTCCACCAGTGCCTCCCTTTGACCAAACCCAGCCAGAAACCAGCATCCTAGAGATGCCTACAAAGGTCAGACTCTCCTGGGAGACTGGAACGAGCCCCCTGTGTGACCCACTTCTGACAAATGAAGGGGAGCTGATCAGGGAGCTTCTCGGTCACAGAACGGTCAGCCCCTTCTGCTGCCAGGTGTGTGTGATGGCAGGAACTGCTGCAGCCAACCTGTCACCAGGAGGGCACGCCAGAAGCCACAAAGGGCGGCAGGGAAGACCCGGCTACCACCGCAGTGCTATTCATCCAGTGAGTAATGACTCCTAAAGCTACTCTTCTTCAGAACTTTCTTTTACATGGATTATACTCAGTAGCAAAGAGTCGGACAGGACTGTGTGACTAAGCACGTGCTCGTTCTTATTATTCAAGCCATTTGGAGTTGCTCTTTTCTGCCAACATGATGCAGTCTGTCTTCTAATTATTCCCTGTAGACATTCCTGCCAAACACCTCCACAGAACTCTCACAGTGTCATAATAATTAAAGCAATAAAAAAGAGTGACACCTGAAGCAAGAGCTCAATATCAAAGTAAACAAATAGCCCAAGTTAGAACATACAACAGCATGCACTGGGAGGATGTGTGAAATTTCCACCGCAGACTAAAAATATCAGAGACTGGTTTAAATCAGAGCTGCTGCCCCAAAGAAACAAGTTGTTCTGCTTCAGTGAATGTGGACAAAGGGCTTGCCTCTTCCTACCACATCCATCTTCAAAGTCATTGACTAGAGTGTCAGGCGCTTCAGCCATGAGTGGTCATGGCCTCAGGCACTGACTTGGGAGAATCACAATGGCCCCGCTGTCTGGGTACAGACAGGTTCCCACAAGGACACCAAACATTAAGGCTCCATTAGACGTGCTTTCATACAATCCATGTTGAGACATGTTCTGACAAAGAGCAACTCAGGAGAGGTGTTTATTCTGCTGCATCAAAGATTCACATTTTTCCTTTTAAAAATATTATCTTTCCACTATAAACATAAGCCTTAGAGTTTTAGATAGTTTATTTATATTACTATAGCCACCAGAATTGTTGTGAAGGAAGAAATCAACCATAGGACCTCTGAGTTATTAAACATAATGCCTTCAATGTGTGAGGAGATTAAATAAAGCCAAGAAGGGCAACAACAGGAGGTGGACTTGAACTTGAAACCTGAGTTGGTCCCAGATGGGCTGTGGTGTGGTCTGGGGTAAACCACTTAATCTCTGTGAGGCTCAATTTTCTTACTGCAAAAAGGGGATAATCATGCTGCTTCCCCCTCCAGACCTCTGAGGGAATTAGATTGTACAATACATATAAAGTACTCACACAGTGCGGGGCATTTACCAAGAGCTCAGAAAGTGCTAGTTTCACACCAGCTCAGCCCAACCTGAGAAGGAGAAGGTAGCAGCAGAGGATGAGAGGGTGGGAGGGCATCACAGACTCAATGGACTTGAATCTGACCAATCTCTGGAAGACAGTGACAGACAGGGAATCCTGGTGGGTGGCAGTCTGTGGGGTTGCAAAGAGCCAGACATGACTTAGCAACTTAACAACAACAACAACAACTGATTCAGAAATTTGCCAGAGCCTCTTCCTGCTCAAACTAGAACTCACGTTGTACAACCATATCTGCCTAGAAGAGCACACAAAGATCATTTAAATAATTTCTGTTCCCCCAGGCACTGAAAACTGGGTGTCTAGGCACTGTCGTTTAGCACTTCATCTCCAAATCAGGAGAGAGCCTTGACATCACCCAGCAGCATGTAACTGAGGACTTCCTGACCAGCTGTCATTCTGGTCTTTTGTTTCTACCTGCATTCCCCCCTCAAGCCACGTCATATGTGGCTTCCTACCACCAGAACAAGGCGGTCTGGCTTGAGAAGTCACAGAACTTGAGGAAATGTGGTTTTTCAACACCTTTCTATCAAATATAGGTAACACTTTTCCTGTTGGAATGTAGAAAACACCACTCTAAGGCTTTCACACTTCCCCACTGTAGTTGGAAATATTAACAGTTTGCATTTCCTTCTACAATATTTCTGCCTGCAGAAAAGGCATCTGGGAATTTTAATCTTAAAATAACAAACACTGTTTTAAAGAACTGCTGGGAAGAAGAGAAAGTAAGGGACTCAGAGGAATGAAAGATAAAAGAAGTGTGGGGACAGACTGGTGGAGTTAGCGTGACTCACATAAACAAACTATTGGTTGAATTGCAAAAGTCAAGGTCAAAAGACCCCAGAAACCATTTAAATGTTTATTTTATTCTAAAATCTTTTTTTTCTTGCTTGCTTCTGTGCTCATTTCTGCATAGAGTCATCAAAGCAGCTAACTCTGGGCTCTAAATTGTCCTATTTATAAAAGAACTAAGTTAAAACACACACCCTACAGGAGCCAAAAATTGGGGCATGGTAATGACTCACTGGAAAGACCCTGTTGCTGGGAAAGATTGAAGGCAGGAGGAGAAGGGGCCGACAGAGGATGAGATGGTTGGATGGCATCACCAACTCAATGGACATGAGTTTGAGCAAGCTATGGGAAGACGAGCAAGCTCTTGGTGGTGGACAGGGAAGCCTGGTGTGCTCCAGTTCATGGGGTTGCAAAGAGTCAGAAATGACTTAGCAACTGAACTGAACTGAATGTTGAGAAAGGAATAGTCAGGGAGGTAGTATTGACCACTGTTATCCTGTCTTCCCCATTTTTCATCATGTGACTAAGGAATCATGTGGCTAATGAACCTGTGGTTTGAATAATGCTGCATTCATTGGGAAAGTGGGAAAGTGTTAGTCGCTCAGTTCTGTTCGACTCTTTGCAACCCCATGGACTATAGTCTGCCAGGTTCCTCTGTCCATGGGATTCTCCATGCAAGAATACTGGAGTGGGTTGTCCTTTCCTTCTCCAGGGGATCTTCCTGACCCAGGGACTGAGCCTGCATCTGCACTGCAGGCGGATTCTTTACCTGTTGGGCCATCAGGGCGGCACCGATCTGAGAAACCCCAAGCTCAGCTCTTTCACCCGAGGAACACAAGCAGAGAATGTTCACCCTGATAGGACAACAGGGTCTCCTCTTCCTTGCCTGGACCAGCCCCATCCATCCCCCAGACTGACAATGGCCCTAAGAGGGCCTGAGGAGTGCCAGTGATGCCCTGGCACTCTACACCAGGACCCACTGGCCTCTACATCAGGAACTATGCTGTCCCCTACTTCTGATCAGTGCTTCCTAATAACCCAGTCACTGCTTTACTCCTCTATCCCATTTTCTAGTCTAGTCTTTCGAGGTCCAGGCCCTGATTATCTGTCCTGGTAGATGTTCAGAAACCTGCCAGCTCATTGTCCAGCTCCCCACAAGAATCAAGGTCTCCAGCTTTGATTCTGAGACATACTTGGCTATTTCCCCTCTTAGAAAATCTAGAGGCTAATCTATCTCCACACTTCTGACCCATTCTTCATCTCTCACTACCTCTAAATGCATTCACCATGGACACGTGGTGGTGTGTCTGAGCACACTTTCTAGATGTTCCCTTGAGAATTACAATACTAATTACAACTCCTGGCAGATGTATCTAGCTTTTTTTCTTTCAAGGCTTGGAGGGATATGTTTATGTAAATTGCTAAAGAAACTTAAAATGATAGCCATTTTTGACTTTATTTCCCAGAAAAGAAAGTGGGTTTTGCAGTATGCTTAGGTTTAGTGCAATAGCTAAAGTTGTTAACACAAATAGTATAGAAAAGAACTACAAGAAATACATTACTGTCAAGTTCGGTTGGGTTTGTTGTGTATGAAGCTGCTGCACCAGAGTGTGACAGCAGAGGAAGCCTGCAGCCTAGGACATGGATTTGGGGGCGGGATGGGGCGGGTCATTAAGTAAAGGGTGTGTGCCTGCTTGCTGCTGAGTGCTTGGGAAGAGATATGGAATGCTCAGATGATGGTTTAGATGCAGGGTGTCTCAGCAGTCTTCATTCAGGAGACAGAAGGAATAAAGAGGGGCTGAGGAAGTCATTGGTAAGAAAGAAGCAAGATGAGCTGGAAGATGAGAAATGGCCTTGGAAAGTATTCTTTATATAACTTTGGCTATATTTTGTAATGATACCCTTTTAGATTCCTTAGGTGCATTACAATCTGACTTCCACCAGGGCAAGGACAGAACTGGGGGACTTATGACTTTGGGAAACACAGAGTGAAGATATATGAGGAATATTATTTTCAGAACACCCTTATCTGAAGCTCTGTGCCTGTTCTGGAAATAGAGCTTTTTGTGTCACTGTGGCCCTCATGGCTCAGATCCTTGAGACAAGAGTACTGTGTTCTGTCTTCCCAAATACAATTTCAAACAGCAAAGTCTAAAATTATCTATGATTTCAGAAACAGTTTTCTAGGCACTATGCACCTGATAATTAACAAAAAGAATTAACAAAAAGCAATTCTTATAAGTTTATTACTGTAGTTTATTTTAGATTTATTTTCTAAAGAAAGAAATGGTTATTTAATCATAATTGTGAGGAAGGAGCTGGCCAAGTAAAGATGATCTCATTCTTAGAACAGTAGGATTTGCTTCATTAAATATTATAATCTCACCATACAAAGAGGATTTTATTTCCTTCTCTGAAAATCATCACCATTTAACAAATGGTTACTACTTTTACTTAACAGAGAGAATTTATTTTTTACATATTTTTGTGGAAAATTTCAGTCTCTGTGGATGTTCCTCGATGTTTAATAACATGAGAAGTATTACAATCATCACTCCAGTCTTGCTAATTTTATAAAATATTTAACCTCATGGTTACCATGGAAAGAACTAGGATTTTTCCTTCTCAAAATGCCTTTGTTTCTAACCTCATAATTACGATTGTCCCTAAATTGTCTGCATTTTGACAAGATGATAAGCACCCTGCATTCTGAATTTGTGACGGTGTATTAAGTGTGACTTTGCCCTTGTGCAGGGTCTCTTGGATACCAAGATGAACAAGAGCTAGCAGTCCTGTCACCCTTTCATACAGTTTATCTATGATTCCTAAAATCTGGTTTCCAAATTCAGCAAGAATCAATATTTTATCACTGAGAGGTGGACTTGTATAAAGCAAGTGACTTTAGGGGACCCTGAGAGTTTNTGTATTAAGCGTAACTTTGTCCTTGTGCAGGGTCTCTTGGATACCAAGATGAACAAGAGCTAGCAGTCCTGTCACCCTTTCATACAGTTTATCTATGATTCCTAAAATCTGGTTTCCAAATTCAGCAAGAATCAATATTTTATCACTGAGAGGTGGACTTGTATAAAGCAAGTGACTTTAGGGGACCCTGAGAGTTTACACCCATCTATTAATGTAAAAGCATAACCCTGGTCCTTGTCAATGCAGAAGCATGTCCTCCAGTATATATTCACATTACCTGACCGGAAGCTGAGAGCAATTTGATCAATAAGACCGTAAAATACATCTTTTCTTAGAAATCACAGGATCATTAGTTTTCATGGTGTCATTGAATCATCGCTATTGGATTAACTAATTGATACTCATAACAATATGTTACTCATTTTCACAAGGGAAAAAATGAGAATGTATCATTGCTTTCCAAGAACTAGAAAATCTGTTATGGATGACACAAGGAATTATCTTGTTATGGTTGCACACAGGGAAGAGTAATTTATGTGTTTGTAAGCATTCTTTTCCCATTTATCACTGATCATCACTCATTATATGATATTAATTTTAACAGAGCATGATTAAATAGTCACTCAGTGTGTGACTAAGATGTATGGCAGAGAGGAAGGGAACTGATATTTAAGTCTACTAGCTTTGGGAAAGTGATATATTCCTTTGCCCCCCTCCCCTTTTAAAAATATCAATATTTTCACCCATAATGC
The DNA here is from genome assembly GCA_006410635.1 of Cephalophus harveyi. Classification (NCBI taxonomy): domain Eukaryota; kingdom Metazoa; phylum Chordata; class Mammalia; order Artiodactyla; family Bovidae; genus Cephalophus; species Cephalophus harveyi. The sequence goes on along the minus strand of SJYT01039256.1, from coordinate 406,011 downwards.
CTTCACTCCCTTTTTCAAAGTATCAATACTCCCATTCATAATGCATTCACCCTTGAAAATGTTTGCTTTTGAGCAGTAAGACTATCAGCAACATTTTGCTTCGAAGAGAAAGATGAGCAAATTCAATAGAAGCACAGCTGTTATCATGTATGGACACTCTTGCCTCTTGTCTTTCTGACTCTCCAATACTTCCCTTCCCACACCTGATCTTTCATGTTATCAACTCTGAGGCTGAATTTCATCTCTACAATGCTTTATCTTGTCTCTGCTATGAGGTATCCTAAATCAGTTGGATTATTTAGGGACACATTTTCTAGCCAATGGTGGGCTTCCCTGGTGGCTCAGAGGTTAAAGCATCTTCCTGGAATGCAGGAGACTGAGTTCGATCCCTGGGTAGGGCAGATCCCCTGGAGAAGGAAATTGGAACCCACTCCAGTACTCTTGCCTGGAGAATCCCATGGAGGGAGGAGCCTGGTAGGCTACAGTCCATGAGGTCGCAAAGAGTCGGACACAACTGAGCAACTTCACTTTCTTTCTTTCTTTCTAGCCAATGGCAGGGAGGTCCAGCCCTCTGACTACAGTTTATTGAAGATTCAACTACATCCAAAGTTTAGGAACCTCTCAGTGACCCTGTTGCTGATGTCCTGGTCCAGGCCCCTATCACCTCCTCATCACCTCCTGTTGGATGATGGCAATAGTTTCCTGACATTTCCTTGTTTTCACTTCCTGAGGGGCAGCCAGAATTATATTTTCAAAGTTTAAGCTGGATCATGTCACTTCCTTACTCAAAATTCCACAGTTATTCCCTAGTTAACTGAGACCAAAATCCAGAACCCTACCACAGCCAACAAAGCTCTGTAGGATCTTCGCTGACTATCCCTACAGTCTCCTCTATACTCCTTCCACTGCTGCCATACATGTCAGAGATGTGCAAAATGATAGAAAAAGAACATAGCTGAGAGTCAGCTCTAACTATGCCTACTTTGTGAAACACACCTCTGGACTTTTGGCTTATTATCTTCATCCATAAAATAGAGATAATATCTTCCCCCATAGAATTGGTATGAGGATCAAATATAGGTATGGTGTCTGGCAGAGGGTGGGGAATAAATTTATGGCTATATTTTGAAGCACTGTTTTTGCTAATTTGTTTGACTGGTTGGTTTGCTCAGAGAATCCTAAACATGGGCTATTCAATAGCTATATAAAGAGAGATCAGAAATCTCCATATGCAGTAGTGAATCCCTGTAAAATAGTTATCCCTTTTTGCATCATTACTATGGAAGAAGAACTGAGACATCAAAAGTAAGAAGAAACTCCAGAGCATCTTCTTAGCACCTGAGAATCACTGAAGGTCTCCTGCTGCTGCTGCTGCTGCTAAGTCGCTTCAGTCTTCCTACAGGTGCTTATACTCTGCAATCATCCTAGGACATGGAGCAGTTCCTTACCTCAACCCATCAGTTTGCCTTTCAAGGATTTTATGAACTGACTTTTGCATTTTCTTTCCTTGCTTCCAGAGCTTTCCTGAAATCTTAGACTCACGAATTCCAGGCTTTGTTGTTCAGTCACTCAGTCTTGTCCGACTCTTTGTGAACCCATGGACTGCAGCACAAAAGGCATCCCTTTCCCTCACCACCTCATGTTCACTTCATCCATGATATCGTCCAGCCATCTCATCTTTTGATGCCCTCTTCTCCTTCTGCCCTCGATCTTTCCCAGCATCAGGAACTTTTCCAATGAGTCTTGTGTTCACATAAGATGACCGAAATACTGGAGCTTCAGCTTCAGCATTAGTCCTTCCAGTGAATACCCAGGGTTGATCTCCCTTAAGATTGACTGGTTTGATCTCCTTGCTGTCCAAGGTACTCTCAGGAGTTTTCTCTAGCACCCCAGTTCTAAGGCATCAATTCTTTGGCGTTCTGTGAAATACTGGAGCTTCAGCTTCAGCATTAGTCCTTCCAGTGAATACCCAGGGTTGGTCTCCCTTAAGATCTCCTTGCTGTCCAAGGTACTCTCAGGAGTTTTCTCTAGCACCCCAGTTCTAAGGCATCAATTCTTTGGCGTTCTGCCTTCTATACAGTCCAGCTCTCACAACCATATGTGACCATTGGGAAGACCATTGCCTTGACTATACAGACTTTTGTCAGCAAAGTAATGCTGCTGCTTTTCAGTACACTGTCTAGGTTTGTCATTGCCTCCCTGCCAAGAAGCAATCATCTTCTGATTTCATGGCTTACTATCAAACAATCTAAATTTCTACTTTGTACTATTTTCCTTAAGTATTTCATGTGTGTTATTTTTCTTCTAGACATTTTAATGCCGCTAACTACAATGTAATGCAACATAGGTGCCAAAATACCAGAGAACATTAGGAAAATCTAAAAGTCATTAATAAGAGCCATGCATCCCTGATCTTTCTTGAAGTATAAAAATGTTTAAGCTTGATAATACCCAACTTCCTTCATCAGCTTGGAGACAATTCTAATAGATCCATCAACCTGATGGGCTATGGGGTTAAACAGTTTAAGGAACAGGAAGGTATAGCAGAAGAAACTCTTGTTTCAGTACAGGAAAATCAGATCACATCCTTTCTTCCCATTTGTAGCCAAGGAAATTCAGCAGACTCTAATGCTCTGCCATCATTGCCCTGTTCAAGAAGAAACCCCATTATGTCAAAAAGTGAAGCTCACCTTGTACCCTGTAGGCCATTAAGGTGCATAGAAAAAGAAGTAGGATTGTTATTAGTCTCCATAATAATTACAATCAAGATCATAAACATTTGAGGTTAAAATATCTTTTCAAGAATACAGGTTGCTCGATTTGTATACTTGACAAACAGTAAGGGAAATTTCATTTGGTCCTAATTAACCAGTCTGCTTTGTGATTCCTCCTAGAGCAGAAGGCAGCATCTAATCAGTAATGACCCAGCCCTTGTCCTGCCTCCTGTCCCAGGTCAGCCACATGTCTGCAGGGACTGCTCCAACCACTCTTCAACATCAATGAAGGTACAAACAGGATCAGTGAATCGCATTCAGTAAGTATCCTTCTGACCTGGAATGTGCAGCACATACAAATGTGATGAGGTATTAATTTGAGAGAAGTGAATACAAATTAAAGCAGACTTCCTACTGCTCAGACATCTCCAAGAGTTATTTATAAGGAAGTAGAAGACAACCAGTTCTCCCGTATTATGTTTCTTGTTAATAGAATGACTCACCTGTTAATACTAGATGGAGTCTGAGGGTCAGTACTTCCAGCACCACGTATGTTGTAGCCTCACTTTGTGTATATTCTACAAATTTAACTGACAGATGCCAGCCCTCATCTCTCTTTGTGAGCAATTGTACCATCACTAAAACATACTGCCAGATATCACGTCTGATATGATTGTCAGTAATGTATTTTCTTGAAGACACTGATTTTACCTGTTAAAATAATTTCTAGCAAGTTTGAACATACAGTTTCTTGTAGGGCAGCATATCATATTTATATACACCTACTTCATTAAGTAATATTCAATGTAAAAATCACCAGACAAAATCACCTAGAAAGTGCAGGAAGCTATTCTGTATAGTGTAGGTAATATGTCCTGATAAAAATCCCTTATTTTTTAAATACTCATGTTTGTGGCATTAAATATTACAGAAAATCCTATTATATTGTTGGAGTTTTCTGAAGGGATTTCAATCGCCCACACAGATTATCCAAACTTCCCAGAACACAAAATTTCAGCACCCAAATTTATTTTCCTAGAATGCTTACAATATTCAGACGTGACCTAAAATACCATTTTAGATGATTAACCAGATATTGAGTTGAAAAGTATTCTTCCCATATTAATTAATGAATATATAATAAGTAATTTTATTTAATTGTAGTACATTAAAATAGCTAATAAAGTTGCAAAAATTGTTTTTGTAAGTTTGTATTAAAGGGTCATAAAATTATTTTCAGAGCTATTTGAATGAGCTTTATTTAGGAATCATTTTTGTCATACAGTGGCTCTCATCTGATTCAACCTACACAATAAGTAGTCTGAGATGAAAAGTAAAACAAATAAGGGAATTTCAGGGTCACAGGGCTGTGAGACAGCTGTGTACATTTCCTAGGTGGGGTGCCTTCCTTGGAAGCTGGTTGCCTCAGCTGTTTCACTGCCATTGAGTAGTTGTGGGAAAAGAATGGACCAACAAGTAAGAGACCAGGCTCCAGGCTCAGAAGATTATCTCCTGAAGAACCCTGGCTATGGTTACTCACACATAGAAATGCCCAGAAACAAACAGACCAGAGTCTCTCCAGGCTGTTTGAGGAAAATGTATGACCAACATATCCCCAAGTGTAGTTTTCAAAAACCTGCTTGGGGCTGGTGCACTGGGATGACCCAGAGAGATGATATGGGGAGGGTGGTGGGAGGGGGGTTTAGGATTGGGAACTCAGGTACACCCATGGCGGATTCATGTCAATGTATGGCAAAACCAATACAGTATTGTAAAGTAAAAAATATATAAAAAGAATAACAAATTGAAAAAAAAAAACAAAAAACTGTGCCTATTCAAACAATCACCTGGACCCTGAACCCAGGGAGAAGAGGAGCTGGAAAAGCCCAGCAAAGTCAATTCCTGATGTTTCCTTAAAGATCCTTCCAGAGAGTCTGTTCAGGGATCGTGGACGGTGGTGGAGAGGGAGTTCTCCCCAGGAGATGGAACCAGGATGCCAGGTGGGCTACTGAGGAACCGGCCCTGCCCCCCTAGTACCATGGGCAGCTCATCGTGGACAGTAGAGCTGAGCCTGGCTGGCTCCACAGAACTGTAATGCAAGGCAGAAGAGAGGAGGGTGCAGAAGTGCAGCAAGAGCGAGACAGAGAACCTTCTCCTCTGGCCACGAAGAACCAACCCCCTTTCCAACAGCTGTGACTCAAGACGTAGAATGTGCCAAAATTTGGTGGTGGGAGCCAGGAATTGCCCTTAGGTAGCAGTTATACAACATGGAAGCCTTCCCTGTAGCTCAAACGGTAAAGAATCTGCCTGCCATGTCGGAGACCAGGTTTCAGGTCCTGGGTTGGGAAGTTCCTCTGGAGAAGGGAATGGCAACCCACTCCAGTATTCTTGCCTGGAGAATTCCATGGACAGAGAAGCCTGGTGGGCAACAGTTCATTGGGTCACAGAGAGTCAGACACGACTGAGCGACTAACACACACACACACACACACACACACACACAAGGAAGAAGGAAGAGGCTGCTGAAGAGCCTCACTTGGGAAAACTCTTATTAAGCAATGATCATATGAAACTTTTCATATATATCCAATCACTATCATTTTTCACGGGTTCTGCTGTCCTTCCAACATGACAACATAATTCACACGAGTTCTCTGACTCTATAGCAAAGACCACTTCCCTTCAGGGTCCAAAAGCATGTCTCTCACTTCCACTTGAGGCCTCACCAGGCGCACTTTTAACACTCATATTCCTAACAGCACTGTGTTCACAATGATAGGTGTGTTCTCTAAGGTGCTAGAAATATTTCTGTGCTCTTCTCCCTTCTTTCTGAGGCCTCATCACTATTACCTTTAACATTCATATTTCCATCAACAATCTCTTCAAGGCAATCTATCAAGCACCTCAAAACTCTTACAGCTTCTATACATCTTTGAATTCCAAAGCCAATTCTTTATTTTGGGGTATTTTTGTGGCAATAGCACCCTGTTTTCTGGTACCAGAATATGCCTTAGCATCCTAGGCCTACACGTATATTCAATTTCCTGTCTTGCTAAATAAAAGTATAGGTTCCATGCATGCTAAGTTGCTTCAGTAGTGTTTGACTCCTTGCAAACCTAGCCTTCCAAACTCCTCTGTCCATGGGATTCTCCAAGCAAGAATACTGGGGTGGGTTGCCATGCCCTCCTCCAGGGGTTCTCTAAAGCGTGAACTTGTTCAGTTTAGTTATCTACTGTATCCCATTGCCAAGATTCTAGAACACAACCTAGCATATTAGTACTCAAAAAATGAATGCATGAACTAACAAAATCAAGCACAAAGAATAAAACCGATGTCATTCTTTTCCCATAGTGATCAAACATTGGGAAGCTGATGAACAGTAAAAACTTTGGGCACTTTAAATGCAAATTCGTTTTTTCTTTCAAAATCTATGTATATTACACCCTCTTCCCTCCCCCCCACCAACCCCCACAGAATGAGGTGCTATTTCTGGAGAGTAAAATAGCTTCTGAAAATGAATAAGTTCTCTGTGCTGGGAGGAACAAGGATGTCACTTCAAACAGTGAGAGGACACCTGGTCAACTCAAGAAGAAAATAATTGACTCATTCAAAATATTTGTTTTTGATATTGACCAGAGCAGGTAGGTCAATTGTCAGTTTCATCTCCATTGTTACTTGCAACTGGGCTTTATGCGGATTTATTACAAATCATCAATTAAGATACTGTCAATTTTTTCAAGTCATTATTCTCAATCTTCTGACTAAAAGTCAGAATACATAAAAGGTGGAAAAGCTACAGATAAATAAAACACAGTAACTCTTAGTCTAAGTCACATATAGATTTAGTAACAGTATTCTTTTTTGCCTTCCTTTATTGCTATATTAACAGCAAACCTGGGCTCAACTTCTTAACTTAGATACATGATTATGATGATCAGTAAGTCAATTAGTTTTCTTTTCATTACATTTATTGTATAAGTAAATTAGCACAGATTAAAAAAATACCTTTTTATGAAGCCTTATAGAACAAGAACCAGATGAAAACTATAGTGATGTAGTATACCAAAAAAATTTTAATAGTGACATAAAACTGGTACTTGGGAAAATGCAATATAAATCTTTAAGCAGGATATAATTATACAAATCAGGCTTCCCTTGTGGCTCAGCTGGTAAAAATCTGCCTGCAAAGTTCAAGACCTGAGCTCGATTCCTGGGTTGGGAAGATCCCCTGGAGAAAGGAATAACTATCCACTCCAGTATTCTGGCCTGGAGAATTCCAAAGGTGTCCCAAAGAGTTGGACATGACTGAGTGAATTTCACTTTTCAATTATACAAATTCTAAAAGACTGGAATATTACTTGAATAAATGGTCATAAGGAGACTTTAATATCTAGTGAACAAAATTAAAATGAAGGCAAAAAGTTTAAAATTATCACAGAAAATTATTTAGTTATTCTGGCAAATATAGGCACCAAGTCATTCTCTTTGCCCATTGAGCTAAATAAGTCAAGAAAATGAAAGTATTGGGAGCTGAATTATACTGAAAATGTAAACATTCAGAAAATTTTTCATTCATTAAAGTTGCCTTTTCATTATTAACTACAACACATGGAAAATTAGATACAGTGGGAAAGACAATCTCAACATCAGTTCACTTCAGTTCAGTCACTCAGTCATGTCTAACTCTTTGCAACCGCATGGACTGCAGCACGTGAGGCCTCCCTCTCTATCACCAACTGCCAGAATGTACTCAAAGTCATATCCATTGAGTCGATGATGCCATCCAACCATCTCATCCTTGGTCATCCCCTTCTCCTCCCGCCATCAATCTTTCTCAGCATTAGGATCTTTTCCAATGAGTCAGCACTTCACATCAGGTGGCCAAAGTATTGGAGTTTCAGCTTTAACATCAATCCTTCCAATGAATATTCAGGACTGATCTCCTTTAGGATGGACAGGTTGGATCTCCTTGCAGTCCAAGGGATTCTCAAGAGTCTTCAACACCACAATTTAAAAGTGCGCAGCTTTCTTGGTGGTCCAACTCTCACATCCATACATTACTACTGGAAAAACCATAACTTTGACTAGATGGACCTTTGTCAGCCAAGTAATGTCTCTTCTTTTTAATATGCTGTCTAGGTTGGTCAAGAAACAAGCGTCTTTTCATTTCATGGCTGCAGTCACCATCTGCAGTTATTTGGTAGCCTGAGAAAATAAAGCCTGTCACTGTTTCCATGTTTTCCCATCTATTTGCCATGAAGTGATGGGGCTGGATGCTATGATCTTTGCTTTTTGAACGTTGAGTTTTAAGACAGCTTTTTCACTCTCCTCTTTCACTTTCATCAAGAGTCCATTCAGTTCCTCTTTGTTTTCTGCCATAAGAGTGGTGTCATCTGCATGCCTGAGATTCTTGATACTTCTCCCAGCAATCTTGATTCCAACTTGTGCTTCATACAGCCCGGCATTTCATATGATGTACTATGCATGTAAGTTAAATAAGCCTGGTGATAATATACAGCCTTGATGTACTCCTTTCACTATTTGAAACCAGTCTGTTGTTCATGTCTGGTACTAGCTGTTGCTTCTTGACCTGCATACAGATTTCTCAGGAGGCAGGGCAGGTGGTCTGGTATTCCCTTCTCTTGAAGAATTTGCCACAGTTTATTGTGATCAACAAAGTCAAAGGCTTTGGCATAGTCAATAAAGCAGAAGTAGATGTTTTTCTGAAACTCTCTAGCTTTTTCTATAATCTAACAGATGTTGGCAATTTGATCTCTGGTTCCTCTGACTTTTTGAAATCTTCCAGCTTGAACATTGGGAAGTTGTTGGTTGAGGTACTGTTGAAGCCTGGCTTGGAGAATTTTGAGCAGTACTTTGCTAGCATGTGAGATGAGTCCAATTGTGCAGTAGTCTGAACATTCTTTGGCATTGCCTTTCTTTGGGACTGGAATGAAAACTGACCTTTTCCAGTCCTGGGCCACTGCTGAGTTTTCCAAATTTGCTGGCATCTTGAGTGCAGCACTTTCACAGCATCATCTTTTAGGATTTGAAATAGCTCAGTTGGAATCCCATCACCTCCACTAACTTTGTTCCTAGTGATATTTCCTAAGGCCCACCTGACTTTGGACTCCAGGATGCCTGGCTCTAGGTGAGTGATCATACCATCATGGTAATCTGGGTCATGAAGATATTTTTTGTATAATTCTTCTGTGTATTCTTGCCACTTCTTCTTAATATCTTCCACTTCTGTTAGGTCCATACCATTTCTGTCCTTTGTGTGCTCATCTTTGCATGAAATGTTACCTTGGTATCTTTAATTTTCTTGAAGAGATCTCTAGTCTTTCCCATTCTATTATTCTCCTCTATTTCTTTGCATTAATCACTGAGGAAGGCTTTCTTATTTCTCTTTGATATTATTTGGGCCTCTGCTTTCAGATGGGCATATCTTTCCTTTTCTCCTTTGCCTTTCAATTCTCTTCTTTTCTCATCTATTTGCCAGCCCTCCTCAGACATCCATTTGCCTTTTTTTTTGTTGTTTTTTTTTCTTGGGGATGACCTTGATCACTGCCTCCTATACAATGTCATGAACCTCTATCCACAGGCCCTCTGTCCATAAGATCTAATCCTTTGAATCTATTTGTCACTTCAACTATATAATCATAAAGGATTTGACTTAGGTCATACCTGAATGGTCTAGTGGTTTTCCTTACTTTCTTCAAGTTACATTTGAATTTATCAATAAGGAGTTCACGATCTGAGTCACAGTCAGCTCCTGGTTTGTTTTTTCTGAGTGTATAGAGCTTCCCCATCTTTGACTGTAAAGAATATAATCAATCTGATTTCAGCATTGATCATCTGGTAATGTCCGTGTAGAGTTGTCTCTTGCTTTTTGGAAGAGGGTGCTTGCTGTGACCAGTGTGTCCTCTTGGTCATAGCCAATCTCAACACAGTTTTAGTAAAAGTGGTGCTGAACTCTCTGAAATGTAGTTTATCTATATGAAGATGAACCAGACACTCTTTACCCAAATAAACCTGTATTCATGTAACCTGTATTCTTGTTTGGGGAGATAATGTTCATGGCACAGGAAGGTAAATAGACTCAGCTAGTTAGTGGGAGAGCTGGGGGTTGAAGGGATGGCAGTTGACTCCAGAATCTCCACCCACCAACCACTGCCTGCATCATGTGTGCAACCAACCTAAGCAACAGCCTTTGACCTGGTGACTTCCAAGTTTGGGTAACTTTCTGCATCTTGAATGTTTCCTTCACTGCAGCTTATGAGGGAGAGGGAACGAACAGGGTGACACCAAAATGTTACTCCAAACTGACATGCTGAAGAGAAGGTTGTTTCTTGAAATTCCTTTAACATTCTTTTTGTTTTAGTACTCTGATAGCAAACAAAACTTGCAGATCGCAAAAGAAGTTTAAAAAAATAAACCATTGCATTAGGAGAAAAAGCACTCTTAATAAATTGACTTCGATTGTTTCTGTCTTCAGTCTATGTCCAATACCAACTGGGCTTCCAGTTGAAAATTAAGCATTTTCATCCTTAATCCTAAAGCTTGTGATGCTGTAATATGAATAGTAATTAACATTTTAATACTATTATTACATGCATTAAATGCCTGTTAATATTGAAAGTGAAAGTGTTAGTGGCTTAGTCATGTCTAACTCTTTGTGACCCTATGGCCCGCTCAGTCCATGGAATTCTCCAGGTAAGAATACTGGAGTTAGCAGCCATTTCCTTATCCAGGAGATATTCCCAACCCAGGGATCAAACCCAAGTCTCTGCATTGCAGGCAGATTCTTTTCTGTCTGAGCCACCAAGGAAGCCTCTGTTAATATCAGCAGTGTTAGCATTAACACTGTTTACTAACGTGATTTACAGTGGAAACTGAATTGCATTTCCTTAAGTAAAAATTGGGAAACGAGTATGACAAGGTTGTATATTGTCACCCTGTTTATTTAACTTATATGCAGAGTACATCATGTGAAATGCCAGGCTGGATGAATCATAAGCTGGAATCAAGATTACCAGGAGAAATATCAACAACCTCAGATATGCAGATGACTCCACTCTAATGGCAGAAAGTGAAGAGGAACTAAAGAGCCTCTTGGTGAAGGTAAAAGAGGAGAGTGGAAAAGTTGGCTTAAAACTCAGCATTCAAAAAACTAAGATCCAGTCCCACTACTTCATGGCAAATAGATGGGAAAGCAGTGGAAACAGTGACAGACTTTATTTTCTTGGGCTCCAAATCACTACAGATGGTGACTGCAGCCATGAAATTAAAAGACACTTCCTCCTTGGAAGAAAAGCTATTACCAAGCTAGACAGCATATTAAAAAGCAGAGAGACTATTTTGCCAACAAAGGTCCGTCTAGTTAAGGCTATAGTTTTTCCAGTAGTCATGTATGAATATGAGAGTTGGACCATAAAGAAGGCTGAGTGCCAAAGAACTTATGGTTTCAAATTGTGGTGTTGGAGAAGACTCTTGAGAGTCCCTTGGACTGCAAGGAGATGAAACCAGTCAATCTTAAAGGAAATCAACCCTGAATATCCACTGGAAGGACTGAAGCTGAAGCTCCAATACTTTGGCCACCTGATGCAAAGAGCTGACTCATTGGAAAAGACCCTGATGCTGGGATAGAGTGAAGGCAAAAGAAGAGGGCAGCAGAGAATGAGATGGTTATATAGCATCACCAACTCAATGGATATGAATTTGAGCAAACTCCAGGAGAGAGTGAAGAACAGAGGAGCTTGGCATGCTGCAGTCCATGGGGTAACAAAGATTCGGACGTGACTTAGCGACCAAACAACAACATTAAAAATTTAATTGTATTATCAATGAAATGCTGTATGCACATTGTATTGTTTCCTTTCTGGATTTTTTAAGGAAGTTGCATTCTGCTGTGGAATTGAAGGAAATGAGACAGATGAAAATCATGAGAAATGGTAAACAAAGATTGTAAGGCAGTAAGTAAGCTAGTAGCTTAGGAAATATCAGTGAAGCTCATGGTGTGTATCAGGTATAGAGAATGTATACACAGCTGGTAGCCACAAGCAGAATCCAACAGACACTTAGATGGTAAGTTAGTAACTTCTAAAACATGGTAACAGTAGATTGAATCAATACAAAACCTGATGGTTCAAAGAAGAGTGTAGCATATAAATAGGAAGGATGGTGAGACAAGATTTTGATCACACCAAGTCTAAGCTGACAGCGGCTACCTCCAAAAGCAGCACATGTGGCTCCTCCCCAGGAGGGTCCCATCCCAGCTCTGCATGCTCTGAGCTAGACAGGGCTAGTCAGCCATCTAACTGCCAGTCAGACTGTACAGGGCATGCGAGATTCTGCTTTTCTCTGATGGGCAAGTGTAGGTCAGAGCCTAAGACACCTTTCATCCCTGGGCCTCCTCCCTCAGACCTCTACACTAATTCTTATAAGCACAGCACCAGAGAGGAAGATTGATGTGCAGAGGCAAGAGGTGGGAACGCTGAACACCCAAGATGTCGCCTTCACTAACTGACACCCCATCCCATTTCTTTCTCCTCACTTTTTCTTTTCTTCAACTTTTTCTTAATTTCCATTCTTTGCTACAAAAGTACTAAATAGTGAAACAGTTGAAGAAATGCTAAGGTTTAAACAAACCTATGTGATTCAAGCAATTTTATCTTGACTGTGAACTCTCAATAACTTGCCTGGTAGTGTATTTTGAGGCTGACATTTAATCAGGGAAATTTTCAACATGATTCCAATTTTTAAAATAAAAGTATAGACGGTTTGCTGCAAATTAATAAAACATTAATATAAGAAGACACAAAAGTCCTAATTTCATTGTCCAGATTTGAAATAGCATCGTTATTACTAAAAACTGAAGAAATAAATCAATGCTGATATCAAATATTTAAGGTTTAGTGTAGAAAAAGAAAATAGGAGAGAAAAATGACAGTAAAAAGCACAAAGAAATATAGGTCAAAAATACCAGTATGTTTTAGAGTTTCTTTCCCCAAAGTTTCAAAGCTCCCAACTTACGTTTTTAAGTGTTTTGATTAAAGTTTGATAAATTTCCCCAAAATAGCAACAAATATGTGCAGATGTTATTTTAAACATGACAGTGATTCAGAGTTAAGCTCAGAGGAGCTGATGCTGCTCTTAAGTACCTGGGCCAGGAATCAAGCTGAGAACACAGTTAATTTAGTATATTCCTGTTATATCACTCAGCCAGGTGGCCACCTACTGGTATCAATGTTAATTCCATGGAGAAATCTTATTCCCTTAGGCCTGACCCTATTTCTAAGTCTCATATTTCACTGCTCGCTGTCTTAAGAATATTTGACTCTGGATAAGGAGTCAGATTAAGGGGGGAATTAGCTCAATTAAAATATCTCCTGGTGGTTATTTAATTAACTGAGCCCTTAAAGCTACCAAAGTCTTGTGAACTTTACTTCTTATTCATCTTAGTGTGCAGGTTACTTATTGTGAACTTTATGAGATACTTTCTGACACCCTGAAGTTAGCTTGGGTGACACGCATATGAGGAAGTAAATGATGAATGTTGAAAGACAGGAAAGGGAGAAAGAATAAACACTGGGAACATTCCCATGAATGTTCTGAGCATGGAAAAGTCATGCCAGAAAGAAGTCAAATATCTAACAGAAAAAGAGCTTGTAATAATACATCTTTGTATATGCCTGGTCCCTGAACATAGTTTTGTCTCTGTGACAGCAGGACATTAATTAAAGCAGAGAGGCCCCTTCAAGGTCTCCCCTTGTGTTATACCAGCCTCTCCAATGTTAGCTCTACCTGTAATTCCAATCCCCACTTCTGGTCTGCAAAGATCAGACCACATTTCAGCTTCAAAGGCAAGGGTCTCAAGTTAAAGACATATGACAACCTTACAAAACCAGTAAAAGCAGAATCTTTTCTTCTAAATTTACAAAACAAAGTTAAATCTTTGCACCTTTAGTCTGTAAATGCAAGTCCACTTTCATCTCCGAGGTCTCCATTAATAAACAGTGAACAGGTAAATACCTAACAAACCTCAGTAAGGCTAACTGATGATGCCATCAACATATGACGCTGATAAAGACTCCCAACCACCCAGAGAGTAAGGCTATGATAATAATTGAACAGACTTGACCATAGGAAAACAATATTTGAGAAGCTATCACTTTGGGGAAAAAAGAAAGCTTGCACAGTGCTTCTAAGGAAAGCACTCTAATGGACTTTACTCATTCATTCATCCACTCATTCAACTAATGTTTGCTGAGCTCCAATTACATTCCAGGCTCACTGGTAGGCCCTGGGGATTTATTGCAAATACAATTTCCATCTTTAATGAGTCTATGCATGCATTTGTCCTTCATCTTCCAAATTTGGGAATTTTCAAAAATTCAAAAAATTTTCCTTCGTATTTTTCTCAGAATCCAAAAGTACAATTTTTCTTTTTTCATCCCAGGCCATTCTCATCCCTCTTTAAGGAACCTTCTGCATTTTCTAGGTTTGCCTACTCAATAGCTGGGCTTTGTTATTCTGATCTAAACAGGAGGCATAGCGAAAGTCTGAACCTAGGCAAAGAGAACCTAGACTCATACATGCCACAGGTTTGTATTAATCCATCACGCAAGGTGAGAGGAGGTGAGAGTTTTAATACACACTGAAGACCAGAGATTTTAACAGGAGGACAGTGGGTAAAAATAGATTATGCAAAAACCAAAAAAAAAAAAAAGCTGGGTAAAGATGAATACAGATGGATTAAGAGGAAAGTTGAAACAATTTGAAATACTCAGCAATACAATTATCACTGCTGAAGAAGACTCCTGAAAATCCCCTAGACAACAAGGAGATCAAACCAGTCAATCTTAAGGGAGATGAACCCTGAATATCCACTGGAAGGACTGATGCTTAAGCTGAAGCTCCAGTATTTCATTCATCTGGCATGAACAGATGACTCATTGGAAAAGTCCGTGATGCTGGGAAAGATTTGAGGGCAGAAGGAGAAGAGGGTGGCAGAAGATGAGATGCCTGAACAGCATCACCAATGCAATGCACATCAACTTGGGAAAAGTCCAGGAGATAGTGAGGGGCAGGAAGGCCTGATGTGCTGCAGTCCATAGGGTCAAAAATAGTCACACATGACTGGGCAACTGAACAACAACAACACAATTATCACATTGATATCTCCTTGGGCAATTTGTATATGGACTTAGATCACTACTCAAGGGTTTTTCCACTTGATGTGTTTACATTTTTGAGCTAACACCACCCATTACCCCAACTTCATCCCAGTTACACAATTAAAGAGTTAAAATTCTCTCTGTCCCTCAGTTCAGGCTTTTGGGATGCAAATTTCTTCCTCTTTACATGTAGTCATTTATTTACTATCTCTCTAAAATTTTTAGATGCAATCAGATCTCCTCATACTGTTTTAAACGTATTTTTCAGACACAAATGTATTCATTTTGAATCTTCCCTCACAAAAATAGTTATTCTGCTTTTTGAATAAATTGTACAGTCATTTTCAGTATCATTCACCAATTTTAAACTCCTTGATTACACTCAGTATTTAGAACCAAATAGAGCATTGCTTCTGGGATGTTTAAAGCAGATGTGTGATTCCCCTTGATTCAGAACAAAGTTCACTAAGAAATACATTTTTATAAGTCTTTATGCTTCCGAATCTCCATGCTGCAGCACAGTCATGGCAGAGATGGGATCTGAGTGGTGGGGGGTTGTGGCTTGCTGGAATCCCAGGGACTAGCAACCTCATCTCTGTTAACAGGCAGGACCGAATCTCCTCGGGTGTGCCCCTGCCCACAGCCATGCCATGGCAGTTGTTAAAAACATTCCCGAAGCTTGGATTCTGATTCCAGCCTTGTCTTTCTTACCATGGGTATGTCCTGAGCTACAACTACTTTCTTCTACTGTTAGATACTCCACTTAACAGTGCCATTTCTAAGACTCAGGAACCAGAGAACATAGTCATCTAAAGTATCCGATATTTCTCCTTTACACAACTCTTTGCAGCTTGATGTAGAGGAAAAAAGATAGTTTCTAACCATGTTCTGCCAAGGTTCAGTTTTCTCTACAAGTCTATGTCTAGATCAGCACTTTCCAAACCTTAATGAGCATAGGATTTACCTGGAAATCATGGCGAGTGCATCTTCTATTTCAATGGCAAAGGACAGGACCAAGATTCTGCATTTCTAACCCAAACGTTGCCAGTGCAGCTGGTCTGAAGACCACATTCCAAGTAACAAGGTGATGAAGACTCGTGTACAACTTGAGTTCTTTCAAACATCTGTGACATTCTGCATAAAACAGAAACTAGAGTGAAGCTGTGATGCTACTCTGAGTTGCCTTTAGAGTGGCTCAGCTGGTAAAGAATCCGCCTGCCATGTGGGAGACCTGGGTTTGATCCCTGGGTTGGGAAGATCCCCTGCAGGAGGGAAAGGCTACCCACTCCAGTATTCTGGCCTGGAGAATTCCATGGACTAAGTCCATGGGGTCGCAAAGAGTCGGACACAACTGAGTAACTTTCATCTTCACCGTCACCTAGAGACAGATTGATACTGAAGTTTGTAACCATAAGAGGATGGGTCTAGGATGATAAAGGGCCCATCTTTATCATCTTGTTGACCTGTGGAATCCATGAGAGACATGGTGAGACTTGGAGAAGACAGACAAGGTCCTTTTTACAGAAGGGCCCCCACTGAGGAGCTTTGCCAGCAGTGACCTGTTCACGGAAGCTCCAGGGAAGCATGCAAGGGAAACACCAAGGAGGGCAACCCCCAAGGAAGGGCACTGAGGGTGTTGCTCAGGGGCTTGATTCCTTAGAATTGTTGGCTTCTTCACATTGTGTGTGACCCTGGAGGATAAAGATATCTGCATGCATCTCAAAGCAGAGTGAGAGCCGCTGGTCTTTGATCAGAGGCTTAAATGAGAGAAGGTCAGAGTTTTCTGGCAAATTCTTGATGAGACTGGAAGCCCAAAATTGTGCACAGACTGGGGAGTGCTCGAACCAGTAACAGCCCCAGCCAGCAGCTTCTCAGCTGTATTGCACACGCCATTCAAGACCAGTGACATCCCAAACTACCTACACTTGAGTGGGCCCCCTGCCTCTCCCTGTTCCTTCTGTCCCATTAGGCTGGAGCCTGAAAGTCCACATTCAGCTTCTTATCTTGCTTGGGGACCTATGTGTGTGCCCATCCTCATTGCCCTTCTTCCTCCAAACCCCAACCTACTAGCCGTGAGTCATCAGCAGATTGTTCCACTGGCACACCAAGAACTGACTGCAGAATGAGCCACATAAATCTTGCTTAACATCTTCCTGAACTCGGAGCCCATGGGAAACCCACTTGTCAACTCTGCCCTGAAGAATTATTGTCCACATATTATTACTTCCCCTGGTTTGCCAGCTAGTCATCTATTTTATAATAGCAATCCTCTGCTAATGCCAGTAGGTTGGGACTTATTCACACGCTTTTGAAGAGATGCTTTATCAAAGGCATGGCTAAAATCAAGATAAATTATGCCTTTTCATAAATTAACTTAGTTGCTTCATCAAAAAATTCAGATTAGTCTGACATGATTTATTTTTAGAAAATTCAGGCTAACACCTGCTCAACAACCCAGATAATTGATTTCATTATTTTAGAACATATTGAACACAGTATCTCAGTTTGCTAAGAAAAGTTCAAACAATTGCCCAGTCACATTGTCCATTAAGAGTCCAGAAAAATCACAGGGATACTAGTCTCTTAACTATATGCAAGAACAGTGTTTTAGATTTTCTAATTCCCATCCTTCAGAAGTCAACTTCAGAAGTACTGCATCTCAATTACTTCAAATAACCTGAAATGTTTTACTGCCCTGTGAAGAAATAAGGGAATCTAAGATAAGAATCTTTGTTTCCAAATGTCTGTGCATCGCTCATGGTAGGAGAATCACTTGGTTATTTTATGAAATCTCTTCAATACCTGGAAGGGTATTGAGGGAGTGAATACAGAGGATAGAGTTAGAATTATTTATGAGTAAATTATTTATGGGTCAGTTTGCATATGTTATTGAAATAGTGCAACGATAGCTAGACTGAATTAAACTCAGAAGTTTCCATTGCATGTGGTGGAAATGGATGATCCTAGGGAGAAGGAGATGGGTTTGGCTAGGAAGCTAAAGAGGAGAGAGTGTGGGAGTGCAGACCAAGGTCTCTGACAACCAGGACCACAGGATGAGAGCTATCAATACCACCTGGACCCTCCCTGTCTCCTGTCTTCTCTCTGCTTCCCACCAAGGTCAGAGGCACAGTCTACGGTATGATTTCTCCTCTTGTTACAGATATGGCCCCTCCCACCTCTCACATTCATTCATACTTGATTTATAATGTTGTGTTAGTTTCAAGAGTACACCAAAGTGATTCATAATTTTTTTGGGGGGGTTCTTTTCCATTATATGTAATTGCAAGATGCCGACTGTAGTTCCCTGTGCTCTATAGTCTTTGTTTGGTAGTCTGTTTTGTATATGTGTGTGGGTTAGTTGCTCAGTATTGCCTGACTCTTTGCAACCCATGGACTGTAGTCCATCAGTCTCCTCTGCCCATGGGATTCTCCAGGCAAGAATACTGGAGCAGGTTGTCATTTCCTTCTCCAGGGGATCTGGAGCCCATTCCTTCCCAACCCAGGGGTCGAAGCCAGGTCTCCTGCACTGTGGGAAGGTTCTTTACCATCTGAGCCACCTAGGAAGTCTTATTTTAGTAGTGTGTATATTTTAATCCCAAACTCCTAATTTCTCCTTTGTTTTCTTTCCCCTTTGGTACCATATGTTTGTTTTCTATGTCTGTGAGTCTATTTCAGTTTTGTAAATAAGTCATTTGTGTCATTTTTTAAGATTCTTCATGTAAGCAATTTCATATGATATTTATCTTTCTCTGACTTACTTCACTTAGTATAATTTTTTAGCTTCCACATATAAGCGATTTCATATGATACTTGTCTTTCTCTGTCTGACTTAGTTCAGTTAGGATAATCTCTAGAGACTGCCCAGTGATCTTTAACTGAATCTCAGATCTTTGGGTTCCTTGGTGCTGCCTTGGGGGCACTATGGGGGGCCAGCAAGTGGAACCCACAGGGCCACAGGCCCGCAGCCTCTACCCTGCCCCCAGAGTGCCCCACCGGGGACTGTTTGCTGTCAGGTTTCATTTTACTCAATTTACAGGATCTGGCTCCTCACTCTGCCTGGTTTACCCTATGTTTTGCTCTGTCCACTAACACTGTCCTTTGAGTTTGAGTTCCTTCCTTCCATCTTTCCTTCCTCCTAACAAGTGCTCATGAAGTTATCTCAGACAAAATCAGTAATAATAATTATCAAGTGCACATTAAAACAGCTAAATTGAACAACTGCCCAGTGGGCAGTCCGCCTCCTTGCCATTCCACTTTGAGTGCTTCCTCCTCTAGAGCATCAGAGGCCATCATGTTGCCACTGTTACCAGGCTACCCTTACTCCAGACTCCCATTGAGACACATTTTCTGATTCCACTCTTGGTTTAACTGTAGAAAATGAGTTGTACTCTGCTTTATTTCCTTGGGGCTAGTCTTCTTTTTTTTTTAATCAGCATCACATATAAGCTAAACTATTGCTAATATGTATTTTGTGTGTGTGCTCAGTCAATCTTTGCGACCCACCAGGCTCCTCTGTCCATGGGGATTCTCCAGGCAAGAATACTGGAGTGGGTTGCCATGCCCTTCTTCAGGGGGCTTCCCGACCCAGGGATCCAACCCAGGTCTCTTTCATTGCAGGCAGATATTTTATCATCTCCCTCATCAGGGAAGCCCTTTCAAATTATACCAATATAGGTGGATGCCTAGTATTTTTACATATTTCTGTTTGCTATCTAGAAATAAAAGCATTAAAAATTTGGTACGACAGTAAGGCACAGATAGTTAAAAGCACCATAATATGCTTATCTCACAAATTTCAAGCCCCATTTTATCAAGTAGGAAGCTTTTTATTAATGCAATGTATAGTCACTTCCAGCAGCTAATTAAGTCTAACAATCTCTTCTCACTACCCATAGGGTGATGAGTCTGAGTAAAATGGCAAATTTGGTTTAACAAAGCTGCTTTAGGCGAAAAATGAGTGTGAAATTTCAAAAACAGTAAAACTTTCCCACTGAGGCTCTTCCTCTGCAGATACTTCAAGGAACTTTGGAATTGAAGTGCTTTAGGACAAAAAATTCAGAACTCTGACCTTGTGAATATACCGCTTGCCTTTGTTCGAGAAAGAAATGAATATTTTACCACTACACTCTCGTCCTTCAGTTAGATTCTTTCTGGCGAGGAGGTGAACAGGGAGGAAACAGGTGATGGACGGGGGAGAAAATGGACCAAAGTGGAGACATGGCTTCAGATCAGTTCCCAGGAGGAGAGGGGCTGGGGTGTGGGGGTCTCTGGGCTCTGTGGTGAGGGGGAAAGCGGGGATGGGGCGCTGAGAGAGCACACGTTACTTTGGTCCCTTCTTCTCCTGGTGATGTGACCTTGGATGAAGACTGCCTGAAAATGTGACAGAGCTGGAGGGACATTTCCTATTACACACTTCGGCCCCAAAAGACAAGTACTTGGGCCATGATGAATGGTGTCTGAATTTAGCTTGCCTGACACACAAATCAATTAAGGCTGGTGAGTGACTCCAGGGACCCTTTAGATTTTTGCTGCATTATCAGAAAGTATTAATAGCATTTCAAAAAAAAAAAAAAAAAACCTTGGTGAAATAAATGTACTATGGAGGGTTATATTTTTAATTGATGTAAGTTAACAAAATGATAGACTTAAGGGAATATTTTTTAAAGGTGATAATTGTGTATCATTAAAGTTCTGATTCCTTAGGTTATATGCAACACTGTAAGGACTTTCTTTCTCAAATTAACTGTTTGTGAAATGTTTACATATCTGTGAGTGAAGAAAGTGATACACAAATACAGCACCATGGCAGTGTAACTATCCTAAATTGATGGTTAAATCAGTACACACAGTTAAATTTCATTTTAATATTGAAACTGGAGCATATCAATAATTCCTTGCTTTAAAAACAAAAACAATTATGCATGTTAAAAGTACCTTATAGCAGGCACTGCTAATCAAATAATGCAGTTGTCACTACACAGCTTTTATTTATTGGAGAACGCATGTGCGTTCAAGGCCAAGTCTTCTAAAAGAGAATGTGGAGGCGGTGGGGGCACAGCAGTGAAGGATGCAGGTGCTGGCCGGTTGTCAGGTCTGGGGGTGCCTGGGGGTCCCCAGAGTCTACCATAGCACAGACCCCTTAGCCCAAATAACCTGTGCAAGTGTCACATTTGTATGCTTTTACATATCAAGGGAATACATAAGAAAATTAATTTTTATGAATTTTCCAAACTAGGTAAAAATATGGCAAGGTAGGAAAGATTTTCTTTTTAAAAAATCAACAAAGGGCCAAATACATTTTTGTGTTACAATCTCTGTCCTGAATGACTTACATCCTTCTGAACAATAATTTATTGATTTGATGGAAAAAGATTTAGTATCTCCTGTATGCAGACACAGATCTAGACATCTGGGACACAGCAGTGACTAAACATAGAGAGCCCTGCCCTCAAGGGGGCCCACTTTCTAGCAGGGGGACAGGCAATAAACCTAATTATAATAAATGCATCAATAATAGAGTGTGTTAGATGACAAGGACTATGGGAGTACACAGAGGACGTGGGGAAGCCAGGTATCAGGATGGTGAGGCAGTCTGCATTTTCAGAGAGGACCAGCGCTGCTGACATCATTTCAAAGGGGACAACTGAGCAATGAAAGGAAGTGAAGCAACAAAAGGAAGCGAGTGAAAAGTGGGGATAAAAGACACAGTTTAAAAGCAGCCCTGGATGGAAGAGGAACCATGCATTTAATCATGGGTGTGAAGGCATGGTGTGTGGTGCAGACACTATTAGGTGATGGATGTGAATGTGGCAATTTGTGGACGTTCTTTTCTCATTGCTTTAATTTGCTCAGTGAAACAGGGGACAAAATAATCAGCTAAGATATAGGGCTTCCCTGATGGTTCAGTTGGTAAAGAATCCACCTGCAACGCAGGAGACCCCAGTTCAATTCCTGGGCCGGGAAGATCCCCTGGAGAAGGGATAGGCTACCCACTCCAGTATTCTAGTTTAGAGAATGCCATGGACTGTTTAGTCCATGATGTCGCAAATAGTCTGACACGACTGGGTGACTTTCACTTTCAAGATAAATATGGTGAAGGAGAAGTCAGGAGTTTGAGGACAGAGGAGAAAGCATGAAATATTTGTCTAGGAGGGAGACAAGCATATGAGCTAGGAAGACAGACCACGGTATTCAGTCAGCACTAAGTGTCCACCAGAACTCACCTGGACATACCCAAGATGGCTCTGTGCTTTCCATGCCCACCACCACAGGGGCCAGTGTGAAGCAGACAGGGTACAACGAAACACTGAGTATATGAGAGAGCGCAAGGAGTTCATTAGAAAGACTGGAACTTATGCTCAGTAAGAAGAGAGGGCATTAAATAGTTAAAAGGCAACAAAAAGCTGTAGAAGCAATAGATTGGAGGTTTCTGTGGGGTCAAAGGATTGTCGGTGTCAGATTAACTGCCTGAGTTACTTCCAAGCTTAGGAGGGGAAGGTTAGCCTGGGATGAATGAAATGTAGGCCGTGGAGGGACTGGGAATTAGTAACGTCACAGTCCATGATCATAATTACGGTAGATGGCAGCCACAGTTAGGGATAACGAAGGATAAAGTTTGGTGACAAGAAGCCCAGAGCTGGCATTTTACAAAGAAGGGAGGGAGGGGAGTGGAGGCAGTGAGGAGAAAAAATGTGGCCCCGTGGGACCTTCAGAATCGGCCCAGGAGGAGAAGGAGGGGGGCTCTTTGCGACCTCATGGACTGTAGCCCATGAGGCTCCTCTGTCCATGGGGTTTCCCAGGCAAGAATACTAGAGTGGGTTGCCATGCCCTCCTCCAGGGGATCTTCCTGACTGAGGCATCGAACCTTCATCTCTTATGTCTCCTACACTGGCATGCAGTTTCTTTACCACTAGCACCACCTGGGAAGCACCCCCCACACACACACATTTATTTTTTTCATATGGCAAAGCACAATTGGGATCTCTCCACCATTTCTTTTAACATTGAAACAGTTACCCAAATCCCATAATTTTAGGTCATATTTAAAGGTTTAAATACATCTCTTCAATTTCACCTCCCTTACTAATGAAATGAATAAAAAAGTAATGAGAGACAATTGAGAAATGAGTTATGCATGATAGACAGGGTGGGATAAATTGTCAATAGTCTGCTTTGAAAGCTTATTGTTCTTTTTTTCATATAACTTCCTTGAAAGCACCCAAGCCTATCTCTATTACACCAACAAGAAAATCACATTTAAAATACCTTGTAGTAAAATGATAAAATATTGCTGAGTATATTCACAGTCTTAAAAGAGTACCTTCTAAATCCTCTATGATAAATAATCCAAGTTTCCTTTTAATGTCCCTACCACTTGCTTAAAATCAGTAAGATACTCTAACTATCTTATACAGTAGCTAGACAGGTCTTTTACATCTCTGAAATGCTGATCAACTGTCTTTAATCAAGTACCATTATATGTGTGAATTGATAAGGAGAAAAGCATAAGGATTTATTTCAGAAATTTTGCAGAATATGCCCCTGTTGACATTTGATTTTTTTTTAATTTCCTCTATACGTACATCTTGTGATAATTCAAGTAGCTTTATTATCAACTTGAAACTCACAGTTTCTTATTAAGAGCAATCATGATTGTTTTCATTGTGCTGTATTTGAGTTAATCCCCCAGTGTTTACAGTATGACTTAGAGGAGCTCCACTCCCCTCATCTGAAGCTCTGCACTTAGGTTACATAAAGAAAACTTCCTTATTGCAATTCTCTCACAATTCAAAGCCTGAATTGGTTGTCACCATGATTTGGAATTCTTAAGATGATCAAGAAGATATGATAGTAAGCTCCTCTCTTATACAGACTTTTTAACATTTGCTTTCCATTAAATTTTAAAATACAATTATTTTGTTTAATAGTCAGTGAATCACTATGGTCTAATGAAAGATGAAAACCCATTGATAAAGGTGGCTCAGATGGTAAAGAATCTACTTGTAATGCAGGAGACTTGGGTTTGATCCCTGGGTGGGGAAGATCCCCTGGAGAAGGAAATTGCAACCCACTCCAGTGTTCTTGCCTGGAGAATCCCATGGACAGAGGAGCCTGGGGGGCTTCAGTCTATAGGTTGCAGAGTCGGACATGACTGAGTGATTAACACACATACATCAGCCAACCAATGACTGTCTCATGCATATTTTCTCTCTTAAAATCATGACTGATCCCTAGAGTTAAATATATAGAAGGAGAAAAAACATCTTGGAAAATTAGAGTAAGGAATTGCTTAAATTCTATTAGGTCCAACCTAATTAAGTTTCAGTTTAAAAAATCTTAAAAATTCCGTGCCCTAATTACTAGAGCATAAATATTTGAGCAGCTACTCAATAAAAGAAATGTTTACTTGATCATGAAGCTGTATCCACATAATTCACACATGTCTGTATAACACTTGACTAGACAGTTATTTCACTATTATTAATAGAAAAGGCAATATGCTTACAGTCTTTCCAGATGAAAATGTAAGGAAACTGAACCCCAGTTCACTCAACTATAACTAAAATAAGTATCTTTTTTCAGAGTTACTGTGATGAGGAAATGAGATAATGCTCATAAAACACTTAACACACCATATTCAGTTCAGGTCAGTTTAGTTCAGTCACTCAGTTGTGTCCAACTCTGTGATCCCTTGGACCGCAGCACACCAGGCCTCCCTGTCCATCACCAACTCCTGGAGTTTACTCAAACTCATGTTCATTGAGTCGGTGATGCCATCCAACCATCTCATCCTCTGTCGTCCCCTTCTCTTCCCACCTTCAATCTTTCTCAGCATCGGGTCTTTTCCAGTCAGTTGACTCTTCACATCAGGCAGCCAAATTATTGGACTTCAGCTTCAGCATCAGTCCTTCTAATGAATATTCAGGACTGATTTCCTTTAGGATTGACTGGTTGGATCCCCTTGCATTCCAAGGGACCCTCAAGAGTCTTCTCCAGTGCCACAGTTCAAAAGTATCAATTTTTGGCACTCAGCTTTCTTTATAGTCCAACTCTCACATCCATACATGACTACTGGAAAACCATAGCTTTGACTAGATGGACTTTTGTCGGCAAAGTAATGACTCTGCTTTTGAATATGCTGTCTAGCTTGCTCATAGCTTTTCTCCCAGGGAGGAAGTGTCTTTTAATTTCATGGCTGAAATCACCATCTGCAGTGATTTGGAGCCCAAGAAAATAAAGTCTGTCACTGTTTCCATTGCTTCCCCATCTATTTGCCATGAAGCTATGGGACCGGATGCCATGATCTCAGCTTTAGCCTAGTGATTATGCTTAGCTTCTTGACTTTGTTTATGCTGTTTCTTGATTCAAAATGTCTTCCTTAGCTTATTAATTCCCAACAAATCCATTCTTCTAGACCCCTGATCCATGGATGGCTTCACCATGAACTAGTACCCCAAGCCTGGTGGCATGAGAGAGCATGCACTCTCTCTCAATTTCTGCAAGTCCAGACTTTGGATGTGGCTTCCCAGCTCTCTGTGCTCCAGTTTCCCACCAGCTGTGGTAAGCTGATGCTGGAACGGCAGTCTCCTCTCAAGGCTAGAAGAGATAAGGCTGTGCTCCTGGACCTTGGAGCTGGTCCCAGGACATGGTTCCTTCCAGGCTGTTGATCTCAGAGGCTTTGCTTCTTCAGTCTATTTGCAGATGCCACTTAGTTCTCTGGCTCCATGAGCATCTCCAACATGGCAAGTTTGGGGGGTTTTTTGGTCTGTTTTTATTTTTTATTTTTTTAATCAAAGTATATAAGCTGAGAAGAAATAGAGAGAGAAAGCCAGCAAGACCAAAGTCACAGTCTTTTTTAGTCAAATTAAGCTAGTACAACTTCTAATTTCCAATCCTCTGTCTTAGAGAGGAACTTTGCTTAGTTAGAAGTAGCTAGGAGAAGGCAATGGCTACCCATTCCAGTACTCTTGCCTGGGAAATCCCATGGACGTAGGAGCCTGGTGGGCTGCAGTCCATGGGGTCGTGAAGAGTCTGACATGACTGAGTGACTTCCCTTTCACTTCTCACTTTCACACATTGGAGAGGGAGATGGCAACCCACTTCAATGTTCTTGCCTGGAGAATCCCAGGGACGGAGGAGCCTGGTGGGCTGCCATCTATGGGATCGCACAGAGTCGGACACAACTGAAGCGACTTAGCAGCAGCAGCAGCAGGGATCCTTGAGAACCAGTTTTGACAGCTACCTGCTATCATCTCACCTTTAAACGATCTCAGACTACTCAGCTGCTACAAACTTCTTTTAGAAAATAATTAGAAAATTAGTGATTAACTTACTTTCCAGTTTCAAATGGCTCAATCCCTTAGAATTTTGAAAGCACTAATAGCTGGATTCCCTGATAGCTCAGTTGGTTCATGTTGATGTATGGCAAAACCAATACAATATTGTAAAGTAATTAGCATCCAATTAAGATAAATAAATTTATATTATAAAAAATCCACCTACAATCCAGGAGACCTTGTTTCAATTCCTGGGCTGAGAAGATCTGCTGGAGAAGGGATAGGCTTCCCACTCCAGTATTCTTGGGCTTCTATTGTGACCCTGCTGGTAAAGAAGCCACCTGTAATTCAGAAGACCTGGTTTGATCCCTGGGTTGGGAAGATCCACTGGAGAAGGAAAAGGCTACCCACTCCAGTATTCTGGCCTGGAGAATTCCATGGACTCTCTACTCCATGGGGTTGCAAAGAGTTGAACACGACTGAGTGACTTTCACTTTCAATAGCTGGATTCAAGGTTTTTAATTTGTCATAAAATTTCATGCTTTTTTCCCAACAATATTATATCTTGTCATGTGCCTCTATATCTCTGGGAGAGTTTAGTACAAATGGTGGATTAAACAAATATTAGTTGAAAGAGAAAATATTATTTCTCACTGATAAACTATCTGGATGATGGAATTCTAACACACTCCCATAAGAGGTATTCATATCTCTGAAAGAAAAAATCATTTATTTTTTTCTATAAAAATTATAAGTTTAACATATTACTACAAAAACCCATATTCCCTTTGTAACAGGATGTTTTCTATAAAATAGGATTATGTGACTCCTGCTATAAAATACTGGATTATAATTGTTTATAAGAATGAAAGAGCAAAGAAAGCAAACTGCTTTTAAAGATTTTAGAATTATTTTATGATAATAAAAATTTAGGCCTTTTTGGTTAAAGCGTCTGCCTCCAATGCGGGAGACCTGGGTTCGAACCCTGGGTCGGGAAGATCCCCTGGAGAAGGAAATGGCAATCCACTCCAGTATTCTTGCCTGGAGAATCCCATGGATGGAGAAGCCTAGTAGGTTACAGTCTACGGGGTCGCAAAGAGTCGGACACGACTGAGCTACTTCACCTCACCTCACCTCACCTCAGGCCTTTTTACAATTTTTCCTTCACTCCATTGGATGTATTTACAGAAAAGAAAATTTAAATCAATCACTTTGATGCAGCACAAACACAAATCATGTATGTCACCTATAAAGATTATATCTTTCAAATGCTAAAATAGGTAATATAAGTTACTACACAGATCTTCCCTCTAAAACTCTAGTATCCTATAAATATAGCTTTAAATTACCCAATAAACTAAACTATACTTTTATTCTACATAACCTAATACCTACTTTTCTTCTAATAACTAGATCTGGCAAATAACATGAAAAATAGACAGTCTGCTTCATATGAATCAAGACTGGACCATACAGTTGGAATTTTACTGACTAGAGAGAGAAAATCAATAAAATCTCTTGAGCTGTATATACATATATTACATTTTAAAAATTATAACCTATTTCTCTCTGAGCATATTTATATTAGGATTAAATAATCCACTTTAAATTTATTTTATGTCACTAAAGCTTAGAATAGTACTGTAAAAATCTTAAGATTAATTCAGATGAATTCATGTAATTCCAATGATGTTATAGAACTACTATAATCTAGAAATATTTAGCAATAACGGAAACTCTGATTAAAAGGAACAAACTAAAGGCATGAGTATTATCTGTCCCTGTTCTCAAACCAATGAAAGCAACAAAAGAAAAAAAAGAAGAAGGGGAGGGCTCCATGCTCAATGGGATGCAAAATATTCATCCCTCAAGCTGATATATTTCTCCTTCACTCCCAAGTAGAAGTCAAATTTTATTAAAGTTATTATCAGGAAACAATAAAGTTCTTAGAAGAAAAGAGAAATGAGTATTTTTGCATCCTTGAACAGTTAAAGATTTCTCAAACTTAACACAAAAACATGAACAATACTCTAACAAAAGTTTAATAAATGAATCACTTTAAAATCAAATAGTTCTTTTCACCAAAAATCACACTGGGACTCCCATTTCTGTTTAAAACAGAAAGTCACAAGAGAAAATTTTCACTACCCAAGCAATAGGAACAAGTTGAGAAACTACAAATTCATATCTCAAATCCACTGAAGAACTAAGAAAGCAAAGAAACATGAGCTTGCTAAATTCACTTATATTTATTAAAGAGTGAGGACAGGAAAACTATGAGAGAAAATCTCCAAGCATCCCCAGTGTGTACCAGGGAAAGGATATACAAGACTGGCGGGGAGGCAGGGCACATTTGTGCAAGATCCAGGATAGAGTTCTAAGACTGAGGAGCCTTCAGGCCCTCTGATCCCAAATGCTGCAGAAAGGCCCTCATCCTGCCTTCATAATAGTTGAAGCCAATAGAGAAAAATCCAGAAAATTCAGACCCATCTTAATTACAAATGTGGTTAACTCCCGGCACTGGCACTCTGACAAAAGAGGCAAGTCTACTTCTGAGCACACATCTTATTTACTTCAGTCTCTGGCTCAGAGGGTAAAGAATTCATCTGCAATGCAGGAGACCTGGATTCAATCCCTGGGTCAAGAAGAACTTCTGGAGAAGTGAAGGGCAACCCACTTCAGTAGTCTTGCCCGGACAATCCCACGGAGAGAGGAGCTACAGACCATGGGATTGGAAAGAGTCAGACATAACTGAACAAATAACACTACTGATCTCTAATGCATAATTCTTTCTATAGAAGAAAAAACTGAGTTATGCAAAGAAAACATGACCAATCAACAGGAGAAAAGGTGAATTACAGAACCAGATCCAGAGTGTTCATAATTATAATGATAAATGTGCTAAACAATCTATTGCAAATGTGAGAAACAGGCATGAATAGATGGAGAATTTCAGCAAATAACTGAAAACTATATAAAAGAGCAAAATGGAAATGCCAAACAATGAAAACATAATGTCAGAGATGAGGGATTCTTCAGTTCAGTTCAGTTCAGTCACTCAGTCGTGTACGACTCTTTGCGACCCCATGAATCGCAGCACACCAGGCCTCCCTGTCCATCACCAACTCCCGGAGTTCACTCAGACTCACGTCCATCCAGTTGGTGATGCCATCCAGCCATCTCATCCTTGGTCGTCCCTTTCTCCTCCTGCCCCCCAATCCCTCCCAGCACCAGAGTCTTTTCCAATCAGTCAACTCTTCTCATGAGGTGGCCAAAGTACTGGAGTTTCAGCTTTAGCATCATTCCTTTCAAAGAAATCCCAGAGCTGATCTCCTTCAGAATGGACTGGTTGGATCTCCTTGCAGTCCAAGGGACTCTCAAGAATCTTCTCCAACACCACAGTTCAAAAACATCAATTCTTCAGCGCTCAGCCTTCTTCACAGTCCAACTCTCACATCCATACATGACCACTGGAAAAACCATATGCCTTGACTAGATGGACCTTTGTTGGCAAAGTAATGTCTCTGCTTTTAAATATGTTATCTAGGTTGGTCATAACTTTTCTTCCAAGGAGTAAGCGTCTTTTAACTTCATGGCTGCAGTCACCATCTGCAGTGATTTTGGAGCCCCAAGAAATAACGTCTGACACTGTTTCCACTGTTTCCCCATCTATTTCCCATGAAGTGATGGGACCAGATGCCATGATCTTCACTTTCTGAATGTTGAGCTTTAAGCCAACTTTTTCACTTTCCTCTTTCACTTTCATCAAGAGATTCTTTAGTTCCTCTTCACTTTCTGCCATAAGGGTGGTGTCATCTGCATATCTGAGTTTATTGATATTACTCCAATCTTGATTCCAGCTTGTCCTTTTTTCAGTTTCTCATGATGTACTCTGCATAGAAGTTAAATAAGCAGGGTGACAATATACAGCCTTGACATACTCCTTTTCCTATTTGGAACCAGTCTGTTGTTCCATGTCCAGTTCTAACTGTTTCTTCCTGATCAGCATATAGGTTTCTCAAGAGGCAGGTCAGATGGTCTGGTATTCCCATCTCTTTCAGAATTTTCCACAGTTTATTGTGATCCACACAGTCAAAGGCTTTGGCATAGTCAATAAAATAGAAATAGAAGTTTTTCTGGAACTCCCTTGCTTTTTTGATGATCAAATTGCGGATGTTGGCAATTTGATCTCTGGTTCCTCTGCCTTTTCTAAAACCAGCTTGAACATCTGGAAGTTCACGGTTTGGCTTATTAGCAGTCTGGCTTATCATCCCCCCAAAATTCAGTTAACATATACTTGGGTCAATAGAAATTATTCAAGGTGTAATACAAGAAACAAATAGGAAAAAATAGAGTAAAATATGCAATGCTTATAGAATAGTATCAAACCAACTACCATTGGTATAATTGGAGTCAAAACGAGAAGAGACTAAAAATAAGACCAAAATTTTTCTGAAGAACATACAACATTGTAAATCAAGTATACTTTGACAAATAATAAATTAATTTTAAAAATAAAGTTGCTATTAATACTAGTGGACCAAAAAAAAAAAGAAAGGACCACTGTGTTTGTACACTGGAAAATAGCACAACACTGTCAATCAACCATTCTTTAATTTTAAAAAAAGTTTAAAAAACAAATAGAGAAAATAAAATTTCTATGAACATTAGTGGACAAAAGGATTTAAAAAACAATGGCCAAGAGTTTTCCAAATTGGTGAAATACAACAAACTTCATACCAAAATTCAATGCAACATTAGACAGAACAAATAAATCACAGTTAGTCCCATCATAGTCAAACAGAGGACATCCAGAGATAAAGATAAAATTTTAAAAATCAATCAAAGAACAAAAGTATGTTATATTTTTATATATCATGGCACAGGTATAGAAATGATAGTTGAAATCCCAACAGTAACAATGAAGTCCAGAAAAAAGTCACAAGTTTATTTATAGTTTAAAAAAAAGCAAATAAAACTGTCAGCCTAGATCCTATAATGAGTAAAAATGTCTTTTTAAAATAGAGAGATGTGTATAAGAGACAGTAAATATTTGAGCAGCTACTCAATAAAAGAAATGTTTACTTGATCATGAAGCTGTATCCACATAATTCACACATGTCTGTATAACACTTGACTAGACAGTTATTTCACTATTATTAATAGAAAAGGCAATATGCTTACAGTCTTTCCAGATGAAAATGTAAGGAAACTGAACCCCAGTTCACTCAACTATAACTAAAATAAGTATCTTTTTTCAGAGTTACTGTGATGAGGAAATGAGATAATGCTCATAAAACACTTAACACACCATATTCAGTTCAGGTCATACACATCTCACAAAAATATAAACTACTTGGGGATAAATGTAATAAAAGGTGTGGAAGATATCATACCAAAATTATAAGACTTTGTGATGAAGTAAATGAAATTGTAAAAAGTGGAAGCAACATGGACATAGATTGAGTCAATAAAAATAAAATATAAATCCTCTCCAAATCTTGGATCTATTCAATCCCAATTAAAATCTAAATAATCTTTTTTGAAAGAATTAACAAGCTGATTCTAAAAGGTATAAAAAGAAAAAGATCTGGTATAGACAAAACAATCTTGAAAAATGACAGTTAGAAGGCCACTTATCTGATTTCATCAAATCGAAGATTTCCTATGATGTTACAATAATCTAAACAGTGCTACTGATAAAAGGCTAACTAGGTCAATGGAATAGAAAAGCAAATAGTATCATGAATAAACAGTCAAATAATTTTGGCAAAAGGAAGTAAATGCAAAAAGGAGTCTTCAATAAATGGTACCAGACCAATTGGAGGTATATAAAGAGGTAAGCGAATCTCAGCCTCAATCGTGGACAAAAATCTGTGATCAATCATAGTCCAAAATATAAAAGCTAAAACTATATAGAATAGAAAGAAATAGAGAAGATCTTTATAAACTTGAAGCAACAAGATTTCCTTAGGGAAGACCCAAAAGCACTATCACTAAAAGGAAAACCGGCTACCATAGGAACCTTTAACAAAGTCAACGGCATAAAGTTCGAAAACATCAGAAAAAAAATTAATAGAAAAGTCATAATCTGGGAGAATGTGTTTGTAACAAATATTTTCAACAGAGGACCAATGTCCAAAATATTTAAATAACTCCTACAACAGCAGTAAAAAGACAACCCAAGTTTTTTTTAAGTGGTGAAAGACTTGATAGTCACCTCAAAAAGGAAGATATAAGAAGAGCCGGTATCCTCTGGAAAAAAAATTCTTAGTATTAGCAGAGATCAGAAACATGCAAATTAAAACCACAGTGAGATACCACAGATAAAATGTACAAAACACATACACATATACTAGAATGACTAATATTTACAAGAAATCACACAAATGTTGACAAAACTCTTCCATTGCTAACAGGTATCCTATAAATTTGAATAAATAATTATAATTCTCCCTATTAATAGTCTAAAAGGAAAACTAATTTTACTATCTTGATAGATGCTAAAATAAAAAGCCCTGACAAAATACAGAACTAACTTTTAATAACTCTCTGTTAACTAGGAAATGAAGGGGACTTCTTTGACCTGAAAACAGTCATCCTATCGATAGCATCAATAAAAACCTATAAAAATAAAAATAGGATCTTTACCCATAAGATTGTAAATAAGGCAAGTTCTTGCTACTTCAACACCTTACTAGAGGTTCAAGCCACTAGGATAAGGGAGTAAAAGAAACTTTAAGCTAGAAAATGTAAAGGAAAATATAAAACTCTATTATTTGTAAATGATATGATCACTTATACAGGAATCTTAAATAATCTATCCAAAAAAAAGCTGATGTAACAAATAGATTTAGCAAGATTGGGAGAGCTAAAAAAAAAATTTTAAACATTTCAAGATATATAATAAAGTTATAATAATTAATGTATTGTTGTATTGGCTATAGATGGATGAAATACAACACAGGGATCAGCTAAGCATGCCCCATGAGCTGACTCTCGTCTCCTGCTTATTTTTTTTTCACTTTTATTTTTACTTTATTTTACTTTACAATACTGTACTGGTTTTGCCATTCATTGACATGAATCCTCCACAGGTGTATACGAGCTCTCAATCCTGAATCCCCCTCCCACATCCCACCCCATATCCTCTCTCTGGATCCTGCTTATTTTATAAATGAGTTTTAATGGAACTCAGTAATGGCTGTTTATTTGCATGTTATCTATGGCTGCTTTAACGCTACAGTGGGAGAGTTTAATAGCTGTAACAGAGAATGAATGGCCTGGAAAGTCTAAATATTTAGTTTTTGTCCCTTTACAGAATAAGTTTGCCAGTATGTATGATATAGTGCTCATAAACATTAATGTATGTAATCAACTGGTTTCTGACAAAGAGGTCAAAGAAATTCAACAGGGAACTGATAAAATTTAAACAACTGGTCCTGGAAATTCTTGGTATCTAGATGTAGAAGTTTTTTATATTTACTTCATTGTATTACAAAAACTGATTTGAAATTCATCGTTAATCTAAATGAAAGAGTTAAAGCTCTAAATTCTAGGAGAAAACTTTTGGAATCTGGGGTTATTTACTCTCATAAAAGATACAAGTAGCACAAAGTATGACATAAATAATTGCTAAATTAAACTTGGTCAAAATAAGAAACTCTTTTCCAAATATACTCATAAAAAAACAGAAAGGCAATCCACAAACAAGGAAGATATTAGAAAGATACATATCTGAAAAAAGGGTTCATATTCAGAGAATGTGAGTAACTTTAATTACTCAATAGTAAGAAGAAAAACAAATGAATGTTTAAAAGATGAAAATATTTTAAAGCTTTTCACCAAAAAAGATAATCAAAATGTCAAGCACATGCTAAGATTTTCAACATCATTAGTTGTTAGGGAAATTCAAAGTAAAATCACAGAGTCTATCATATAACTAAAAAATCACTAATCTACAGAATGCCCAAAATAAAGACTTACTGATTTCATACCAGTGAGAATGGCAGCATCAAAATGCTACAAGCAATAAATGCTGAAGAGGTGTGAACAAAAGGGAACCCTTCTGGTACACTGTTGGTGGGAATGTATATTGGTGCACCACTATGGAGAATAGTATAGAGATTCCTTACAAAGCTAAAAAACCATATGATCCTGCAGTGCTACTCCTAGGCAAATATGTGGAGAAAACTATAACTTCTGGCTACCAAAGAGAAAATGTGGGGGGAAGGGATAAATTAAAAGTTTGGGATTAACATATACACACTAAAATATATAGAATAGATAATCAACAAAGACTGTATAGCACAGGTAACTCTACTCAATATTCTACACCAACCTCTATGGGAAAAGAGTCTGAAAAAAAGCATGCGAGTGTGTGTATATACATATATATATATATATATATATATATATATATATATACATTTTATTGTATGGAGGTGTATCTCAATAAAGTTGATTTTTAAAAGAGACACATGAAAAGCATTGAAATGATCTCTCTTTTAATGAAAACCAGTCATCCTTTAGTTTCCTTTTTATTTTTGAAAACAGGGGACCATAAGCCTAGGTCGCTAGAGGGAGCTCTCATATATTATTGGTTTATTTTAGAAAACTGGAAATATTACTACTGTGGAAATACTTAGCTCTCTTTACTTGAAAGTACACTCATTTTCAGGAGCCTTCCACATTCTCTTCCAGGGAAAAACCATCCACGAAAACTAAGCTTCAGAAGAGCACGTTTTCCTAACCAATGGGGACCCTAACTTCACCTGACAGAGAGAGGATCTGTTTATTGGATCATAGGCTTGCCTCCCTCTCTATCATACTCTTTACTCCGTATTGCCATGCAGGTGCCAAAACATGCCATAAGCCAGCACACTGATAATCAAAGTTCTTGTGAATTCTCACTTTTTATCACAGTGAAAAAACCTAGTTTGTTCCTTTAGACACCACAAAATTCATCAATAATTTTTAGTTTCCAGATGGCGGAGTAAAGGACGTGCACTCATCTTCTCCTATGAGAACTTCAAAATTACAACTTGCTGCTGAACAACCACTGGCAGGAGAATGTTGGATCCCACCAAAAAAAGATACCCCACATGCAAGGGCAAAGGAGAAGTCCCAGTAAGACAGTAGGAGAGGCAAAATCATGTTTACAATCAAACCCCATACCCATCAGAG
This sequence comes from Cephalophus harveyi, assembly GCA_006410635.1. Taxonomy (NCBI): domain Eukaryota; kingdom Metazoa; phylum Chordata; class Mammalia; order Artiodactyla; family Bovidae; genus Cephalophus; species Cephalophus harveyi. The sequence continues at coordinate 370,659 of SJYT01039256.1, read as the reverse complement.
AAGACCAGAGGGTTCAAACAAAAGCTTGTGCACACCAGGACCCAGGAGAAAGGAGCAGTGACAACACAAGAGACTGACCCAGACTTGGCTGTGAGTGTCCAGGAGTCTCCAGTGGAGGCCTGGGTCTCCGGTTGCCTGAAGCAGGGTTGGGGGCACTGAGTATGGCAGTGTGTGCATGAGAGCTTTTGAGGAGGTCACCATTACCTTCATCACTTCCACCATAGTTTGGTGTCAGATCAGAAAACAGGGAGGAGCACAGCCCCACCCATCAATAGAAAATTGGGTTAAAGATTTACTGAGCATGGCCCCTCCCATCAGAACAAAACCCAGTTTCCACCCCCACAGATATTAACTCCCATCAGGAAGTTTCTATAAGCCTCTTATCCTTATCCCTCCAGAGCAGACAGAATGAAAACCAGTCACAGAAAACTAATCAAACTTATCAGAGACCACAGCCTTGTCTAACTCAACAAAACTATGAGCCATGCCATGTAGGGCCACCCAAGACAGATGGGTCATGGTGGAGAGTTCTTACAAACATGGTCCACTGGAGAAGAGAATGGCAAAACACTTCAGTATTCTTGCCTTGAGAACCCCATGAGCAGTATGAAAAGACAAAAAGATATGACACTGAAAGATGAACTCCCCAGTAGGTGCCCAATATTCGTCAGTAGGTGCCCAATATTCTACTAGAGAAGAGTGGAGAAATAACTCCAGAAAGAATGAAGAGACGGAGCCAAAGTGAAAACAATGCCCAGCTGTGGATGTGACTGATGATGGAAGTAAACTCCAATGCTATGAAGAGAAACACCACATAGGAACCTGCAATGTTAGGTCCGTGAATCAAGGTAAATTAGAAGTGGTCAAAAGGAAATGGCAAGGGTGAACATCGACATTTTAGAAATCAGTGAACTAAAATAGACGGAAATGGGCAAATTTAATTCAGATGACCATTATATCTACTACTGTGGACGAGAATCCCTTAGAAGAAATGGAGTAGCATTCATAGTCAACAAAAGAGTCCTAAATGCAGTACCTGGGTGCAAGCTCAAAAATGACAGAATAATCTCTGTTCGTTTCCAAGGCAAACCATTCAATATCAAGTCTATGCCCCAACATATGCCCCAACAACAGCAATCAATGCAAAGAAATAGAGGAAAACAACAGAATGGGAAAGATTGGAGATCTCTTCAAGAAAATTAGAGATATCAAGGGACTATTTCATGCAAAAATGGGCTCAATAAAGGACAGAAATGGTATGGACCTAAAAGAAGCATAAGACATTAAGAAGAGGTGGCAAGAATACACAGAAGAACTATACAAAAAAGATCTTCATGACCCAGATAAACACGAAGGTGTGACCACTCACACTCACCTAGAGCCTGACATCCTGGAATGCGAAGTCAAGTGGGCCTTAGGAAGCATCACTACAACAAAGCTAGTGGAGGTGATGGAATTCCAGTTGAGCTGTTTCAAATCCTAAAAGATGATGCTGTGAAAGTGTTGCACTCAATATGTCAGCAAATTTGGAAATCTCAGCAGTGGCTACAGGACTGGAAAAGGTCAGTTTTCATTCCAATCCCAAAGAATGCTCAAACTTACCACACAATTGCACTCATCTCACACTCTAGTAAAGTAATGTTCAAAATTCTCCAAGCCAGGCTTCAGCAATATGTGAAATGTGAACTTTTAGATGTTCAAGATGGTTTTAGAAAAGCAGAGGAACCAGAGATCAAATTGCCAACATCCTCTGGATCATGCATAAAGCAAGAGAGTTCCAGAAAAATATCTATTTCTGCTTTATTGACTATGCCAAAGCCTTTGACTGTGTGGAGCACAATAAACTGTGGAAAATTCTGAGAGAGATGGGAATACCAGACCACCCGACCTGCCTCTTGAGAAACCTGTACACAGGTCAGAAAGCAACAGTTAGAACTAGATATGGAACAACAGACTGGTTGCAAATAGGAAAAGGAGTATGCCAAAGCTGTATGTTGTCACCCTGCTTATTTAACTTCTATGCAGAGTACATCATGAGAAACGCTGGGCTGGAAGAAGCACAAGCTGGAATCAAGATTGCCAGGAGAAATATCAATAACCTCAGATATGCAGATGATACCACCCTTATGGAAGAAAAGGAAGAAGAACTAAAAAGACTCTTGATGAAAGTGAAAGAGGAGAGTGAAAAAGTTGGCTTAAAGCTCAGCATTCAGAAAATGAAGATCATGGCATCTGGTCCTATCACTTCATGGGAAATAGATGGGGAAACAGTGGAAACAGTGGCTGACTTTATTTTGGGGGGCTCCAAAACCACTGTCAATGGTGACTGCAGCCATGAAATTAAAAGATGTTTGCTCCTTGGAAGGAAAGTTAAAAGAATGACCAACCTAGACAGCATATTAAAAGCAGAGAAATAACTTTGCCAACAAAGGTCCGTCTAGTCAAGGCTATGGTTTTTCCTGTGGTCATGTATGGATGTGAGAGTTGGACTATAAAGAAAGCTGAGCGCCGAAGAATTGATGCTTTTGAACTGTGGTGCTGGAGAAGACTCTTGATAGTCCCTTGGACTGCAAGGAGATCCAACTAGTCCATCCTAAAGGAGACTAGTCCTGGGTGTTCATTGGAGGGACTGACGTTGAAGCTGAAACTCCAATACTTTGGCCACCTCATGTGAAGAGTTGACTCATTTGAAAAGACCCTGATGCTGGGAAAGTTTGAGGGCAGGAGGAGAAGGGGAAGACAGAGAATGAGATGGCTAGATGGCATCACCGACTGGATGGACATGAGTCTGAATGAACTCCGGGAGTTGGTTATGGACAGGGAGGCCTGGCGTGCTGTGATTTATGGGGTTGCAAAGAGTCGGACACGACTGAGCAACTTAACTTAACTAAACTGAACATGTATGAATGTGAGAGTTGAAGCTCCAACACTTTGGCCACTGAATGCAAAGAGCTGACTCATTGGAAAAGATCCTGATGATGGGAAAGATTGGAGGCAGAAGGAGAAGGGGACAACAGAGGATGAGATGTTTGGATGGCATCACTGACTTGATGGACGTGAGTTTGAGCGAACTCCAGGATTTGGTGATGGACAGGGAGGCCTAGTGTGCTGCAGTTAGGGTTGCAAAGAGTCGGAGACTACTGAGTGACTGAACTGAACTGATTCCCCATCAAGTTTCTATCTGACCTGAATGCAATCTTTGTACCCATCAGTAAGGGCAGGAGATACTTCTAAGTTGTGATCTAAGCAGGTGTCCAGTTCTGAGGCTTAATGATATTATGACTCATTCAAAGAGTGGTCTAACACAGGTGAGTTACTTACCCCCTTGTTGTTCAGCTGATAAAGAATCCACTTGCAACGTGGGAGACCTGGGTTTAATTCCTGGGTTGGGAAGATCCCCTGGAGAAGGGAAAAGCTACCCACTCTAGTATTCTGGCCTGGAGAATTCCACAAACTGTATAGCCCATGGGGTGGCAAAGAGTCAGACATGACTGAGCGGCTTTCACAAAATGGACCATCTCTCTTGATGACACCCCCATCACTTTAACCATAAGGACAAGTCATTTTTGCCAACCTCACTCTGAAGCTTGTTGTGGATTTTAAACTCACTGAGAATTATTTCAGATAAAAATAGAGGAGAAATTATTGCCACTGATTCAAGTGGTTAACTGAGTTTTAATGGGATGTTATTTTGCATAATTTGATATAGTTTGTTGACATTAGAAAATAATTGAACATTTGTAGTCAGCTTTAAATGGTCAGTTCTGTTAGCACAGTAATCTGCATGCACTTTGACTTTTTTTCAGCACTGTGCAGATTCTAAAGAGTTGATATGCACACTATTCATTTCCAATTTGTCCTTAATTGGACAGTTTTCTTAAGGTGCTTCTTCCCTGCCCCCACCCCGCCACCAATTTTTCTTTTTCTTTTTTTTCATCCTTAACTGATGTAAGTTACTTTCTTGGCTTGAGTATTGTCATCTGTCACATGTTTATGAATGTATGTCAATTTGTATTTTAATTAGTATTTGAGACCTTCTTCTTTTGGCTTAAATGTATAGGAAGATGTGACAGCAAGACAATGAACAATACTTTATATGAGAATTGAATGCAATATGTTACCAGGAAATATGCCACTACAAAGCAGAAGATGCCAGTAATTCTGCACAATGCTGAAGTTAATGAGACTGAGAACTGTGCATACCTAAGGTGGCTATGAAATACCCATCCAGTGGAAGTACTGAATTCAGACCCAGTATCTGGGACAAAGTCCTGGGAGATACACCTGAGTCTTTCTAGCTCACTTTCTCTTGAGCTGTGTCTAAATTCCAAGTGACTAACAATGAGAAGAAAAGACTAGTTTGGTATATAATTACTGATTTCTGTACATATGACATTTCTCCTAAAATTCAGACACTGTTTTAAGTGCTGGGGAGACATTATTAATAAAGTAGAAAAGGTTCTTGTTCTTAGGAACTTAGATTCTAGTAGGAAAGTCAGTCATAAACAGATATATAAACAAATACATATCAGTTAGGACCAGTGCTATGCAGAAAGGCACATGGAACATGCAAGGGAGGGTTGCTATTGTGTATGGGGAGGTTCTTAGGCATTCTGAGCAGGTGACTTCTGAGTTAGAAGAATAAGTTGAAGATGGAAGTGATGTGCACATCTGGGTGAGGAGTATTCTAGGCAGGAGGAGCATGCAAATGCCTGTCTTAGGGAGGCATTCAGCACATCTGAGAAATAACGAGGGGGCCAATGTGGGCAGAGCCCAGTGCAGGGAGATAGAGGAAGGTGAAACTAGACCCACAACCAGGGGTCAGATTGCATCTGCCTCAGAAGACATGGGAAGAACTTCAGATTTCATCCTAAATCAGATGGGAAATCACTGATTAACAGCAAGTGACTAAAGGTTTAAATTTCACTTTGTTTTACTTTGCCTGTAATTCTGTTTACATAAAGGCTGCCGCATCTGAAAGAAATTTATAGTCCTACATTAATGTCACTTATGTGTTGGCTCTAGAACTTGGTGATGCTGTCCTTTGCATCACAAGTGTCTATCTGGCTAGACTCATTCTGTCTTGACACATTCGATTATAATTAAGTGAGCTTCTCTGTCTTTTTGCTAGATTATGAGGAATTAATCTGATCTTTTGCATATTCTCCACTTAAACTGAGCCTAACACCTCAAAACAAAAGGGAGACTTGACAGGCCCATAGACGTTGTCTACTCCTTATTTTGTTAATTCAAAGGGAAATGAGAGTCTTATAAACTCCTATGATATTGCGTTTTCCAAAACAGGTTTGTTATTTACCACTGAGTAGTTTATTTCAAAGACCCATTGCTAAAAATGAAATATGTCATTTACAGATATCAAATAAGGTGAATCGACCTTTTCTAAAATATTAAGGCTGAAGTTTATCTCGTGCTCCAATTTTTCAAATGTCAGACAAAAGTAAATACCAAATGTGAAAAATTGAAAATAGTATGAAAGCATATGCTATTTATAATTCTTAAAGGACAAGCACTATTTTTGTATCAATTTGTTCTGTTGTTAAAATCTCAGGAAATCATTCAACATAGATTTAAACACAATCCTTTATGAAATTCACATCTTTTATCTTCTAAATAGGGTTATATCCTAATTACTTTATTCATATTTAATATTCTCTTCAAATATAGTGAAAAATATAAATCATCTACAGTAAATGATTTAAAGTGTTTTCAACACACTTATGTCTACTGTAGAGAGGCAAAGGAGAACAAGTATCTTTTATAAACAAAACAGAAGAATAATTTTTCTTGCTCTCTGACTACAAACATACATTTTTTAAAGTGGACTCCCCAGGACAGATCACATCCTGGGCCACAAATCTAGCCTTGGTAAATTTTTAAAAATTGAAATCATTTCAAGCATTTTTTTCTGATCACAATGCGGTAAGATTAGATATCAACTACGGGGAGGGGGGGGAGAAAACTATAAAAAAACACAAACATATAGAGGCTAAACAACACACTTCTGAATAACCAAAAGATCACAGAAGAAATCAAAAAGGAAATCAAAATATGCATAGAAACAAATGATAATGAAAACACAACAACTCAAAACCTATGGGATTCAGGAAAAGCAGTATATCCAGTAAGAGGGAGGTTCATAACTATACAGGCCTACCTCAAGAAACAAGAGAAGCATCAAATAGGCAACCTAGCTTTACACATAAAACAACTAGAAAAAGAAAAAAGAAAAATCCCAAAGTTAGTAGAAGGAAAGAAATCATAAAATCAGAGCAGAAATAACTGAAACAGAAACAAAGGAGACGATACCAAACATCAACAAAACTAAAAGCTGGTTCTTTGAGAAGATAAATAGAATAGACAAACTGCTAGCTAGCCTCATCAAGAAAAAAAAGGGGGCGGGGAGAAGATTCATATCAATAAAAATAGAAATGAAACTGAAGAAATCACAACAGACAACACAGAAATACAAAAGTCCATAAGATACCACTATAAGCCAATAAAATGGACAACTTGGAAGAAATGGACAAATTCTTAGAAACGTATAACCTTCCAAAACTGAACCAGGAAGAAATAGAAAATCTGGACATACACAAACATGGAAATCAAAACTGTACTCAAAAATCTTCCAACAAACAAAAGCCCAGACAGATGATTTCACAGGTGAATTCTACCAAAAATTTAGAGAAGAGATGACACCTATCCTACTCAAACTCTTCCAGAAAATTGCAGAGGAAGACAAACCAAATGCATTCTATGAAGTCACCATCACCCTGATGCCAAAACCAGACAAAAATGCTGCTTTTTTGCAAGGATCCTTCATTATTTGCAAATGAATGTGATATATCATTTAACAAATTGAAAAATAAAAACCATATGAAATCTCAATAGATGCAGAGAAAATCTTTGACAAAATTCAACACCCATTCATGATAAAAACTCTCCAGAAAGCAGGCATAGAAGGAACATACCTCAACATAATAAAAGCCATGTATGACAAACCCATAGCAAACATTATCCTCAATGGTGAAATGTTGAAAGCATTTCCTCTAAAGCCAGGAACAAGACAAGGAAGGCCACTCAAATCACTACTATTCAACACAGTTTTGGAAGTCCTAACCACAGCAATCAGAGAAGAAAAAGAAATAAAAGGAATGAAGGTTGGAAAAGAAGATAAAACTCTCACTGTTTGCAGATGACATGATCCTCTACATAGAAAACCCTAAAGACACCACTAGAAAATTACTAGAGCTAATCAATGAATATAGTAAAGTTGCAGGATATAAAATTAATACACAGAAATCCTTTGCATTCCTATACACTAACAATGAAAAAATAGAGAAAGAAATTAAGGAAACAATCCCATTCACCATTGAAATGAAAAGAATAAAATGCTTAGGAATAAATTTACCTAAAGAAACAAAAGATCTATATATAGAAAACTATAAAACACAGGAAAAAATTCAAAGATGACACAAATGGAGAAATATACAGTGTTCATGGATTGGAAGAATCAATATAGTGAAAATGAGCATATTACTCAAAGCAATCTATAGATTCAACACAATCCCTATCAAACTACCAATGGTATTTTTAACAGAACTAGAACAAATAATTTCACAATTTGTATGGAAACATAAAAAAACCTCAAATAGCCAAAGCAATCTTGAGAAACAAGAATGGAACTGAAGGAATCAAGCTTCCTGACTTCAGACTACACTATAAAGCAACAGTCAACAGTATGGTTCTGGCACAAATACAGAAATGTAGATCAATGTAACAAAATAGAAAGCCCAGAGGTAAATCCATAAACCTATGGACACCTTATCTTTGACAAAGGAGGCAAAAATATACAATGGAGAAAAGACAATCTCTTTAAAAACTGGTGCTGGGAAAACTGATCAACCACCTGTAAAAGAATGAAACAGAACGCTTTCTTAAACCATACACAAAAATAAACTCCAAAGGGATTAAAGATCTAAATGTAAGCTTAGAAACTATAAAACTCCTAGAGGAAAACATAAACAAAACACTCTCTGACATAAATCAAGCAAGATCCTCTATGACCCAACCCCTAGAGTAATGGAAATAAAAACAAAAACAAGTGGGACCCAATTAAACTTAAAAGTTTTTGCACAATGAAGGAAACTGTATGCAAGGTGAAAAGGCACCCTTCAGAATGGGAGAAAATAATAGCAAATTAAACAACTGACAAAGAATTACTCTCCAAAATATACAAGCAGCTCATGCAGCTCAATATCAGAAAAACGAACAACCCAATCAAAAAATGGGCCAAACAGCTAAACAGACATTTCTCCAAAGAAGACATACAGATGGCTAATAAACACATGAAAAGATGCTCAACATCACTCATTATTAGAGAAAACGCCAATCAATCAGAATGGCCACTATCAAAAAGTTTACAAACAATAAATGCTGGAGAGGGTGTGGAGAAAAGGAAACCCTCTTACACTGTTGGTGAGAATGCAAACTAGTATAGCCACTATGGAGAACAGTGTGGAGATTCCTTAAAAAACTGGAAATAGAACTGCCATATGACCCAGAAAAGTCACTGCTGGGCATACACTTGAAGGAAGCAGAATTGAAAGAGACACGTGTAACCCAATGTTCATTGCAGCACTGTTTACAATAGCTAGGATATGGAAGCAACCTAGATGTCCTTCGGCAGGTGAATAGATAAGAAATTTGTGGTACATACACACAATGGAATATTACTCAGCTAAAAAAGGAACACATTTGAGTCAGTTTTAATGAGGTAGATGAATCTGGAGTCTATTATACAGAGTGAAGTAAGTCAGAAAGAGAAACACCAATACAGTATATTGATACATATATATGGAATTTAAAAAGATGGTGATGATGATCCTATATGTAGGGAGCAAAGGAGACACAGAAGTAAAGAACAGACTTTTGGACTATGTGGGGAAAGATGAGGGTGGGATGATCTAAGAGAATAGCATTGAGACATGTATATTACAATATGTAAAATAGATGACAAGTGCAAGTTTGATGTAAGTTTGAGCACTGGCTTTGAGTGCCCTGCTCTGGAACAGCCAGAGGGATAGGGTGGGGAGGGAGGTGGGAGGGGATTTCAGGATGGGGAACACATGCACCTATTGCTGACTCATCTTGATGTATGGCAAAACACACACACACACACACACACACACACACACACACACACACACACCCCACAATATTGTAAAGTAATTATCCTCCAATTAAAATCAATCAACTAATTAAAAAAATAGGTGGACTCCCCTGTGTATTATTTAATTAAGTAGCATATATTCAGTTCTCATTTATTTGACTGAAAAGAATAGGAAAACTTCTTCAGATAAATAATCTTTTTAAGTTATTAACTCAGTTGTGCAACAAACTTGTTGAGACTATATACCATGCCCTCTACTGTATGCTGAGGGAAAATAAACTTGAAGAGGTAAGTGGACTCTTGGATCCCACCCTCCCAATTACATAAGCAATAACATATCTGAAAGATACATTGCAATGTTTCTCAAAAATGGTAATGTTCAGAAACTAATTTTCAAGGCAGAATATTCATATCTATAAATAATATAGTGTTTAAACAGTGAATAATAGAAAATTTACAGAATTGATTTATGTTTTTCTTTCTAGAACTAGATGACAGATTCACAGAGCCATCTGACTTCTCAGGCACAAAATATAATGTATTATAGAATTATTAGTCCTATTTCGTTGAATATATCATTTTTCACATGTCATGTTTCTTATATTTCAGTTAGAAATTTTTACTTGTTGCAAGTTCACTAAGTTTTTCTGCTATGTTCTCTTTTAGAAATTGTGTAATCTTAGCTGTCATGTTTAGGACTTTGATCCATTTTGAGTTAGCTTTTATGTATTATGGGAAATAAAGCTTAGAGTTCATATTGTTGCATATAGATTTTCAGTTGTTTCAGGCACCTTTAGCTGGGGGTAGGGGAAGTTACTCTTTACTCATTGACTTGCCTGAACCTTTTCTAAAACACTAAGAAAATTTTGCTGGAAAACGATTGGCCATATATGTATAGGCTCAGTTTTGTAATTTTCATTCTGTTCCAATGATCAATATGTTTGTACTTATGGAAAACCTATTATGTTTTGATTAAATAGCCTTAAGAAAAAAATTTTGAAATTTGGTAGTTGAATCCTATAACTTATTTCTCAAAGTTATTTTGGTTATTCTGTGTTCTTTTTGTATAATCTTTTAAAAATTTTATCAATTTCTGTAAAAAATGTTCTGCTAGGATTTTAATTTGGATTCATTCAACCATACATTAATTTGGGGATAATTGACACTTCAGCACTGTTCAGATTCTCAATCTATCAGTATGGTATATACCTACCTAATTAGGTCTTTATTGTAGCAATGATTGTAGTTGTCTGTATATACATCTTGACATAACTTGCTCAATGTATCCTTAGAAATTTCATATTTTAATACAATTGCAAGTGGAATCATTGTCAATTAATATTACACCCATAGCAGATTCATGTTGATGTATGGCAAAACCAATACAATATTGCAAAGTAATTAGCCTCCAATTAAAATAACTGAATTTAAATAAAAAATAGAAAGAAATTTTAAACTGAGAAAAAATGTTTAGTATTCAAACACATAGTTCCCATTCTGCTGAGCAATAGCAGCCCCAAGCTCCCTACCATAACTTGTCTATGACAAGAGACAACTAACTCACAGCTGCCACAGCGTCCCACAGAACTCTCCAATGTTCATCCCTGAGGCCCAGACTTCTGTGAGTGCACATGCCCAGCATCCTGAGTTTCCTTGCCAGGTCCATCAACTTCCACCTGACCCTGTATTTGGGGAAGATTGTTAGCAAGTCTTTATCTGCTCTTCTGACTCATTTCCAGACCTTTAACCCCACAGTATTAATACCACAGTGGCACTGCTTCCCTGATTTTGTCATTTCTATTCACTATCCCTTCCGTAGAAGGCCTTGTAAGTTTTTAGAGACCTCAACACCATCTTAACCATGGGACTGAATTTAGTGTCACCAGTAATGGGGCAGATGACATTACAGACACTGTGACAGGTGCTGAGACAGATCTCAGCTATACTGCTGATGTACTGCTTTGAAAACTGCATCATCTGAATATAACAATGGGGAAACATTTGACAAGCCCAAACTGAGGAACATTTTACCAGTAACTGACCTCTAGTATAAACTGTGGAAAATTCTGAGAGATGGGAATACCAGACCACCCGACCTGCCCCTTGAGAAATCTATATGTAGGTCAGGAAGCAACAGTTAGAACTGGACATGGAACAACAGACTGGTTCCAAATAGGAAAGGGAGTATATCAAGGCTGTATATTGTCACCCTGCTTGTTTAACTTACATGCAGAGTACATCATGAGAAACTCTGTGTTGGAAGAAACACAAGCTGAAATCAAGATTGCTGGAAGAAATATCAATAACCTCAGATATGCAGATGACACCACCCTTATGGCAGAAAGTGAAGAGGAACTAAAAAGCCTCTTGATGAAAGTGAAAGAGGAGAGTGAAAAAGTTGGCTTAAAGCTCAACATTCAGAAAATGAAGATCATGTCCCCCATGGGGAAATAGATGGGGAAACAGTGGAAACAGCGTCAGACTTTATTTTGGGGGGCTCCAAAATCACTGCAGATAGTGACTGCAGCCATGAAATTAAAAGATGCTTACTCCTCAGAAGGAAAGTTATGAACAACCTAGATAGCATATTCAAAAGCAGAGACATTGCTTTGCCAACAAAGGTCCATCTAGTCAAGGCTATGTTTTTTTCAGTGGTCATGTATGGATGTGAGAGTTGGACTGTGAAGAAAGCTGAGTTATGAAGAATTGATGCTTTTGAACTGTGGTGTTGGAGAAGACTCTTGAGAGTCCCTTAGACTGCAAGGAGATCCAACCAGTCCATTCTGAAGGAGATCAGCCCTGGGATTTCTTTGAAGGGAATGATGCTAAAGCTGAAACTCCAGTACTTTGGCCACCTCATGCGAAGAGTTGACTCATTGGAAAAGACTCTGATGCTAGGAGGGATTGGGGGCAGGAGGAGAAGGGGACGACCGAGAATGAGATGGCTGGATGGCATCACTGACTCTATGGACGCGAGTCTGTGTGAACTCTGGGAGTTGGTGATGGACCGGGAGGCCTGGTGTGCTGCGATTCATGGGGTCACAAAAAGTCGGACATGACTGAGTGACTGAACTGAACTGAACTGACCTCTAGTATTAAAAATATGTTGTAGTTATGAAAAAATTTAAAAACTAAGGATGTGTTCCAAAGTAAAGTTGAGGCAGGAATGTAAGGTGTGCTCATGAATTAAAAAAGAAAAAAAAGTTTTCTTCTATATAGAAGGCATGGGATAGACAGTTGAAAATGTTAACTACCTATAGATTGAAGTATTATATCGAAATTTCATGGCAAATAGATGGGGAAACAATAGAAACAGTGACAGACTTTATTCCTTTGGGCTCCAAAATCTCTGCAGATGGTGACTGTGGCCACAAAATTAAAAGACGTTTGCTCTTTGGAAGAAAAGTTATGGCCAACTTAGACAGCATATTAAAAAGCAGAGAAATTGCTTTGCCAACAAAGGTCCATCTAGTCAAAGCTATGGTTTTTCCAGTAGTCATCTATGGATGTGAGGGTTGGACTATAAAGAAAGCTGAGTGCCTAAGAATTGATGCTTTTGAACTGTGGTGTTGGAGAAGACTCTTGAGAGTCCCTTGGACTGCAAGGAGATCCAACCAGTCCATCCTAAAGGAAATCAGTCCATCAGTCCTGAATATTCATTGGAAGGACTGATGCTAAAGCTGAAACTCCAATACTTTGGCCACCTGATGTAAAGAACTGACTCATTAGAAAAGACCCTGATGCTGGGAAAGATTGAAGGCAGGTGGAGAAGGGGATGACAGAGGTTGGATGGCATCACTGACTTGATGGACATGAGTTTGAGTAAGCTCCAAGAAAATATGGAATTCAAAATGGTGATGGACAGGGATGCCTGGCATGCTGCAGGCCATGGAGTCGCAAAGAATCAGACACGGCTGAGTGACTGAACTGAACTGAACTGTCTGCAACTTCAAAACCTCAGGCGAAAAAGTAATATTAATGTGGTAAAATGCTAACATTTGTGGAATCTAAGTAAAGGGCATTTGGGAATTTTTACAAATTTGTTGTAAGTCTAAAATTTTTCCTCCAAAATTTTAAGTTTCCTGGACCAAGATTGCAAATGAACATATGCTTTTATCCCTTCCTCCTGAACTACCATTAAAATATAGGGAAGAAAGAAAGATGCAAAGAAAAAGGGAAAGAAGAGAGTTAAGGATGAAAGATATAAATCCATAACAAGCAGATAACAGACAAAACACACATAATGATACATGCATAACAACATAACAAAGACACACCTTTATTTAGGAAAATTTTTTAAGATCTTGAAGAAGTGAAGCAAGAAAGAAGAAATGGGAAGGATGTGTCCAGCACAGAAGGGTAGTCACAGAATATTCTGTCCACCTTGGAATAAGGAGGAGGAGGAGCCAGAGAGAGAGGTCTTATGGGGAACAAAGAATGCAAAATAACAGCAGTTGATTGAAAATGGCCACCTGACAGAGGTCAAGAGTTCCTTTGTTAAAATGTAAGTAAACTAGAAGATCCATAAAAGAAAAAAAAAAATTGTACACAAACTAACAATACAAATATGAGAAAACTGGTCCAAACAGAGAAAAAGTCAATGGAATTTAAGCAGCAGAATGAATTAATTACAGCAAAAGATAGATTAAACCTGAAGAATATTAGAGTTATGTCAAAAGATATATTTTTCTTTATCTTCTAAACATTTTATATAAAAAGCATGATACAACACTCCAGCAAAAATAACAAGTAGACCAACATACAAGAAACATGTACAACAAAGAGAAAGGTTTCAATTATAGAGGTTTAATTAAAACTCATCATACATATATAAAAATAGTCTAAAGACACTGGAATATAAAATAGGAATAGAGAAGAAAGGCAGATGAAATCAGAGATGATAAAAGTATCTTTAATCTTTTAGTAATATTTTCATTATTGCTGCATGGAATGTATGTGGGGATTCATTTTCCATTTTGCTTTTCTGACTTTTAGTATGTCAAAAATCCACAATGCTATTTAAAAAATAAAATTAGTCAAAATATAGAAGCATACATTTGTGTGTCTATGTTGGTCTCCATTTCTCCAAGCAAGGCAAGAACTCTTGCCCAAAGAGGAAACAGTTTCCCTAGACAGAAAGGTACTTCATTTATGCAGCTTGTGTGTGACAGACACTTGGTTTCTTGATAAAAACTCTGACACTAAATAAGAACTTGATTTGTTGATTTATCAAGCTCAAGAAAGGTCTGAATAAGACTAAATTTAACCATACCCTGCTCTATATTTCACAAAATAGAATTTTATCATCTGTGGTATCTTTCCAAGGACATTTGTGTCAGAGTTGACTATAACAACTACATCTTTGATATAACCTCTAACCTCCACTATTAACAGAAATTCTTGGCATAAGAGCATTGTTTTAAGGGAATAAGATTGGTTAATAAAATATGTGGAGATAACTTTTCACTGTAAAGTGGGAATGACATTATGTATCTATTTTCCCTTTAAATTTTCTCTTCCCTAAAATGTCAGAAAAAGCCACAAGATCTTTTCCGTGTTGACTATTTTCTATTATCTACCTCACTTTTGTGAAAGACTATGAAAATTTAAAGAAATTAAAGAGCTTCTGACAATTGTACAAATAGACTAAATGCAGAATTTAATGTATGCTCCCAGCAAACTTCTGCTGTCATTTAGGTTTAAACAGAGAATTGACACGACAAATTTCACCACTGCCAAATCCTCAGACACTAAGTGAGGTTCTAAATCCCCAATAGTTATTTTAAGAGTAGAGTTGAGAACTCCTGTCACTTTACTGTTCATGTGGTGTTGAGCACTCCTCTTTTTGTCACTGAACCTGTAAGAATCTCACTAATATAAAGTAAAGGAGAAGGCTTAAAAGGTATTGAAATTTATAGGAAAGAAAATGTAACACGTCTTATGTCTGGTCAAATCAATGGAGACAGGAAAACTCTCCATCAAATGTGGGTGACTTTTTCCTTTTTTAATATGAATCCACTTATGTTTAATTAAAATTGGGTTTATTACTATTTGCTAAAGGGCCCCCAGGTGGCACAATGAATCTGCCTGCCAAGGCAGGAGTCACAAGAGATGTGGGTTCGATCCCCAGATCTGGAAGATCCCCTGGAGGAGGAAATGGCAACCATTTCTCGTATTCTTGCCTGGGAAATGCTATGGACAGAGAAGCCTGGAAGACTGCAGCCCATTGGGTAGCAAAGAGCTGGACACAACTGAGCAACTGAGCACATACACTATTAGCGAAAAGCCTTGAATGCCTTAGAGCAAACATATTTTCAAGAGGAAAATTTATTTTCAATGTATTGCATTCAATTTGCAGCAATGGGAGAACTTCCTGTTTTAACTTCTTGCCTATTTAGCTGCCAAGACATAATCAAGCACTTTTTCATTTGGAGAGGAAATAACAGGATATACTTGCCTTAGAAAAGCTTGTATTTTAAATTGTTGTGAACATAAATATAAATTTTCTAACATCAGAAATGAAATTAATACTAGAGGACAATTCAGTAAGAACAATGGGATAATTAAGTAATATACTCAGACTTTCTAAAGTATCAAACATTTACATTAAAAGCCTTAAATAGTGTGTACTATTGACTAGAGAATAAGAATCTGAGCAGAAATTACTAGAAAATTTTACTCTGAGGAGAAAAAAGTTAATGAATTTCATTCTTTTAAGTCTTTTTTCTTGCCTCTTTCTCACATAAATCTCTCATTCAATGGAGGAATTCGTAGAGATAAAAAGATAATTTCAGGCATAAACAGAAGATAGATTAAACTCCTCCTTTCCTTCCACCCAGCCATAAAAACTATCAGTATTTAAACAAATAATTTTAAAGTTTCCTTCCTCTTTCTTCCTTGTTTGGACCAAGTTTAGAGTGTTACCTTAAGTCAGACCCTACTCTGTATAACTTTTTAATTTCATATTTCATATATAATTTGGTTTAAATAGGTTTAGTGTTCCTGCTGAGCTATGAACTTTTAAAGTGAAAAGAAATTTAGATTTTCAAGAGGAAAACATATCAGAAATCAGCAGTCATGAAAAAGCTAGGTATACAAGTAGCCTACCCCTGTGTATCTTGGTTTCCAATCTGCTTAACTTACAAAAAGACCCTTCCTAGAAAACTTTATTTTTATTAAAGGTTAACTGGATAGAAATTTATTCTTACAAATCAGAAAAGTATTTGAGTTGAGAAGGCTTTACCTTTAATTTTAAGTTTAAAGTAGGTTAAAGTGCAAATTATACTTTAAAAAAAATCAAGATTATTTTCATTTTACAATTTACATAATTCAAATAACTAGGAATAAATCTACCTAAGGAGGTAAAAGACCTGTACTTGGAAAACTATTAGACACTGATGAAAGGAATGGCTTTGCCTTTAATTGAAAGTTTAAAGTAGGTTAAAGTGCAAATTATACTTTAAAAAAAATCAAGATTATTTTCATTTTACAATTTACATAATTCAAATAACTAGGAATAAATCTACCTAAGGAGGTAAAAGACCTGTACTTGGAAAACTATTAGACACTGATGAAAGGAATTGAAGACAGTACAAACAGATGGAAAGATAAATTGTATTCTTAGACTAGAAGAATTAATATTTTTTAAATAACCCTATTTCCCAAGTCAATGTATAGATTCACTGCAACCCCTATCAAATACCAATGGTATTTTTCATAGAACTAGTACAAATAATTTTAAATGTTGTATGGAAACACAAAAGACCCTGAATAGTAAAAAAAAAAAAAGAAAGAAAAGTCTGGAAAAGAAAAACAGAACTGGAGGAATCAGGCTCCCTGACTTCAGACTACACTATAAAGCTACAGTAATCAAAATAGGATGGTACTGGCATAAAAACAGACATCAATGGAACAGGATAAAAAGCCCAGAAATAAATCCACTCACTTATGGTCAATTAATCTCTGACAAAGAAGAATGACAGACAGTCTATTCAATAAGCGGTGCTGGGAAAACTGGACAGCTACATGTAAAAGAATGGTATTAGGACATTCTCACACCATAACAAAAATAAACCCAAAATGGATTAAAGACCTAAGTGTAAAACCAGATACTATAAAACTTCCAGATAAAAACATAGGCAGAAAATTCTTTGAAATAAGTCATAGCAACATTTTTTTGATCTATCTCCTAAAGCAAAGGAAAGAAGAGCAAAAGTAAACAAATGGTACAAAATGAAACATAAAACCTTTGGCAAAGCAAAGAAAACCACTGACAAAGAGTTGTCTCTCCTACTGAATCAGAGAAAATATTTACAAATGATATGACTGATAAGGGTTTAATATCTAACATATAAAAACAGCTCCTACAACTCAACATAAAAAAAATTCAATGAAAAAATGGTTAGAAGAACAGAATAAACATTTTTTCAAAGAGGAAATGCAGATGGTCAACAGGCACATGAAAAGATGCTGAACATTGTTACTGAACAGGGAAATGCAAAACCAAATGTGATATCACCTCATACCTGTCAGAATGGCTATCATAAAAAGACCACAAATCACACACACTGGAAAGGATGTGGAGAAAAGGAAATCTTCACACACTGTTGATGGGAATGAAAATGAGTGCAACCACTATGGAAACCAGTATGGAGATTTCTCAAAAAAACAAAAACTTAAAAATACACTTATCGTACAACCCAGCAATTCTACTCTTGGAGATATATCCAAAAAAACCCAAAAGCTCAGACTCAGATAAGCTCAATAAAATATCAGCACCCCAATGTCAATTGCAACATTATTTACAAATGCAAAGACATAGAAACAACCTAAGTGTCCACCAACAGACAAATGGATAAACAAAAAGTGGAATATATATACAATGGAATATTAGTCATAAAAAAGAATAAAATTTTGACATTTGCAGAAACATGATGGATTTGGAGGGCATCATGCTAGTGGAAAAAGTCAAATAGAGAAAAACAAATACTGTATGATATCACATATATATGGAATCTAAAAAATAACACAAATTAGTGAATATAATTTTAAAAAGAAGCAGACTCACAGAAATAGAAAACAAAATAGTAGTATCCAGTGGAGAGAGGGAGAGGGAAAGGGGCATGATAGGGGTATAGAAATAAGAGGTTCAAACTATTAGGCTTAAAATAAGCTACAAGGATATATTGTACAACATGAAGAATATAGCCAATATTTCATAATAACTATAAATTGAGTATAACTTTTAAAAATTCAAGAAGATTAAGATAATACCTAGTAACTTTTCTGACAACAATGGCATGAAACTAGAAATCAATAACAAGAGGAACACTAGAAAATTCATGAACCTATGGAAATTAACACTCTCCTGAACAATCAATTAATCAAAGAAGTTAAAGGGGAAATTTTAAAGTTTCTTTAGAAAAATTAAAATGAAAACACAACATACCAGAACTTATGGAATGCAGGAAAAGTAGCTTTTAAGAGGGAAATAAATGTCTACATTAAGAAGCAAGAAAGATCCCAGATAAATAATCTAGCTCTATGCCTTAAAGAACTAGAAAAAGAAGAAAAACTGAACTCAAATCAGGAGAAAAAGGGAATAAAAATTAGAGCAGAAACAAATAAAATAGAGAATAATAGAAAGCTGCATGTCACAGCTAAAGATCTACCATGCCACAATGCAAATTAATCATCCCACATGCCACTAGTAAAACCCAGCATAACAACAACAACAACAACAAAGATAATACCTAAAAACTGATTTCATTAAAAAATAAAGTAACAGAAGAGATTAAACTAAGAGTTTACTCTTTAAAATAATAAAATTGACAAACCTTTAACTAATCAAGGGAAAAAGAGAAATGACAAAACCAACAAAATTATAATTTTTTTTTTAAAAAAAGGATACATTACAACTCTTACCACAGAAATTCACAGGATCATGGGAGCTACAATGAATAATATATACTAACAAACCACACAAGCTAGAAGTAGCAGAAAATTTCTCACAAAAATACAATTTACCAAGACTGAAACAAGAAGAAATAGGAAATCTGAATAGAACAATTACTAGAAAGAAGGCTGAAGAAGTTAAAAAACAAACAAGAACAGAAAAGCAAAGACAAAGACAAAACACCTCCCAACAAAGAAAAGCATAGGCTCTTCTGGCGAATTTTAGCAAATGTTTAAAGAAGAATTAACACTAATCCTTCCCAAACTCTGCATAAATTGAAAAAAAAATAAATTATTCCAAACTCATTTTAAAAGGCCAGCATTATCCTTAATACCAAAGTCAGAAAAGGAAACTACTAGAAAAGAATGTTCAGTTCAGTTCAGTTCAGTCGCTCAGTCGTGCCCGACTCTTTGCGACCCCATGAATCACAGCATGCCAGGCCTCCCTGTTCATCACCATCTCTCGGAGTTCACTCAGACTCACGTCCATCGAGTCAGTGATGCCATCCAGCCATCTCATCCTCGGTCGTCCCCTTCTCCTCCTGCCCCAATCCCTCCCAGCATCAGAGTCTTTTCCAATGAGTCAACTCTTCGCATGAGGTGGCCAAAGTACTGGAGTTTCAGCTTTAGCATCATTCCTTCCAAAGAAATCCCAGAGTTGATCTCCTTCAGAATGGACTGGTTGGATCTCCTTGCAGTTCAAGGGACTCTCAAGAGTCGTCTCCAATACCACAGTTCAAAAGCATCAATTCTTTGGTGCTCAGCCTTCTTCACAGTCCAACTCTCACATCCATACATGCAGGCCAATATCTCTGATTATAGGCGCAAAGATTCTTAATAAAACACTAGCAAAACAAATATAACAGTCCTCTAAAAGTATTATTCATCAACATCAAGTGGGATTTATCACTGGGATGCAAAGATGGTTCAACATAAATCAATGAATAGGATACATCACATTACTAAATGAAATAAATGAATCTATGATCATCTCAATATACAGAAAAAGCATTTGACAAAATTCAACATTCATCATGATGAAAACTCTTAACAAATTAGGAATAGAAAGAACACATCTCAACATAATAAAGGTGATATATGACAATCCCAGAACATCACACTCGATGGTGAAAGATCAAAAGCTTCTCTGATATCAGGAGCAAGACAAGGATGTTCACTCTCAACACTCCTACTCAATATAATACTGGAAGTTCTAACTAGAGTAATCAGGCAAGTAACAAAATAAAAGGTATCAAAAGTGGACAAACCTTGAGAGTATTGTAAGTCAGACAAAAAAAGACAAATACTGTATGATCTTACTTATACATGGAATCTTAAAAACAGAACAGAACAAATCAAAACACCTCATAGACAAAGAGATCAGGCTTGTAGTTGTCAGAGGTGGAGAGTGGTGGGAGCAGGAACTGGAGGAAGATGGTCAAAAGGTATAAACCTCTACGTATAAAATAAATCAGTGCAAAGAATATAGTGTACAGCAGGCTTATTATAGTGGAAACAGCTATATGATATACAGAAAAGTAGTTAAGAGTTAATCCTAAGAGTTCTAATCACAAGGATATTTTCTTCTTCTTTGTGTCTTTTTATTGTATCTATATGAAGTGATGGATGTTAACTGAACTGTCATTTCACAATATGTATAAATCAAACCATCATGCTACTGCTAAGTCACTTCAGTCGTGTCCGACTCTGTGTGACCCCATAGACGGTAGCCCACCAGGCTCCCCCGTCCCTGGGATTCTCCAGGCAAGAACACTGGAGTGGGTTGCCATTTCCTTCTCCAATGCATGAAAGTGAAAAGTGAAAGTGAAGTCGCTCAGTCGTGTCCAACTCAGCGACCCCATGGACTGCAGCCCACCAGGCGCCTCCGTCCATGGGATTTTCCAGGCAAGAGTACTGGAGTGGGGTGCCATTGCCTTCTCCGAACCATCATGCTATATGCCTTAAATTTATACAGTGAGGTATGTCAATTATTTCTCAATAAAATGGGGGAGGAAGACCACTTCGAGAGCTGGACCATTCAGTACAGTAATCACCAGCTATATATGGTTACTTAAACTCAAAGTTAAATAAAATAAAATTTCCGGGTCCTTAAACTAGCCATATTTCAAGTGCTAGTTCTCATTTTGGATACTGGACACATGTAGAACTTTCCTATCATTGCAGAAAGACCTATTAGACAGCTTTCCTAGAGAATTTAGTTGGAAACTCACTGGGATATTTCTATAGCCTCAGGTGGAATAGCTTATGAAGACAACTCATGTCTTCACACAGCTGATGTCCCAGCAAATTTTCTGGGCTAGTAAACACACTTGACCCAAAGTGACTCAAGGGAGTGACAGAAGTAGGCTTGAGGACTTTAGTACCAAGTACAGTACAAAAACATAACAAGTAAGAACAAGGCCATATATTTATATATGTGTCTAGACACCCATAATTACTATTCAAAGAGGTATTATTCAGGCACATTTACATCAATTCCACATTTACAGTCCTGTGGTCTCTATTTCTCTTTAAAACCAGTTTACTGGTTTTGACCCTACATGTAAAACATACCTAATTCTCCACAATAAAATATTTTCAAAAAGTGTTATTTCTCATGTAGAAGAAAAACATGTTAGCACAACTCTCTCATGAAGTTATATACTTCCCAATTAAGAGGAGAGGTAAATCATTATCCTTGCCCAGAAAATAATTTCATATAAAATGAAAATAGAACAAAAGTTAGCAAGTTGCACAAACTCACCTAGGACTGGATAATAGGTTCAAATTTCCCAACAACAAATAAATTCAATCTTGTGACCTTTAATCATTCACAATTCATTTAGGCCAGAATAATGGATGCAAAAAAATTAATGCAATGGCTTATATGTAAGAATTATTAGCCTCACACCTGTTGGAGTATGTGTTGCCAACATAAAAGGATGGGAGCTGGATGGGAAGCAGGTAATACAGGAAAAGAAGGGGCAATTGAATCATGATACAGTGATGCTCAAATTACAGTGAGACAGCAGAAGTCTCGTCTCTTTCAACACAGAACTTTACATTGCATTTTCCAGTAGCATACAGATAAATTCTATGTATATTCCTTTGATAGCTGTGTCAAAGATGATATTCCCTCAATGAAACAGACCCATATTCCTAAAGGTCCCAGGGTTCCCCTAGAAGTAAATCAGGAAGGATTATTTAATTATAACTATTATTCCTTTCAGAAAAAAAAAATTTATGAATAGTCCATAGAAAGATTCTTTTGCCACAGATTTTAAATTAAAATCCTGATTTCTAAACTCTTGGCCTTCCAATTCTAATTGAGAGTAAGACAAGGGAGGGGGGAGAGAAATATGACTGGACTAAGGACTCCATCATCCCCCTGCAAGGTTTTTGCTCAGTAGTCTATGTGGCCCCCCACACTCACCCCATCTCCTTGCCTTAAGATCAAGGCAGACTTCAGCAGCTTTTCACCCCAGCAGCTAAGGGACCTCCTTCTCTCTCTCTCTTGGGTCTATCACCTACAAAAGTCACTTCTCTGACAACAAGGGGAGGTGCACCCCTGGGAAGCTACCAAGAATAAGAGGCTTAGTGATCTAGACACGGTCTTTGAAGCTTCAGGAAAGAGGCAACAGACCCCTCCAAAGACTAATTTAACCTCTTTCAGCCAACATAGGGCCAGTCCCAGAAATAAGCTCCAGCAGTTTTTGTCATGTCTTGAACACTTGTGAGCCCATATATACAGATGTGAGCATCAAAGGAAAATTCTGATAGTTCCCAGAGGCTTTCTCCATCAAGAATAGGGGGAGTGAGGGTTCCCCACCCATGCCCCAGGTAGCAGTACACAGCAGTACTATGCCCAGTAACTTCTCTCCTGTGACGTGTCCTGAGGAGCAATGGGAGGCAGGGGCAGAGGAAGAGGATGGCCTGTGAAGAATAGGGTCCAGAAGAGGTAGACGTGAGTCAGGAAGATCTGGTAAGGAGCTCTTCCATAGTCTTGTTCAGACAGGTGGTGATTTGAATTAGAAGGGAAAGATGGAGAGTAGTGACTGGATTGAGAGATAACCAAGAGCTAAAATTGATCACCCATGATGATGTTAGAAATAGAGACCACAGTAAATAATAGCATCATATCCTATTGTCATCCATTATTCACATGACATTTACATGTGCGTTACAGGCAAGAATACTGGAGTGGGTAGTCATTCCATTCTCCAGAGGATCTTCCCAACACAGGGATCAATTTTTATCTTAAGGGAATAATAAACAAAATAAAACAACAGGACTATCATAGAGACAAATAGCAGCGACATTTAATCTCAATGCCACGGACAAACCAGAAGTGATGGGAATCTCTGAAAATTACTTAGTTAATCCATGTGGGCATGTAGGTCAGTGTTAAATAATAAAATAGAAAGAATAAGCAGCTACCACCTTGAACCAGGAGGAAAATGTGACGTCGTAGAAATAACACAACATGGCTTCATGGAGCAGCCTTGTTCACACACCTCTGGAATTTTACATAAGAGAAGGAGTTTCAATTCTTGGTTAAATGAAACCAAAACCCAGTTCTCTGTGTTCTGTAACCAAGCTCACTATGCTGCGGTGGAGGCTCTCGCAGAGGGACACAGAGTGCCCACTGGGTCTTGCCTATTGAAAATAAGTCAGTCTTTTTCACAGGAACTTCAAAGAGACTCCAAAGTCTCTTCAGGGTCAATGCTCAGTCACCCATGGCACCTTCCTCACTCCCACGTTACTTCCCAAAAAATGTCATCTGATCCCCCTAAACAAGCAGGCATCTTCACATGTGTGGCCATAGGCCCTCTTTGTGCCACCTCTGATCACTGCTGTCTCTGGCCAAGGTGCCTCATCACTGTGCTCTCTGGACAGCAGCCTTTGTGTTCTCTGGGGCCCCACAAGTCCTCTCCCCTATCCGCAGGTGTCTACCCACCAACCACTGCTCCTGGTTGAGGGTGACCTCTGCCATTTCACCTCTATGTTCTCCTGAGCCTGACCCCAAGCCTCTGCCTATTCACCAGGACTCTGATCATGGTTGCTGCCATGAGTCTTCCTGGATTTCCTGCCATCTCTCCTTCAGTTCAGTTCAGTTCAGTCGTTCAGTCATGTCCGACTCTTTGTGACTCCATGAATCACAGCACGCCAGGCCTCCCTGTCCATCACCAACTCACAGAGTTCACTCAAACTCACGTCCATCGAGTCGGTGATGCCATCCAGCCATCTCATCCTCGGTCGTCCCCTTCTCCTCCTGCCCCCAATCCCTCCCAGCATCAGAGTCTTTTCCAATGAGTCAACTCTTCTCATGAGGTGGCCAAAGTACTGGAGTTTCAGCTTTAGCATCATTCCTTCCAAAGAAATCCCAGGGCTGATCTCCTTCAGAATGGGCTGGTTGGATCTCCTTGCAGTCCAAGGGACTCTCAAGAGTCTTCTCCAACACCACACTTCAAAAGCATCATTCTTTGGTGTTCAGCCTTCTTCACAGCCCAACTCTCACATCCATACATCCTTAGGCTGTGGAAAATCAGCTAGTCTTTGATCTGTGTGCCTTCTACAACCTCTGATTCTGCTCCTTTGTCTGGTGGTGTTGTTCAGTCACTCAGTCGTGTCCAACTCCTTGCGACCCCAGGGACTACAGCACACCAAGTTTCCCTGTAATTCACCACCTCCCAGAGCTTGCTCAAACTCATGTCCATTGAGTCGGTGATCCCATTCAACCATCTCATCCTCTGTCTCCCCCTTCTCCTCCTGCCCTCAATCTTTCAAAGTATCAGGGTCCTTTCCAATGAGTCGACCCTTCACATCAGGTGGCCAAAGCTTCAGCTTCAGTATCAGTCCTTCCAAAGAGTATTCAGGATTGATTTCCTTTAGGATTGTCTGGTTTGATCTCCTTGCTGTCCAAGGGACTCTCAAGAGTCCCCTCCTGGTGACATATGACCAAATGTAGAATAAGTGAGCAGAGGGCCACCAATCCAGATGTTCCCAGATTGTTCGTCAACTTATCAGGACTTTTTATCAACCAAAACTTAGCCAAGCATTTCCAAAACCAACCTTCTGCCCCTGCCCCAGCTTTCTCTGTAGGTTCCCCTGACCTCCTGTCTTTCTTCTTTCTGTCCTGCTTTCATCCTCTCAGAGGGTGCACCTTCCTGAGGGTCACTCTTTCTTATCCAGAAAGTAAAGGAGAGCTCTTTAGCTTCATTCCAGCACAATGGCTCTTGATCTATTCAGGGAGAAATTCTAATTTTTGTCTCTTTACAAAGTCTGAGTGTCAAGAGTGTGATCTCCCAAAATCAGCCCTGAGATTTTGAGTTGATGGATGGCTTCTTACAACCTCTCCATTCCAGGTGGTTTCTTCTCTCCTTCATTAGTGGGCAATAAGCCTTCTTGGTGCTCTAGTAATTTCCCATTTACAATAACATCATGTGCCAATAGATACATGTCTATGTGGAAATAAAGGGAGGAGAAGGAGTTATTGGAAAATTCCAACTCCAGTTGTTTGCAGTGTTGTAGACAACTCCACTCAGGAACTCCATGAATGGTGCTCATAGTCTTGGGCACATCTTTAATTCATTTTCTCTTTCACTGATATTTGTAATCATGGATTTTTATCACAGGCTCTGAGCTTGGTACTAAATAAAGAAAAAAGTCTTCTGACAGCTGCACAAGGAGCTTAATTAGGAACCTCTTTAGGTTTACTTGAAAAATGCATAATTGATAGAAAAACATGTGAAGCAAATAGCACCCCCTTACATCCTCACATTTTCAAAGTTGCTGATTGTCACATTTGCTTCATATCATTTGGAAGATTCCATTTTTGAGCTCCTTTTTATCTTAATCCAGGGCTATGTTTCAGTTTAATAATTCATTAGCAGCTCTGCAACTTATTGCCTGCTGAGTTTACTGAAGACTGATTAGTAATTTTATCGTTTGTAAGTTTTCTGTATATATTTTCATAAGTGTTATCTCCTGCTGGTTCTAATACTTTCTTGTTTGATACAACTTTTTTTTTCCTCTGCCACCATGCATCTATCAATCATTTCCATCCTCCAGAGTATACATGATTGAAGTCTGAAGTTCTGTGGTCATTTTATCTTTTTAAAAATTTTATTGGAATATAGTTCATTTACAATGTTCTTCTATGTTCAGGTGTATAGTAAAGTAGAACAGTTTTGTGTGCATGCTAAGCCATTTGACCCCTGGGTTGGGAAGATTCCCTGGAGAAGGGAAAAGCTACCCACTCCGGTATTCTTGCCTGGAGAATTCCATGGACAGAGGAGACTGCCAGGCTACAGTCCATGGGGTTGCAAAGTGTCAGACATGACTGAGCGACTTTCACTTCACTTCATTTAAGTCATTTTAGTCATGCCAGACTCTGTGACCTATGGAGCCCACCAGGCTCCTCTGTCCATGGGGCTTCCCTAGGCAAGAATACTGGAGTGGGTTACCATTCCCTCCTCCAGGGGAATCTTCCCAACCCAGGGGTCAAATGGCTTAGCATGCACACAAAACTGTTCTACTTTACTATACACCTGAACATAGCAGAACATTGTAAATGAACTATATTCCAATAAAATTTTTAAAAAGGGATTGGCTGGGTCTCCTGCACTGCAGACAGATTCTTTACCACTAGCACTACCGGGGAAACCCAAAACAGTTGTACACATATCAACTCTTTTTTAGATTTCTTTCCCATATAGGTCATTGCAGAATATTGAGTGGAGTTCCCTGTGCCATACAGCAGATCCTTATAAGTTATCTGTTTTACATACAGTAGCATGTATATGTCAGTCCCAGTCTCCCAATTAATCCCACCCCACCTCAACCCCCTGATAACCATAGGTTTGTTTTCTAAATCTGACTATTTTGTACCCCTTTTCATATTCCATATATAAGGGATATCATGTGATATGTGTCTTTGTCTGACTTACTTCCCACACTATGACAATATCCAGGTCCATGTATATTGCTGCAAAGGGCATTATTTCATTCTTTTTTTTGCGGCTGAGTAATACTCTACTGTATATATGTACTGTATCTTCTTTATCATTTCCTCTGTTGATGGACATTTAGATCACTTCCATGTCATGGCTGTCACAAATGGTGCTACACTGAACATTGAGGTGCATGTATCTTTTCAAATTATGGTTTTCTCAAATGTATGCCCAGAAGTAGGATTGTTGAACCATACGGTAGTTTTATTTTTAGTTTTTTAAGGAACCTCCCTACTATTCTCCATAGTGGAGTAACAATTTACATTACCATCAACAGTGCAGTAATCAAAACAGTATAGTATTTGCACAAAAACAGAACTATAGATCAATGGAAGAAGATAGAAAGTCCAGAGATAAACCCACACACCTATGGTCACACACCTATGGTCACCTAATCTATGACAATGGAGGCAACAATATACAGTGGCAAAAAGACGGTCTCTTCAATAAGTGGTGCTGGGAAAACTTGAATCATCCATTTTAATTGGAAGTTCATTTATAAAGAGTATTCAGCAAACCCACATTAACCATACTGAAAATCAACATTGGCATTGATCTGCTCTAACCTTAGGGGACTCTGTACTGTACCTAGACAGAAAACTCAGAATTTCAATCTGAAGATGTCAATAATAGATGTTTTTAGCAGTTTCTGATTGGTACAGTGCCAAATAACTCAGTTTTTATTCTAATATTAACGTGTCATATTTAAAGGTTGAAAGTAATTCTCTTTGATTTCTGGCTTCCTCATAATAAATGTACAACAGTCATTTTTGAAAATTTAGAAAACTCAGAGAATTTACAAAAAGAAAACGCATAATGTCTTTGTACTCCCATGTATTTCTGTTAAGGGCAGAGCTGCCTTAGAAACTTGGTGTGTTGGTTTGTGTGGTGATGTTTCCAGTTTGGATACATAAGGGAGTGATGGCAATTTTCACTTCATAACCTCACCTCCTCCATCTCTTGGTAATTCTCAAACAGCACACCATTCCTGAGGGACTTCCAGTGGGAGCAAAGGGAAGAGGACAGTAACGAGAAACACTGACCTGGGAGGAGTACGCTGCATCATGGCGTCACCCAGACAACAACCCATGACCACAACTTGCCTCAGAAGTGAGATTTCTGCCTCAGAGAAAATGTGTTAACATGTCTCCTTGAGTTAAAACATAAAGTTAAACCTTTTCTGACAGAAATTGGGTCTGATTTGGTAAATCTTTTAACAATGGAATATAGCTTTGGTGCATAGAATAAATATTTTCCACGAAGTAAATGACCTAAATCTGTAGCACCAATGATTATGTGCATGTATCAGTTCAGTCACTCAGTCGTGTCTGACTCTTTGCAACCCCATGGGCTGCAGCATGCCAGGCTTCCCTGTCCATCACCAACTCCCAGAGCTTGCTCAAACTCATGTCCATCGCGTCAGTGATGCCATCCAACCGTTATACTCAGTCCTTTAAAGATATACAAAGTGAAAACTGGTGTCTCTAAACGAATTAAATCTATCACTTATACACAATTGATATGTCTTGAAAAATACACTATTGTACTTAAAAACAGAGAGCAAATTAATAGTGAATTTAATATCTAGAATGTAATAATTGTAAATAAAACACTGAAAAATTAAAAACAAGATAAATACATATATACTGCACATATATGTGAATTAAAATCTGTGTGTACATAAATATTTACACACATATAAATATATACCATATATGTGTGTGTGTGCTAAGTCGCTTCAGTCATGTCTGACTCTGCAACCCCATGAACTGTAGCCTGCCAGGCTCCTCTGGCCATGGGATTCTCCAGGCAAGAATACTGGAGTGGGTTGCCTTGCCCTCCTCCAAGGGATCTTCCCAACCCAGGGATTGAGTCCACATCTCCTGAGTCCCCTGCATTGCAGGTGAAATCCTTACCACTGAGTCACTGGTGTAGCCTGCCCATATCATATGCATATATATATATATATATAATATATGTTATATTATATTATGTAATATATGTTATATTATATATTATAATACATATTATATTATATAATAATATAATGTATTACATATTATGTAATATTATATGTGATATTATGTATATTATGTTATGTAATGTATATATACATATATATTATATATGTGTGTCAGTTCAGTTCAGTCCCTCAGTCATGCCCGACTCTTTGCGATCCCATGAATCACAGCACACCAGGCCTCCCTGTTCATCATCATCTCCCGAAGTTCACCCAGACTCACGTCCATTGAGTCAGTGATGCCATCCAGCCATCTCATCCTCGGTCGTCCCCTTCTCCTCCTGCCCCCAATCCCTCCCAGCATCAGTCTTTTCCAGTGAGTCAACTCTTCGCATGAGGTGGCCAAAGTACTGGAGTTTCAGCTTTAGCATCATTCCTTCCAAAGAAATCCCAGGGCTGATCTCCTTCAGAATGGACTGGTTGGATCTCCTTGCAGTCCAATGCTCGAAAGTTAGTTAAGCTTGAGGAACAACTTCCACTAGGGACAGATGTCACAGGGGTACACACTGGCACAAGCAAAAGAAATAAGACAAGTAACAGAGATTAGGAAAAGGGAGCCAGGCAAGCCTTTGGGGTTTGCCTTCATGTTTACTTACACATAAGCAGAGATTGGGACTTCTGGCTCGGAGGCAAGCAGGCTGAAACAGGGCAAAGCAGAAAGAGAATGAAATGATGAGATCAGATGCCAGGACACAATGGGACAGAAGAATGTGAAATTCAGGGTCAAATTGAAATTTAAAGTCAAAGTTACAACTGAAAGATGAGGTACTGGAATCAGCACTTGAAACTGAATTAGAACTGTGTGAATAACTGTGTGTATCCCTTTCTTCCCTAAGGTACCCCCATAAAAGGATGGTTTAAAGGGAACCCCAAGTCCACTCTGAGGCAGAGGCTCCATGGTTGGGTAGACTTTTGAAGAGTCCCAGCCAAAGAAAGAAGGAAGATTCAAGGAACAACCAAACAAGATTCAGAAAACATTAAATTCCTTTTTTTTTTTTTTTGAGCAAAGTAAGTTTTATTTTGATTTTACTGTAAGCAAACATAATTTTTTCAAGAACCTATAGGATAGTAAAGAATTTTTTTTAATTTACTTATTTTTTATTTGAAGGATAACTGCTTTACAGAGTTTTGTTGTTTTCTGTCAAACATCAACATGTTTGATTTAAATTCTTATTTAAGTCAAAATATCATACTCAACTCTGCCTTTTCCTTCTCTAGAGGAACAATGACTTTCTATTTATGTATCCAGATATCTCCACAGAGCCCCAAAGTAATGCTCAAAATTCTCCAAGCCAGGCTTCAACAGTACATGAGCCATGAAATTCCAGATGTTCAAGCTGGATTTAGAAAAGGCAGAGGAACCAGAGAACAAATTCCCAACATTCACTGAATCATCGAAAAAGCAGGGAAGTTCCAGAAAAACATCTACTTCTGCTTTATTGACTACAACAAAGCCTTTGACTATGGATCACAACAAACTGTGGAAAATTCTAAAAGATAGGGAATACCAGACCACCTGACCTGCCTCCTGAGAAGTCTGTGTGCAGGTCAAGAAGCAACAGTTAGAACAGGACAGGGAACAACAGACTGGTTCCAAATTGGGAAAAGAGTACATCAAGGCTGTATACTGTCACCCTGCTTATTTAACTTATATGCAGAGTACATCACAGGAAATGCTAGGCTGGATGAACCACACGCTAGAATCAAGATTGCTGGGAGAAATATCAAGAACCTCAGATATGCAGATGACACCACCCTTATGGCAGAAAGTGAAGAGGAGCTAAAAAGCCTCTTGATGAAAGTGATAGAGGAGAGTGAAAAAGTTGACTTAAAGCTCAACATTCAGAAAACTAAGATCATGGCATCCAGTCCCATCACTTCATGGCAAGCATATGGGGAAATAATGGAAACAATGACAGACTTGATTTTCTTGGGCTCCAAAATCACTGCAGATGGTGACTGCAGTCATGAAATTAAAAGGTGCTTGCTCCTTGGAAGAAAAGTTATGACCAACCTAGACAGCATATTAAAAAGCAGAGACATTACTTTGCCAATAAAGATCCATCTATTCAAAGGTATGGTTTTTCCAGTAGTCATATATGGATGTGAGAGTTGGGCCATAAAGAAAATTGAGCACCGAAGAACTGATGCTTTTGATCTGTGGTGTTGGAGAAGATTCTTGAGAGTCTCTTAGATTGCAAGGAGATCCAACCAGTCAATCCTAAAGGAAATCAGTCCTGAACATTTAGTCCAATATTCATTGGACTGACTGATGCTGAAGCTGAAACTCCAGTACTTTGACCCCCTGATGTGAAGAACTGACTCATTTGAAAAGACCCTGATGCTAGGAAAGATCGAAGGTGGGAGGAAAAGGGGACAACAGAGGATGAGATGGTTAGATAGCATCACCGACTCAATGGATATGAGTTTGAGTAAGCTCCGGGAGTTGGTGATGGACAGGGAGGGCTGGCATGCTGCAGTCCGTGGGGTCAGAAAGAGTCAGACACGACTGAGCAACTGAACTGAAATGATCTCAAGAAAACTGAACAAAGGGGCAGATGAACTGGGAACACTGAGGGTCAGGAACATTATCCAAGAAGAGTCTGCGTAAGAAAGATCCGTGTTAAATTTCACCTCTCGTACTCAACCCCTCATGCCATCATCTGGAAAAAGGCCAACAGATGTCTCAGACCAGAGATGTGGTCATAAGGAAGTTAACACGATACTGAGCTACATTTTAAAAGAAGAATTTGTCTCTGTCATAATTGGTATAATAAAAATAAAAAATAATTTGTGAAGACCTAGTAATAGGCTAGATGTGTATAAGAGACAGCATTTAATCAAAACAATGTAATACAGTAAAGAAACTTTTGAGGAAAAAGGAATCAAATATGATTGGAAGGAGAGAAAGGAACAAGCTAAAATTTTGACTTTAAAAATGAGTGTATTCATCTATTTTAAAAATCATGATGGATCATCAAATCACCATGATATTTATATTCCACTGATACATTTAAAGGATGATATAGTGGTTTCACTTGAAAATGTTAATATTCAATTGCACTGTAAATTGCATTCTTTAAAACTATTTTAATATATAATTAGAACTTTTAGACATCACCATCAAAATGTATGAGTGCACATGAAACTTTTTGAAATTCTCCTACAAGGTCAGTTCAGTTCAGTTAAGTCGCTCAATCATGTTCGACTCTTCGCAACCCCATGAATCGCAGCATGCCAGGCCTCCCTGTCCATCACCAACTCCAGGAGTTCACTCAGACCCATGTCCATCGAGTCAGTGATGCCATCCAGCCATCTCATCCTCGGTCGTCCCCTTCTCCTCCTGCCCCCAATCCCTCCCAGCATCAGGGTCTTTTCCAATGAGTCAACCCTTTCATGAGGTGGGCAAAGTACTGGAGTTTCAGCTTTAGCATCATTCCTTCCAAAGAAATCCCAGGGCTGATCTCCTTTAGAATGGCCTGGTTGGATCTCCTTGCAGTCCAAGGGACTCTCAATGAACACAAATCTTGGAGTCCACAGCTCCAGTGAACTCCATACTGAAATTAAAGATGGCAACCTGGTGGTTTCTAGACATCATATTTCATTCTAAACAAATATTTTTGGCACCTCTCGGTCCCAGTCATTATACTAAGTTCTAGCAGCGCCATGGAGAAGGCAGAAATTCCTTCCCAAGGAGGCTGAATTCTCGCAGAGGAGAGACAGACACAACAGACAACTGTACAGCAGGAGAGGAGCTGCAGGGAGGCAGGTGAGAGCCATGCAGACATGATCCATGGGGGCCAGAGTCTCCTCAGAAAAACCAACCCCAACCTCATTCCTGAAGATTGAACCAGGGTAACAAGGTGAGAGCAGGAAATAAAGCTCCAAACACAAGGTGTTGCATGTGAAAAGCCAAATGGTAAAAGAAAAAGAAAATAGAAAAAGTAGAAAAAAATAAAGAAAATTAAGAGGGAGATAGGAGCTGAGGGAAGAAAGGAGAGAAGAAAGGCATTGTATAAACAATAATATTTACAAAGGATGTTAAAAGTCACTGTGATTTCAGAGCTGACATGGAGGACATGAGGCAGGATGAACGGGGCCACAGCCGGATGAGAGCACGGCCCCCGCGGCACTACGTCTCCGCCTGGGAGGGAGCATCTGGGCGGGCTGCACACCGCTCTCAGAGGAGGTCTTCAAAAATGCAATCTGCAGCCCTTCACCCAAATCAGCCCCCAAAGTATGAGAACTGAGGTTAAAGAAATCTACTTTCTGAGAAATAACATAGAATATCATTTATTTATGTGGAATCTAAAATATGACACAGCTGAGCTTATCTACAGAACAGAAACAGACTCACAGACACAGAGAAGAGACTTGTGCAGAGAGGAGGGACGGTTTGGGGTTAGCAGATGCAAACTAGCAGACACAGGATGGATAAACAACTAGGTTCTACTGCAGAGCATGGGGAACAATGTTCAATATCCTGGGACAAACCGTAATGAAAAGAAAAAATGAGTTCACTTCCTTCACCTTGCTGCCAAAAGAGACAAACCCAACATTTTAGTGAGTAAACAGCAACAAAGCAAGTGTATATTGGTGGAGGTTCTCTTCATCCATAGCCTCCAGGAGTTAGGTTTCCTCCTCTTGGGACCTGGGTCACCACCATGAGAGAAGAGAGACAAGAGGAACAAGAAGCTTCTAGGCAACAGGCTCTCCAGAGTCTGAGTTACTTCAGTCAACTTCCCAAGGCCAGAATATAGCTATAAAGCTTCAGTCTGCTGCAGGAAACACTGGGATGTGCTCTTCCCGTGTACTGAGAAACAGAACTAAAGTGAGATCTGCCCATGAACAAGCCTGCAGACAAGGCCCATCAGGAGTTTACTTCATGTCACCTCAAGGTAAGGGAATGGTAAGACAGGAGATTCCTCAGCCCGGAAAGAATGAAGATAAATACAATGAAAGGCCCATCTCCCCATGATGGTGATGGCAAGAGAACACCACTGTAGGGCAAATACATGAGCTTCCTGGGGTCAAGCAGACACTATAGGAGGTGAGCATGTTTAGAGATATTTTGAAGGGAATCCTGATGATGACTCTTGACAGTAAGAGGCAATCCAATGTTCCAAG
This sequence comes from Cephalophus harveyi, assembly GCA_006410635.1. Lineage (NCBI taxonomy): Eukaryota > Metazoa > Chordata > Mammalia > Artiodactyla > Bovidae > Cephalophus > Cephalophus harveyi. The sequence goes on along the minus strand of SJYT01039256.1, from coordinate 336,356 downwards.
AGGGCAGCCAGGTAAACATCACATATCCAGATAACTTTAAAAGTTATGGGCTTGAGGACTTCCCTGGCGGCGCAGCAGATAAGAATCCGCCGCCAATTCTGGGGTCATGGGTTCGACCCCTAGTCCAGGAAGATTTTACATGCCACAGAGCAACTAAGTCTGTGTGCCCCAACTACTCAGCAGCCTGCTGCAACTACTGAAGCCTGTATACCTAGAACCTATGCCCCACAACAGAAGAAGCCACCTCAATGAGAAACCCATGCACCACAATGAAGAGAAGACCCCACCTGCCACAGCTAAAGAAAACACACGCAAAGCAAAAAACACCCAGTCCTGCCAAAAAAAAAAAAAAAAAAATGTTGTGGGTTTGAAAAGCCGTGAGTAACCTCAAACCTGACTTAAGAGGACAGGAGGAAATCTGGCTCACAGGGTAGGTTTGAAGAAACTGAACAGGATCACAGTGAAATTCCTGTATAAGGAATTGTTGATTTTTGCTCAACATAAGCATGGCATTGAGATCCACATTTTTTTGTGAATTTAAGCCAATCTGAGAAAAAAGAAACTCAATATAATATTCTGTTAAATCCACGACCCTCTAGAGACATTTGGCTTACTGCAAATCCATGCTTAAAAGATATCCCTTGCACACATAGCAAAATTTATGTTAAAAGGATGATTTTTAAATACAGATATTCCTAACTTATTTACAGCACAACAAATCTCATTTTTATTGTGTATGCTTTGATGTTTCCTAGCAGTGCTGAGGTAACGACATTCTAAAGGAAAAAGTGAACTTGGAACAAGGGAGAAAGGGTCAGGGGCCTTTCTTTCTCTTTTTGTAGATTTTTTCCTTGAGAGAAAACATCCTAACTGTTTTTGAAATGAGAAGAGTGTTTCCGTCTGAGCTGGCCTTTCCCACTTACAGTCCCAGAACTTCTGTGGTATTAGCACCAAAACCAGGGCTGCAAGCAGACCAAGAAAGAACAGGACTGGGAAATTAGTCAATACAGACACTGTGCATTTAGGGTCACAGCTCGAAAGTTAGTTAAGCTTGAGGAACAACTTCCACTAGGGACAGATGTCACAGGGGTACACACTGGCACAAGCAAAAGAAATAAGACAAGTAACAGAGATTAGGAAAAGGGAGCCAGGCAAGCCTTTGGGGTTTGCCTTCATGTTTACTTACACATAAGCAGAGATTGGGACTTCTGGCTCGGAGGCAAGCAGGCTGAAACAGGGCAAAGCAGAAAGAGAATGAAATGATGAGATCAGATGCCAGGACACAATGGGACAGAAGAATGTGAAATTCAGGGTCAAATTGAAATTTAAAGTCAAAGTTACAACTGAAAGATGAGGTACTGGAATCAGCACTTGAAACTGAATTAGAACTGTGTGAATAACTGTGTGTATCCCTTTCTTCCCTAAGGTACCCCCATAAAAGGATGGTTTAAAGGGAACCCCAAGTCCACTCTGAGGCAGAGGCTCCATGGTTGGGTAGACTTTTGAAGAGTCCCAGCCAAAGAAAGAAGGAAGATTCAAGGAACAACCAAACAAGATTCAGAAAACATTAAATTCCTTTTTTTTTTTTTTTGAGCAAAGTAAGTTTTATTTTGATTTTACTGTAAGCAAACATAATTTTTTCAAGAACCTATAGGATAGTAAAGAATTTTTTTTAATTTACTTATTTTTTATTTGAAGGATAACTGCTTTACAGAGTTTTGTTGTTTTCTGTCAAACATCAACATGTTTGATTTAAATTCTTATTTAAGTCAAAATATCATACTCAACTCTGCCTTTTCCTTCTCTAGAGGAACAATGACTTTCTATTTATGTATCCAGATATCTCCACAGAGCCCCAAAGTAATGCTCAAAATTCTCCAAGCCAGGCTTCAACAGTACATGAGCCATGAAATTCCAGATGTTCAAGCTGGATTTAGAAAAGGCAGAGGAACCAGAGAACAAATTCCCAACATTCACTGAATCATCGAAAAAGCAGGGAAGTTCCAGAAAAACATCTACTTCTGCTTTATTGACTACAACAAAGCCTTTGACTATGGATCACAACAAACTGTGGAAAATTCTAAAAGATAGGGAATACCAGACCACCTGACCTGCCTCCTGAGAAGTCTGTGTGCAGGTCAAGAAGCAACAGTTAGAACAGGACAGGGAACAACAGACTGGTTCCAAATTGGGAAAAGAGTACATCAAGGCTGTATACTGTCACCCTGCTTATTTAACTTATATGCAGAGTACATCACAGGAAATGCTAGGCTGGATGAACCACACGCTAGAATCAAGATTGCTGGGAGAAATATCAAGAACCTCAGATATGCAGATGACACCACCCTTATGGCAGAAAGTGAAGAGGAGCTAAAAAGCCTCTTGATGAAAGTGATAGAGGAGAGTGAAAAAGTTGACTTAAAGCTCAACATTCAGAAAACTAAGATCATGGCATCCAGTCCCATCACTTCATGGCAAGCATATGGGGAAATAATGGAAACAATGACAGACTTGATTTTCTTGGGCTCCAAAATCACTGCAGATGGTGACTGCAGTCATGAAATTAAAAGGTGCTTGCTCCTTGGAAGAAAAGTTATGACCAACCTAGACAGCATATTAAAAAGCAGAGACATTACTTTGCCAATAAAGATCCATCTATTCAAAGGTATGGTTTTTCCAGTAGTCATATATGGATGTGAGAGTTGGGCCATAAAGAAAATTGAGCACCGAAGAACTGATGCTTTTGATCTGTGGTGTTGGAGAAGATTCTTGAGAGTCTCTTAGATTGCAAGGAGATCCAACCAGTCAATCCTAAAGGAAATCAGTCCTGAACATTTAGTCCAATATTCATTGGACTGACTGATGCTGAAGCTGAAACTCCAGTACTTTGACCCCCTGATGTGAAGAACTGACTCATTTGAAAAGACCCTGATGCTAGGAAAGATCGAAGGTGGGAGGAAAAGGGGACAACAGAGGATGAGATGGTTAGATAGCATCACCGACTCAATGGATATGAGTTTGAGTAAGCTCCGGGAGTTGGTGATGGACAGGGAGGGCTGGCATGCTGCAGTCCGTGGGGTCAGAAAGAGTCAGACACGACTGAGCAACTGAACTGAAATGATCTCAAGAAAACTGAACAAAGGGGCAGATGAACTGGGAACACTGAGGGTCAGGAACATTATCCAAGAAGAGTCTGCGTAAGAAAGATCCGTGTTAAATTTCACCTCTCGTACTCAACCCCTCATGCCATCATCTGGAAAAAGGCCAACAGATGTCTCAGACCAGAGATGTGGTCATAAGGAAGTTAACACGATACTGAGCTACATTTTAAAAGAAGAATTTGTCTCTGTCATAATTGGTATAATAAAAATAAAAAATAATTTGTGAAGACCTAGTAATAGGCTGTGGCCTAATTGTTGTGAGTAGCTCAAGACACACAGAATAGCCTGTTGAGTCTTACTAGTTTTACAAAAGAATTAATTAAAGTTTTTTTTTTTTTTCCAGAACTGTCTCCTGTGCTTATTGAGCTTTGCAGGTGTCCATCACAGTCTCTGAGCTTCTGTCCTGGCCTGGTTGTCACCGGGGATCTAGAGAAGGGGAAGCAGCGGTGTCTGCTCAGAGTCTCTTCTGTGGACCATCAGTCAGAGAACTGACAGCCCTGGTGTCAGCAATCCTGAAACCAGACAGCTCCTCCTCCATTTCCATACTGAGGAGAAATGAAGAAAAGTCCAAGAAAAAGGAATTGACAGAATCCTACCAGGAAGGAAGCTGAGTCAAATGATTCTTCTCTATTTAAGAGTCAGAACATGATATAAAAGGCTCTACTCTTTTACCAAAAGATGTTTTATACATCTCACAGGTTTCTGGCAGCCCAAGAGGACCAATAGAACATTCCATGACTACATTTTCAACAGAAGTGTCAAACTATTATCCCACTGCAAGTCCCTTCACAGCAACAGCTCTCAACCAGGCTGAGGGGCTCAGGTGGCCTTTTCAGACACCTGTATGCCAGAGGCCTGTGTGCACAGACCTCTGAAATGGAGACCTCTCTTTCTTGACACTCAGCACCTGGGCAGCCACCACACCCCATCCCATCCCCTCTGCCTCCACCCAGTACCTCAGGCTAATGTTATGTGGCAGTAACAACTCCAAAATCTCAAGGTAGGTGCTTTGTTCTAAAAATCAGAAATACCATCTCAAATGACAACTTACTGACCCAAACTGGTTTCATGGCCCTGCTTAACCACAAAGGGCAGTAAGTCCAGCCTTCGCAAGGTATGGAAGGAGAGGAGTCAATGAGTAAATTGACTGACCACCATATTCTAGGAGTAAGCCCAGCCAGCATCAGCCACTTTCCCTGGTACTAGGGAGAGGCCTTTAGCAGTGCTAGCAAGCTCTAAAGCAGGATACGGGCCTCTTACCGCATCCCTCAGACTCTCAGATGGTCACCAGTTTGTTGTTGCTTAAAAATAAATAATATAATATAGGGGAAAAACAAATATTAAGGCCCTGCAGTATAAAAAAATATAATTAAAATTATGCATGCTAAGTCACTTCAGTCATATCTGACTCTTTCGATCCAATGGACTATAGCCCACCAGGCTCCTCTGTCCATGGAATTCTCCAGACAAGAATACTGGAGTGGCAAGATCCTACTCTAGAGGATCTTCCTGACCCAGAGATTGAACCTGCATCTTTTATGTCTCCTGCACTGGCAGGTGGGTTTTTTACCACTAGAGCCACCTGGGGAGCCCAAAATTAAAATTAATAAATAATATACATTATAATGAGAAAGTACATAGCAAAATAGGAATATTTAAATTAGATAGTCAAGATCAGAAGCTATACATTTTAATACAAATTTCTCTACTCAAGGGTAATTTGACTCAGTAATTCTTAAGAAAAGTGGCAACATTCTTAATTTAAAAATTAAATTTTCATAATGGGATTTTACTCAAAGACATGTTGGTCGTAGGTTTTCAGCTAACAAAGCAGAAACAAGAATGGGCAGTCTACACCTTTGGAGTGTCACCACATGAGATCAGAAACCCATCAATTGTCATTTGTATAATTTGTCACTTGTCATATAAATTGTACACTTGTGCTATTGTTCCCAGACTTCTCAGTGTAACCAGCTTACTGAAGACTCTTAACTCCATGAAGGACAAACATGTAAGGTCTTTGCTTTTCTACGGTTACTGACTAGACTGTGCTCTAAGGAACCACCTTTCTTTATTCCCTCAACAGCATCCTAAACAAACCTTTCCCATTCACTTTCAGGTGGTAAAAACCCCAATTCAACTCGATGCAGTTTCACCACAATATTGCATCAACATCACACCTGACTGAGGTCTTCCCTTCCCCCTCCCCACCATCACCCTAGGCTGAGTCCACCAGATTTAGAGTGGGGCAAAAGCTGGGAGCATCTTCTTCATACTCTTCCCCCAGGACCAGAACTAAGATTCCAGCCACAGAGTTAAATCCTAATGCTCCCTCCAAGCCCCTCCATGCTCCATGACCGACTCTTGAAGTGCCCTATCATGAGGAGCTGGGTAACCTGCTTGATCCTCCAGATCCACACCCAGCTTCTCATCTCTTCTGGTGCCCAGGAGGCTGACTTCTACATGAAATTTCAACTGGGCTCTTTTGCTTACTGGCTTCTGCTCAGATTGGGCAAAGAGAGGTGCTGGTGGGAGACAAGAGTCTGCAGAAGGATAATGAGGTATTTACTTCCTAGATTCTTTCCTTGCAGGGCTGGAAATTGTCAGTGCCTAAGTCCTTCAGAAGCCCATCTGTCCAACCAGCTGCCTGCCTCTCCATCTCCAGTTCTGGGTTCCAGTCTCCACGACCCCTCCTTGCATCTTTGGGTTTGTGGTGGTTCAAGCCTCCCCTTCTATGATGGTCAGTGTGCTCCCCTACACCTTGCTGGCTTCTCTCAACTTCAGTCACACCTGGTATATGGTCCCTTCATCAACCTCTCCTCGGTTGCCCTGTCTGAATGAACTGCCTGATGACTGTCAGGATGCAGCCTGGGAAGGGAATGAGCACTTTTTCTGACTTGAAAAGAAGGGAGGAAAAACCCCAACACCCCTGATGCTAAGGACTCATCATCTAAACAATGTCCTTCTTTTGACCTCTGCCTCTCCCCTAAACTGTGTGCTTATTAAGAAGGGGATAGGGGACTTCCTAGTGGCTCAGACAGTAAAGGATCCGCCTGCAATGCAGGAGACCTGGGTTCAGTCCCTGGGTTGGGAAGATCCCCTGGAGAAGGGAATGGCAAACCACTCCAGTATTCTTGCCTGGAGAATCCCATGGACGGAGGATCCTGGCAGGCTACAGTCCATGGGGCTGCAAAGAGTCTGACACAACTGAGCGACTAACACTTTCACTTTCAGGGCTTCCCTGGAGGCTCAGGGGTAAAGAATCCACCTGCCAATGCAGGAGACATGGGTTGGATCCCTGTTCCAGAAGATTCCACATGCTGCAGAGCAAATAAGCCCGTGAGCCACAACTACTGAGCCTGTGCTTTAGAGCGCATGCCCCACAAGGAAAGAAGCCACCACATTGAGAAACCCGTGCACTGCAACCAGTGAGTAGCCCCCACTCTCTGACAGTAGAAAGGCCAGAGCAATAACAAAGACCCAGCATAGCCAACAAAAAATAAATATATTTTTTTAGAAAAAGAAGGGGATAGACTTATGACTATATATCAGGGTCAGTTCTGAGACGTCATCATAAGCCCTAGAGGGAGTTCCAGCCTTCAAATGCAAGAAGGCTCCTTATTCTTTTGTGAGCAATTTTCAGTTCCGGGGCAACAGAAAAAGCCCACTCAACATCCTGAAAGATCTACATTTCCCAATTTACATACTCAAAACTCAATAAATACACATTTTTAGGAACTGCACTAACTACGCAGGACTAGATTCATCTGTAAGTTCGGCTCCTTGTTAGCTTGAATAATGAACAGTTAATGGATACTTGAGGATTTATCTTTACTTGTCTCATTACCTTCTCAAGAAAATATCAAGTTATTCATACCAAATTCTACCATTTCTTCTCTGAAGACTTCTATTGTGCTTTAACACATAACCAGTGTCAAAACAGTACTCCCAGGACACTAATACAAAGATTCATCCAATGGCACATTTAACAAAACAGCTGCTTTGAGAAGAACAAGGGTACGATCCTTTAGAGGCACTGTGCTGTGTGTTTCACTTAGCTGGAATAAAACACTACCTGAGAGCTATCTCCGGGTAACCTTATGCTTTATTTGCATTTTTTAGCTTATTAAAAGTGAAGGCATTAAGAAGTTGAGTGAAATTGCCAGCAAACTATATTTCATGTGGAAGATCAGCAGGGGTCTTTTGGAGACCTTCAATTTTTCTCTGAGTGTCAGGAAATCAGATTATTGAATCCAGCTGCAAGCTGTTTTGATTGAACTGAAAGTCTGATTTAATTTGGTACAAATGGCAAATTACTCCTCTATTTATCCTTGAACTGCATGTACTCCTAAAGTACTATATTTCAGGATGTCCTTAAAAGTTGAGTAGAAACCTGATTGCTCAAGGTTCCTTCTCCATGCCTAGACTATTTGTAGAATGTCAATATGTCCTGGAGTAGCAAAGATGTCCCACACGCAGCCTACCCTCCCTGCCCTCAAGCTGTTACATGTATTGACTCCATGGCTCTATGCACAGAGAGAAAGATTCATGGAGATTCTTGACAAAATGGAACAAAGCTTGAAGTATTAGTCTATTGATACCACTTAAAGGGCCACTGATTTGAAGCTGGTTCTGTCCTCTGAGTGATATTGCTATTCAGAATGCTTAATGATGCTAAGAAAGAAAATCTTCCAGAGTGTCAAGCCCTACAAAGGATAGTGTTTTAAGGACCCAAAATGACTCTGGTTTTGTTAAACTTTTTGTACAGCAGAGCTTTTGAGAACCACTCTTTAGCAGAATCTATTTTGAAAAAACAAAAGAACTTACAAACTATAGCATGATTCCAATACCAACTTTAGAAGGCATTCAGAATTTCTAAGGCTTCCATTTTAGAAAGCAAACAGCTTCAAAATACACAGGTCAGGATGTCTCAACGTAGTCCAATGCCAGTGTTTATGTGGGAGCAATGATACTCATTTTGCTATAAAATGAACTGCTGGATGGTCTTCTTTAGGGAGATTTAAAAATTAACCCTGTGTTAATTTAACACAATCATATTTTCAGAGATAGAAACCATAAAGTCTTGGTAAATAGCAAGTCACAATACAGTTTTTGAAGAATAGAACTTCATAAATCTTCCTTTCTGATGCCAAATGGCTGTATGTGGTTCTTCCATTCTGCAATTTATCTTCTTTTCCCTTTTCCAATTTGTGTGCACGTTCAACCCAGCTCTCACATGTATTCAGGTGTCTTCCCCAAACATAGACTTTCCTTGCTCTAAACAGATATAGAATGCAATTAAACTATTTACATAATAGAAAACACAATACAGAAGTATGATGTCCAAAGATTTTCATCCTCTTAAGCTACATTGTAATCTTTTCCTTTATTTTCAAAACTTACAATTTTTAAAGTACTCCTAAGAAAATAATGGGAATTATCGAGGCCAGCATTTCCCACCAAGTATAGTGTTCAAGAATAATGTGGTTACTACTCTGATATCTGAGAAAAAAATTAGATATGATATTCTGTTAAGGGAATTTCTGGCTAATACATGCTAATAAATGCTGAACTGAACTTATTAAGATAAAATGTTCTCGTAAATCAAATGATAGTCATTTTCTTTAAAAATGATGATAGCAGGTGTTCCAATCTGAATCACTCATTTGCAGCATGATTTAAAATTAGTAAATGTCAACATGATGGAGGGTTAGTTTCTGAAAATACAGATTACACAGACCATGTACAATGCATGCATTGAAGCATAAATAATAATCTTTCATGGTGCTTTTAAGTTTACACTATGATTTTTTTTTATATACATGAAATTATTTGCTGCTTGTTACAACTTTGTAACACAGAAAATATTTTTTTTAATTCTCATTTTTCAGATGAAGAAATTAGGGCTCAGAAAGATTTAATAATTCATCCAGGGTCATATGACTTATGTGCTGCAGATGATAGAGCAAGAATTAAAAAACAAGTCTTTTGACAATTGATTATATGCCTATTTCAACATAATATTTGAATGTTCCACACAGAATAATGAATCTGAAAGGCAGACACTAGGACAGCCTCATGGCTTATGGCCTTAGAAAACACCCAGTTTATGAAGCAGAGGCCGTGGAGAGAAACAGATAACCACACTATTTTCTATTCTCTTCTCCCTCATTGTTTTCTCGAGGACTGATAGTTTTTTTTTTTAATTTAAAAAAAATGCATTTCACCTGACTCTGCATTCTAATTTTATTCTTCAATTGTATTCTCTTGACTAACATTTCTATATACCTCATTTTGTCAAAAGTGAATTTCAAATAGAGCAGAATTTGGATTGGCCTTATAACAGATAAAAAAACTTCATTAAAGCATAAATGACAAGAATTGAAGGTACACAGTGACTTCTTACTGTAGTTCAATGTATAATGGCCCACTTTGACAGATAAATGGCCAATATTTCACAAAAATGTCTATTTTCTCAGTGAAGCAAGATATCTCGTCTTTGCACATGGCTCACAAATTACAAATCTGTTCTGATTGCTGGGGATGTTATAGACGAGATGATTAAAAGCACATTTGAAAGATAATGTATGCAGCCCAAGAAAGAAAGTAGAGGAAAATACATTCATGACTCTGTTTCTTATAAGGAAAGAAAAGGTAATGTTGTGCAAACAGTTTTGGTACAAATGGCTGGAAATAAAACACAGGGTTTAATGTGACTGATTCGTGTCACCCAAATAAGTAGCTGCCTAAGGCAGCCAGGTCACTGTCCCACATAGACCACAGACCAGTTTCTCAGTGCAGACACTACAGGCAGCAAGTTAACTGACCCACATAGACCACAGACCATGTTTCTCAGTGTAGACACTACAGGCAGCCAGCTCATTGTCCCCACATAGACAACAACACTGTTTCTCAGTGTAGGCACCTAGGGGCAGCCAGGTAACAGGCACTACATAGACCAAAGGCCACTGATTCCAGTGTAGCCACCCACAGGCAGCCAGGTCATTGTCCCAGCATAGAGCAAAGCCCGCTGTTTCTCAGTGTAGCCACCCACAGGCAGCCAGGTCACTGCAACAAGTAGACCACAGACACTGTCTTTCAGTGTAGACACCACAGGCAGCCAGGTCTTTGTCCACACATAGACCACAGACACTGTTTCTCCTTGTAGACACCCACAAGCACCCAGATCACTGCCTCACAGAGCAAAGGCCACTGTTTCTCCTTGTAGACACCCACAGGCAGCCAGGGCACTGCCCCACATACACCACAGACACTCTTCCTCAGTGTAGATACCCACAGGCAACCAGATCACTGCCCCAGATAGACCACAGACACTGTTCTCAGTGTAGACAGCATAGGCAACCAGGTCATTTTCCCCACATAGACCACAGACAATGTTTCTCCTTGTAGACACCCACAGGCAGCCAGGTCACTGCCCCACATAGAACACAGGCCACTGTTTCTCACTGTAGGCACCACAAGCAGCCAGGTCATTTTCCCCACATTGACCACAGACACTGTTTCTCAGGGTAGACACCCACAGGCAGCCAGGTCACTGACCCAGATAGACCATGGACACTGTTTCTCCTTGTAGTCACAGCAGGCAGCCAGGTCACTGACCCAGATAGACCACAGACGCTGTTTCTCCTTGTAGTCACAGCAGGCAGCCAGGTCACTACCCCATATAGACCATAGACACTGTTTCCAGTGTAGACACCACAGGCAGCCGGGTCACTGCCCCACATAGACCAGAAATGCTCTTTCTCAGTGTAGACACCCACAGGCAGCCAGGTCACTGTCCCCACATAGAGAAAAGCACACTGTTTCCAGTGTAGACACCCACAGGCAGCCAGGTCATTGTACCCACATAGAGGAAAGCCCACTGTTTCCAGTGTAGACACCCACAGGCAGCCAGGTCACTGCCCCACATAGAATACGGGCCACTTTTTCTCAGTGTAGACACCACCGGCAGCCAGGTCACTGGCCCCACATAGACCACAGACACTGTTTCTCAGTTAGACACCCACAGGCAGCCAGGTCACTGGCCCCACATAGGCCACAGGCCACTGTTTCCAGTGTAGACACCACAGGCAGCAAGGCCTGAAGTGTCCACTAATCAGAGGGGCCGACGTCAATTTTTTATAATAATTTGAAATTTAATAGTTTAGAAACAGCATTGAAACAGAAATCACTGGAAAAATCAGAACACTTTGCTAATTTCTTATGAATTTTATGGATTAACTTTAAATTTTTGTTTGTTATTAGATCGTAGGGAGGACTTCCCTGGTGGTCCAATGACTAAGACTCTGTGCTCCCAATGCAGGAGGCCCAGGTTCAATCCCTGGTCAAGGAATTAGATTCCACATGCCACATCTATGACTGGGTGCAGCAAAGTAAGTATTTTTAAAATAAATTACATATTAGGAGTTTGAGGCTACATAATATTTTTAACACTTATTAAGAACCCAGTATGTAGAAGGAAATGGCAACCTACTCCATCTTGCCTGGAGAATCCCCATGGACAGAGGAGCCCGGCGGGCTACAGTCCATGGGGTCGTAGAGTCGGACATGACTGAGGAACTTCACTTTTACTTAAGAACCCAATGTGTGTGTTAGTCACTCAGTCATGTCTGACTCTTTGCAACCCCATGGACTGTACCCAGCCAGGCTCCTCTGTCCATTGGATTCTCCAGGCAAGAATACTGGAGAATTTCAGTATTCCAGAAGGAATTGCCATTTCCCTCTCCAGGGGATATTCCCAACCCAAGTCTCCCACATGGCAGGCAGACTCTTTGCTGTCTGGGCCACCAGGGAAGCTAAGAACCTAATAGGTCTTATCAAACCAGTGAATCCTAAAGGATATCAACTTTTTAATATTCATTGGAAAGACTGATGCTGAAGTTGAAACTCCAATACTTTGGCCACCAGATGCCATCAGCCAACTCACTGGAAAAGACCCTGACGCTGGGAAACTGAAGACAAAAGAAGAAAGAGGCAAGGATGAGATGGTTGGATAGCATCACTGATTCAGTGGACATGAACTTGGGCACTCCAGGAGATAATGAGGGACAGGAGGCCTGGCATGCTGCAGTCCATAGGATCACAAAGAGTCAGACACAACTTAGAGACTGAACCACAACAAAGGTCTTCTCCAACCCATGCTTTTACTTATCTACATTCCTTGTCTTGATGTGGAAATGTTTGCTAATTTTTGTTTTAAGTCACCCATAAATCAGGGTGAGAAGCCAAGCCAGTGAAAGAATGATATTCACAAATAGGACCTGAGTTCCTTAAAAATCACAAGAGGAATTTTTCTAAGAATAAGTGGACCAAGAGATGAAAGTGATCAAGACACTGGGCTAAAGTGTCTTTCCTTTAAGCTAAAGGCTTAAGCCTTTCCCTCAGCTGGGCTAAACTTCAGAAAGGCTTCTTTCAAACTCTAGGCTCCTGACCTCCCTTCTCTTGTAACACTGACTTTAGAACATTTGTGTTATAAATTATTTTTCTATTCTTTTGAGGTGTAAATCTTTTTAAAACCCTCTTGCTAGTTTCTCAACCTAGGAGCATCTTTCTCTGGAACTTGGAAGCTACCTCTTTGAAATGTGATTGTGAAGATATTTCCTGTCTCCCAGGGCTCTGCGGGAGGGGAGAAGTCTAACCTCCATGGGCACCAATCTGCTCACACTGATGGCCTCCTCACAGAGGACGACACTCCAAACATCTTTTGGGTCAACCTCTCCCCAAACGCCCTCTGGCACTTTTCCAACAACTCACCCCAGTGCTAAAAGTCCCTCTCAACTTCTGTCTAGCACAGGTCTGTGGGTAAAAATATTTGGGAAATAGTGAAAAACACTGAAGCTTGATAACAGCTACATGAAGTCTTTTTTTTTCTTTTAGAATGGTTTTTGTTTTATAGAAAAATTGTATATAAAGTACAGAAAGTCCCCACATACTCCCTCTCCACCACCCCACAGTTTCTCCTATTATTAACCTCTTGCATTAGTATATTTGTTACAATTGATAAGTCAATACATTATCTAAAGTTCTCAGTTTACATTAGGGTTCAGACCTCCTCTTGTGCCTTTTTGACAAATGCATAACATGTTATCACCACTGCATATCATATAGAAGTCTCAGTACCTTAAAATCCCCTGCATTTTACCTATTCATTCCTCTCCTCCTCCTCTGAGCCCTTGGCTACCACTGATTTTTTTGTTTTTGTCGTTTCTATAGCTTTTCCTTTTCCAGAAGGTAATAAAATCGGACTGCTTCCCTGGTGGCTCAGACAGTAAAGAATTCACTTGCAATGCAGGAGACACAGGTGTGCTCGCTGGGTCAGAAAGATCCCCTCAAGGAGGAAATGGCAACCCACTCCAGTATTCTTGCCTGGAGAGTCCCATGGACAGAGGAGTCTGGTGGGCTACAGTCCATGGGGTCACAGGAGTTGGACACAACTTAGCGATACAGTTGGAATCACACAGTATGGACCTTTTCAGACTAATCTCTTTCACTTGGCAATATGCATTCATGGATCCTCCATGTCTTGTTATAGCTTAATCAGTTCAATTCAGTTCAGTCGCTCAGTCGTGTCCGACTCTTTGCAACCCCATGAATCACAGCACTCCAGGCCTCCCTGTTCATCACCATCTCCCAGAGTTCACTCAGACTCACGCTCATTTCCTTTTATTGCCAATAACTTTCCACTGGACCATGGTTGATCAGTTCACCTGCTAAAGGACAATAGATGCATCCAATTTCTGTCAGTTATGAATAAAGCTGCTATAAAAATCTGCATGCACGTTTTTGTGTTACACAAGTTTTCGATTCAGTCAGGTAAGTATCTAGAAGCCTAACTGCTTGATCATATGATAAGGCTAATGCCTTCCAACCATGGTGCTGGAGAAGACTCCTGAGAGTCCCTTGGACAGCAAGATCATACTAGTCAATCTTAAGGGAAATCAAGTCCGAAAACTCATTGGAAGGACTGATGCTGAAGTTGAAATTCCAGTATTTTGGTTATCTGATTCAAATATCATTGGGAAAGTCCCTGATACAGGGAACAGAAGAAGAGGGTGTCAGAGGATGAGATAGCTGGACAGCATCACCGATGCAATGGACATGAACTTGGGCAAACTTCGGGAGATGGTGAGGGACAGGGAGGCCTGGGGTGCTGCAGTCCATTGGGTCACAAAGAGTCAGACACAACAGGACGGCTGAACAACAACAACAATGATAAGACTGCCTTTTGGGAAACTGCCAACTGTCTTCTGAAGTGTCTGTACCAGTATGCATCCCCACCAGCAGCAATGAGAGTTCCTCTTGCTCCACATCCTTGTATTCCTTGAGTACTGTCAGTCTTTTGGATCAGAGCTATCCTAATGAGTACATAATGGTATCTCAATTTGCATTTCCATAACAAATAATTTTGAGAGTTTTTTCATATGATTACTTGCCATCTATATACATATGCTGAAGTGGCTTTGAACCTTTTCCCTATGTATTCATTGGGTTGTAGGTTTTCTTATTGTTAGGCTTAAGAGTTCTTTGAATATTTTAGATTATTCCTTTATCAAGCATGTGTTTTGCAAATAATTTCTCCTGGACTGTAGCTTATCTTTTCATTCTCTTAATAGTATCCTTTTTTATGAGGAAAGTTTTTAATTTTGCCACAGTTCAGTTTAGCCGTTTTCTTCCATGGATTGTGCTCTTGGTGTTATATCTATGAACTCACCACCAATCACAGGCTATCTAAATTTTCTCCTATGCTTTCTTCCAGAAGTTTTATAATTTTGCATTTTACACTCAGATTTGTGATCCATTTTAAGTTGACTTCAGTAAAATAAAGTCTGTGTCTAGACTTTTTTCTTGCATTAAAAACTTAATTGCTCCACCACCATTTGTTGAAAGACTGTCTTTTGTCCACAGAACTGCCTTTGCTTCACTATTTAAATGACTGTCTTTGGGTCCACTTCTGGGCCCTCTATTTTGTCCCTTTGATCTTTGTGTCTGTCCTTTCACAAACACCATGCAGTCTTGATGATTATAGCTTCATAATAAGTCTTCAAGTCAGGTAATGTCACTCCAACAACTTTATTCTTCTTTCTTTCATGTGTTTTGATTATTTGGGGTGTTTGACCTCTCCATATAAACTTGACAGTACTGAATCTTCCAATCCATGAACATGGAAATAACTCTTCTTTTATTTAGATATTCCTTGATTTTGTTCATCAGAGTAATTTTCCACCTGTAGACTTGACATATTTTGTTAGGTTTGCAACTAAGTAATAGACATATCATGTCATCTGCAAACAAACACAATTGCATTTCTCCCTTCCAAGTCTGTACTGCTTTTCTTTTCTTGTGTTAGTGCATTGCTAAGACCTCTAGCACAACACTGAGTAGGATTGGTAAGAGGGGAAATCTTTGTCTTGTTCCTGATTTTTGGGGAAAGTGTCTAATTTCTCACCGTTAACTATGATATTATGATGTTAGCTATAGGCCTGTGGGGTCTCAGTTTCCCAATCAGGCATGGCAGTGGAAGCCTAGGACACTAACCACTAGGAAACCAGGGAACTACTAATGCCAAACTTTTAAGTACACACCACTGTGAAAGTATACCATGGATATTGATTTTCTTTGGACTCTATGGCATTTGGGGTAAAGTGATAATATAGAAAGCAAAGAACTTTCAAATATATTAAAACTTTCCTGGACAAATTTCCAGCATGAAAAAAAATAAGCTTGCCACTATCTCTTTTCATTGCTACAATAACAATTTGTATATGTTTTTTATATTTTAAGGAGGGGACATAAAAACTAAAACTAATATCCAAAGCCACCATTTAGTACATAAAACATGCCTTTAAAATTCTGGTCTATCATCTATTGAAAATATGGGCAATCAATTTCAGGTACAAATGCAATTTTTATTTTTTAATTGAAGCATAGTTGATTTATAGTATTTTATTAATTCCAGGTATACAACATAGTGATTCAGCATTTTTAATAGATTATACTCTATTTAAAGTTATTATAAAATGACTATATATCACTGTGCTCTACAATAAATCCTTAGCAACCAAAAATCTGTTGATTACATAAGGGTTGAGACTAGACAATAGAACCAGTATGCATTTTCTCTTAAGAAATCTCCTTCTTAAAGGATTAACACCCCTGAGTCTCTATGGTAACACATATGCTCAAGGAATACAAACATCAGCTTCTTGCTTTAAGTTTACTGGCACTTTGGTTCAGTTCAGTCACTCAGTCGTGTCTGACTCTTTGCAACCCCATGAATTGCAGCATGCCAGGCTTCCCTATCCATCACCAAATCCCGGAGTTCACTCAGACTCATGTCCAAAAAGTCAGTGATGCCATCCAGCCATCTCATCCTCTGTCGTCCCCTTCTTCTCCTGCCCCCAAGCCGTCCCAGCATTAAAGCCTTTTCCAATGAGTCAACTCTTCACATGAGGTGGCCAAAGTACTGGAGTTTCAGCTTTAGCATCATTCCTTACAAAGAAATCCCAGGGCTGATCTCCTTCAGAATGGACTGGTTGGATCTCCTTGCAGTTCAAGGGACTCTCAAGAGTCTTCTCCAACACCACAGTTCAAAGGCATCAATTCTTCAGCGCTCAGCCTTCTTCATAGTCCAACTCTCACATCCATACATGACTACTGGAAAAACCATAGCCTTGACCAGATGGACGTTAGTTGGCAAAGTAATGTCTCTGCTTTTGAATATGCTATCTAGGTTGGTCATAACTTTTCTTCCAAGGTGTAAGCGTCTTTTAATTTCATGGCTGCAGTCACCATATGCAGTGATTTTGGAGCACCCCAAAATAAAGTCTGACACTGTTTCCATTGTTTCCCCATCTATTTCCCTTGAAGTGATGGGACCGGATGCCATGATCTTTGTTTTCTGAATGTTGAGCTTTAAGCCAACTTTCTCACTCTCCACTTTTTCTTTCATCAAGAGGCTTTTTAGTTCCTCTTCACTTTCTGCCATAAGGGTGGTGTCACCTGCATATCTGAGGTTATTGATATTTCTCCCGGCAATCTTGATTCCAGCTTGTGTTTCTTCCAGTCCAGCGGTTCTCATGATGTCCTCTGCATATAAGTTAAATAAGCAGGGTGACAATATACAGCCTTGACGTACTCCTTTTCCTATTTGAAACCAGTCTGTTGTTCCAAGTCTAGTTCTAACTGTTGCTTCCTGGCCTGCATACAGATTTCTCAAGAGGCAGGTCAGGTGGTCTGGTATTCCCATCTCTTTCAGAATTTTCCACAGCTTATTGTGATCCACACAGTCAAAGGTTTTGGCATAGTCAATAAAGCAGAAATAGATGTTTTTCTGGAACTCTCTTGCTTTTTCCATGATCCAGCGGATGTTGGCAATTTGATCTCTGGTTCCTCTGCCTTTTCTAAAGCCAGCTTGAACATCAGGGAGTTCACGGTTCACGTATTGCTGAAGCCTGGCTTGGAGGATTTTGAGCATTACTTTACTAGCATGTGAGATGAGTGCAATTGTGCGGTAATTGGAGCATTCTTTTGCATTGCCTTTCTTTGGAATTGGAATGAAAACTGACCTTTTCCAGTCCTGTGGCCACTGCTGAGTTTTCCAAATTTGCTGGCAGATTGAGTGCAGCACTTTCACAGCATCATCTTTCAGGATTTGAAACAGCTCAACTGGAATTCCATCACCTCCACTAGCTTTGTTCGTAGTGATGCTTTCTAAGGCCCACTTGACTTCACATTCCAAGATGTCTGGCTCTAGATTAGTGATCACATCATCATGATTATCTGGGTCGTGAAGATCTTTTTTGTACAGTTCTTCTGTGTATTCTTGCCACCTCTTCTTAATATCTTCTGCTTCTGTTAGGTCCATACCATTTCTGTCCTTTATCGAGCCCATCCTTGCATGAAATGTTCCCTTGGTATCTCTAATTTTCTTGAAGAGATCTCTAGTCTTTCCCATTCTGTTGTTTTCCTCTATTTCTTTGCATTGATCACTGAAGAAGGCTTTCTTATCTCTTCTTGCTATTCTTTGGAACTCTGCATTCAGGTGCTTATATCTTTCCTTTTCTCCTTTGCTTTTCGCCTCTCTTCTTTTCACAGCTATTTGTAAGGCCTCCCCAGACAGCCATTTTGCTTTTTTGCATTTCTTTTCCATGGGGATGGTCTTGATCCCTGTCTCCCGTACAATGTCACGAACCTCATTCCATAGTTCTTCAGGCACTCTATCTATCAGATCTAGGCCCTTAAATCTATTCCTCACTTCCACTGTATAATCATAAGGGATTTGATTTAGGTCATACCTGAATGGTCTAGTGGTTTTCCCTACTTTCTTCAATTTGAGTCTGAATTTGGTAATAAGGAGTTCATGATCTGAGCCACAGTCAGCTCCTGGTCTTGTTTTTGTTGACTGTATAGAGCTTCTCCATCTTTGGCTGCATAGAATATAATCAATCTGATTTCGGTGTTGACCATCTGGTGATGTCCACGTGTAGAGTCTTCTCTTGTGTTGTTGGAAGAGGGTGTTTGCTATGACCAGTGCATTTTCTTGGCAAAACTCTATTAGTCTTTGCCCTGCTTCATTCCGCATTCCAAGGCCAAATTTGCCTGTTACTCCAGGTGTTTCTTGACTTCCTACTTTAGCATTCCAGTCCCCTATAATGAAAAGGACATCTTTTTTGGGTGTTAGTTCTAAAAGATCTTGTAGGTCTTCATAAAACCGTTCAACTTCAGCTTCTTCAGCATTACTGGTTGGGGCATAGACTTGGATAACTGTGATATTGAATGGTTTGCCTTGGAGACGAACAGAGATCATTCTGTCATTTTTGAGATTGCATCCAAGTACTGCATTTCGGACTCTTTTGTTGACCATGATGGCTACTCCATTTCTTCTGAGGGATTCCTGCCCACAGTAGTAGATATAATGGTCATCTGAGTTAAATTCACCCATTCCAGTCCATTTTAGTTCGTTGATTCCTAGAATGTCGACGTTCACCCTTGCCATCTCTTGTTTGACCACTTCCAATTTGCCTTGATTCATGGACCTGACATTCCAGGTTCCTATGCAATATTGCTCTTTACAGCATCAGACCTGACTTCTATCACCAGTCACATCCACATCTGGGTATTGTTTTTGCTTTGGCTCCATCCCTTCATTCTTTCTGGATTTATTTCTCCACTGATCTCCAGTAGCATATTGGGCACCTACTGACCTGGGGAGTACCTCTTTCAGTATCCTATCATTTTGCCTTCTCATACTGTTCATGGGGTTCTCAAGGCAAGAATACTGAAGTGGTTTGCCATTCCCTTCTCCAGTGGACCACATTCTGTCAGACCTCTCCACCATGACCCGCCCGTCTTGGGTGGCCCCGTGGCCATGGCTTAGTTTCATTTAGTTAGACAAGGCTGTGGTCCTAGTGTGATTAGATTGACTAGTTTTCTGTGAGTATGGTTTCAGTGTGTCTGCCTTCTGATGCCCTCTTGCAACACCTACCATCTTACTTGGGTTTCTCTTACCTTGGGCGTGGGGTATCTCTTCACAGCTGCTCTAGCAAAGCACAGCCACTGCTCCTTACCTTGGATGAGGGGTATCTCCTCCCACCACCCTTCCTGACCTTCAATGCGTGGTGGCTCCTCTGGCCATCGCCCTTGACTTCGGATGCGGGGTGGCTCCTCTCGGCCATTTCTGTGCTGTCGCAGCCTGGCACTCTAGGCTGCTGCCCCTGGCCTCAGATGTGGGGTAGCTCTCGGCCGCGCTTAGTGCGCTGGCCGCTGCCGCCACTGCCTGCTCTTAGTGGAGAAGGAACTTTATTTTATCAGAAGGAAAATTCCATATTTTAAGGCTGTTTTAATGCACATAAGCACATCAACTAAAGAACAGGAAAAAAATTTAACTGAGTAAGGAAAAGTATAATAATCTGAGCTAAGGGAAATTTCTAAACTACAGATGTACCAAAGTGTATTTTCAAAGTCTTCACATCTTCAAAATTTTCAAATGAGGCAAGCAAATAACTAAAATATTCTTTCCTGACACATAAATATAATCAGGAATTTGTTAGTCCTTCAGGTTATTGATTTCTTTGGCCTGAGTTAAACTTAATTTGGCCCTAATTTTAGCTCTGTGCTCAAATTTAGGACCAAATTAAGTTAACTTAGAAGTCAGTACCCTGAAGAATCAACAAATTCCTGAAAATTAAAATCCCTGGACCAGACTATATAAGGATATAGATTCTATTCATCCAGCCTTGGGAAAAACTGAGATACCATGTCTCAAAAATATGAAACATACAATGCATCATTGTCTGTGCAGTTAAATGGGGGAGAGGGGTAAGACTGAGAAGTGGCCAGGAGTCCCAGAACAAGGCTGCAGTCCTTGGGGAGGAGAAGAGCAATCCTGACAGCTGACAGTGGGGCCAGAGGTATACACACACACACACACACACACACACACACACACACACAGACTAAGCCACCTGGCTTCCCTGGTGGCTCAGATGGTAAAGACTCTGCCTGCAATGTAGAAGACCTGGGTTTGATCCCTGGGTTAGGAAGATCCCCTGGAGTCAGAAATGGCAACCCACTCCAATATTCTTGCCTGGAGAATTCCATGGACCAGGGGAGGCTGGCAGGCTACAGTCCATGGGGTCGCAAAGAGTCAGACATGACTTAGTGCCTAAACAGCAACAATATATACGTGTGTATTTGCTGAAAATTTGGAAAATACCAAGAAATAGTTCAGAAGAAAATAAAGTATTACTCATAATCTCAACATCAAGTAATAACAATCACTCTTTAACATTTTGGCATATTCTCTCCTCTTTTTCTTCTATGCATTTAAATGCTTGTTAATGGCTCAGTTGGTAAAGAATCCACCTGCAATGCAGGAGACCCCGCTTTGATTCCTGGGTCAGGAAGATCCGCTGGAGAAGAGATAAGCTACCCACTCCAGTATTCTTGGGCTTCCCTTGTGGCTCAGGTGGTAAAGAATACACCTGCAATGGGGGAGACCTGGCTTCAGTCCCTGGGTTGGGAAGATCCCCTGGAGAAGGAAAAAGGCTAACCACTCCAGTATTCTGGCCTGGGTCGAAAAGAGTCAAACACAACTGAGCGACTTTCACTTTCACTTAAAATATTAAAGTTATAGTGTATCACTGGGACACTTGCTCAAAATATTTAAAAATATTTAATTTTTAAAATAGACAATATATTTGTATGGTTAGAAAACCAAAAGTGTAAAACCATATGCAGTAAATATCTTGCTTCCTTCCTATCCCATAGGTAAAACTACTGTTTTCTTTTTCCTTTGAGAGTATTTCCTGTGGCAGCACTTCAAGAAAACAGCACCCACCTTTTTCTTCTCTCCAAGACCTATGGTATGACTCCACATAGCTTCTCTTGGCAGCCAGAACACACTGTACACCTTCACCTCTGCTGTGCTGTGTGAGGTTCCTATCAGCCATTTGGTCTTTAATTTTAAAAGGCTGCACATGACATTTTCAAAAGGTGAAATGAAGCAAAGCATGACTCACTAAAACGAGTATTGTGAACATAGGTAGAAATTAGAATATTGTCTTTGAGCACTTCATGGTATTCAGAGCAAATAAAACTTTCAGAGTCACAGGTTTGCCTATCACACATATATTGAATAAATAACTAATGAGTCATTCTTAAGTTTAAATATCAGATCTCTGAAAGGTCTTTGGAAGGAATGATGCTAAAGCTGAAACTCCAGTATTTTGGCCACCTCATGAGAAGAGTTGACTCATTGGAAAAGACTCTGATGCTGGGAGGGATTGGGGGCAGGAGGAGAAGGGGACGACAGAGGATGAGATGGCTGGATGGCATCACGGACTCGACGGACGTGAGTCTGAGTGAACTCCGGGAGATGGTGATGGACAGGGAGGCCTGGCGTGCTGTGATTCATGGGGTTGCAAAGAGTCGGACACGACTGAGTGACTGAACTGAACTGAACTGAAAGGTTTTAATGGACTCTAATCAATTCCAGAATGGTTCTTCTCTGTGACAAAAAAGAGCATGAGTCTCCTTTTGAAGCAAAATACGATAAACAAAATAAAAAGATTCCTTTACACTGTTGTTTCATTGATGGTTTTTATACAGCCCACAAACTCCTTACAATGAACTGTCAATAAAGCTCAGCTTTTAAATGTCCCCCAGTGTGGGGGTGGCCGCTGAGCTATGGGTCTTGAAAAAATTTATCAGATCTTGAGATTCAAGGCAGGCTGTATGGCACTTTCAGCCCCTAGGTTGCCAGTCAGTCACAAATAGGATTCATTTGCAGATTTCTGAATTTCTTACTGGCTGTAATCAATGTCTGTGGGTCTAGGATCTTCCATGCCCCTAAGAGATATATCAGAGAAACACTCAGCTATGGACTCTGTTTTATTGGGTTCTTGCCCTAAGGGAGCCTGCCTGCTTCTTGGCTTCTTCAGAGCTTGGGTAACAAACACTCTGGGTTGAATCTCTTTTGTTTCTAAACACACGTCACCATCCCCTGCTTAGTTGTACTCTGGGTATATTCTATTTGATTATAAGCCATTTCTCAGTATGACTGCTACAAATTTCCAAAGTTCAACAAGCAGAAAAGCCAAGGCAGCAGAACTTCCATGAGAGTTCTCATCTTACAAAAGGTTACTTGCCCTCTTGCCAGATTTTAGCCACCACTTTGGACCTACTCCTGGAAGGAGATAATTTCTATTTTCGCTATGGATGGAAAATTCCATGAGTACTGGTTCTCAAAACCATCGAGTTTTGATAAACATGCAGATCCCAGAATTCACAGTTAAAGATTCAACTCTGAGGATCTGGAATGGATTCCAGGAAACTCGAGGCTGAACAAACTTCAAAATGAGTTCGCAAATCATTTGGAGAAACACTGGATCTCCTTGAGGAAGAATGCATCTCACTTAATAGATGCATTGTAAATGTCTGCTGGTAAGTGTTAAAATGTCTACTCTAACCATCCATCATGGCTATCAGAAACTATTAAACCCGTGGCAAAGGTCAGTTTGTCACAAGAATTTTAAAAAATTAGTCTTTTAGCTAAATGTTAAGATTTTTGCAATTCTGCAATTCAAAGGTATCCTTTATTTAAAAATAAAGGTACCTAATGTCTATAAGCCTAAACAATCCTTCTAGGATTTAATGTATGCAGAGCATTATGTACAAAACAATCATCCACAATAGGTTAAAAATAATGAGCATAAAAAGGAAGAAGTGCACAGTATATTTTTAGATTCCTTCAAGGAACACAAACTGCTTTACAGGGACAAAGAAAATCTAAGTCCTAATCTGAGTGTGAACCATTTTTTGTGTGTACTCATAAATAATTGCTCTTTGGAAGAACTGAAGAAAAAATGGGATAAAAATTCTGGGTGATAAAGCAGAATATTTTGTCCAAGAGAAGAAACTTGAACTTTGGAACATTCTCTTCTCTTGCTCTTATAATACATTTATATACTCTTTCCAAAGCATGGTTCATTATACCTGGAAAACCAAAGTTGCACTAAAATATTCTCATTCTCACAATGAAATGGAGCAGGACCCTATGATCCTTCGCCACATGTCTTCTGCATGCCTTTTGACTGTGGAAGAACTTTAGCCAAAGAATAAGTTTAATCAGAGAAGGGAGAAAATGCAGAAACAAAGGAAAACTATCAAAGGAAACCAAACAACAATAGTTTAGTCATTAAGCATAGTCGAGGACCTTTAGTTCTTCCTCAAGAGCTATAGAATATTCTGAGCCATATCCTATGAGCTTTCTTATAGATACTGAAACCCATACCAGGTGGAAGAAGTTAACTACATGATGACCAGATCGTAGCCATGACATAAGCTGTCACAATTCCAAGAATTGGCCCCCAGGAAATGGAAGCAAACCGACCCTGGAATTGAAGATTAACTTTACTTAAAACAATCAATTTGATACTGGTTAATCCACTGCTGGGGATTTCCTGGTGGTTCAGATGGAAAGAATCTGCCTGTAATGCAGGAGACCCGAGTTCAGTCCCTGGGACAGGAAGATCCTCTGGAGAAGGGAATGGCAACCTAATCCAGTATTCTTGCCTGGAGAATGCTATGGACAGAGAAGCCTGGTGGGCTACTGCACAGGATCCCACAAAGTCAGTCATGACTGAGCAAATAACACATTCAATCCACTCATGACCGATTTCAACATGAGTGTCAGGTTGACTGTGTTGTTTCTACATGTACCCCCTCCCTCAGCCTGTAAAATTCTACCGTAATGATTGTTATACTCATCTCACATGCTAGTAAAGTAATGCTCAAAATTCTCCAAGCCAGGCTTCAGCAATACATGAACCATGAACTTCCTGATCTTCAAGCTGGTTTTAGAAAAGGCAGAGAAACCAAAGATCAAATTGCCAGCATCTGCTGGATCATGGAAAAAGCAAGAGAGTTCCAGAAAGACATCTATTTCTGCTTTATTGACTATGCCAAAGCCTTTGACTGTGTGGATCACAATCAACTGTGGAAAATTCTGAAAGAGATGGGAATACCAGACCACTTGACCTGCCTCTTGAGTAACCTATATGCTGGTCAGGAAGCAACAGTTAGAACTGGACATGGAACAACAGACTGGTTCCAAATAGGAAAAAGAGTACGTCGAGGCTGTATATTGTCACCCTGTTATTTAACTTCTATGCAGAGTACATCATGAGAAACGCTGGGATGAAAGAAGCACAAGCTGGAATCAAGATTGCTGGGAGAAATATCAATAACCTCAGATAGGCAGATGACACCACCCTTATGGCAGAAAGTGAAGAGGAACTAAAGAGCCTCTTGATGAAAGTGAAAGTGGAGAGTGAAAAAGTTGGCTTAAAGCTCAACATTCAGAAAACAAAGATCATGGCATCTGGTCCCATCACTTCATGGAAAATAGATGGGGAAACAGTGGAAACAGTGTCCGACTTTACTTTTTTGGGCTCCAAAATCACTGCAGATGGTGACTGCAGCCATGAAATTAAAAGACACTTACTCCTTGGAAGGAAAGTTATGACCAACCTAGATAGCATATTCAAAAGCAGACACGTTACTTTGCCAACAAAGGTCCATCTAGTCAAGTCCATGGTTTTTCCAGTGGTCACGTATGGATGTGAGAGTTGGACTGTGAAGAAGGCTGAGCGCCAAAGAATTGATGCTTTTGAACTGTGGTGTTGGAGAAGACTCTTGAGAGTCCCTTGGACTGCAAGGAGATCCAACCAGTCCATTCTGAAGGAGATCAATCCTGGGATTTCTTTGGAAGGAATGATGCTGAAGCTGAAACTCTAGTACTTTGGCCACCTCATGCGAAGAGTTGACTCATTGGAAAAGACTCTGATGCTGGGAGTGATTGGGGGCAGGAGGAGAAGGGGACGACGGAGGATGAGATGGCTGGATGGCATCACTGACTCGATGGATGTGAGTCTGAGTGAACTCCGAGGGATGGTGATGAACAGGGAGGCCTGGCGTGCTGCGATTCATGGGGTCACAAAGAGTCGGACACGACTGAGCGACTGAACTGAACTGAACTGAAATTAGAGCCACCCGACTCTTTTCCTGGGCTTTCCAGGTGGCACTAGTGGTAAAGAACCCACCTGTCAATGCAGGAGACATAAGAGACATTGGTTGAATCCCTGGGTCTGAAAGATCCCCTGGAGGATAGCATGGCAACCCACTGCAGTATTCTTGCCTGGAGAATCCCACAGACAGAGGAGCCTGGCAGGCTACAGTCCATAGGGTCACAAAGAGTCCAACACAATTGAAGTGACTTAGCATGCATGCAACTCTTTTTCCACCAGTTCTCCTAAGTGACGTAATTTCAGGAAACTATTTCTTTTGAAAAAGATAAAGCCAACATGTTGATATCAAGACCACTGTATTTCTGTATTTAAAATACATAGCCAGTTCATTGTCAAACTTAGATCTGATTCATGCCATCCTATACCCAGTTCAGTTCAGTCGATCAGTCGTGTCCGACTCTTTGCGACCCCATGAATCGCAGCACGCCAGGCCTCCCTGTTCATCACCATCTCTCGGAGTTCACTCAGACTCACATCCATCGAGTCAGTGATGCCATCCAGCCATCTCATCCTCGGTCGTTCCCTTCTCCTCCTGCCCCCAATCCCTCCCAGCATCAGGCAAGGGTTATTAGTAAGGAAATGATGTGACATAGGGGAGGGAGCAAGAGCTAGGAAAGAATTTTCTCTAATCAAATTTCAGTTCCCTGTGACTTACAGATGTAACTGTGCTTAAGTCTTTGATTATTGTGAATTTTGAGATTTTATTTCTGACAGAATATAAAATATAGAGCTTAATCTTCCTGACTTAAAAAACGTCTGATAGGTAATACACTCTATGACTTCTTTCTAATAATGTTTTCAATATGTAAAGTGCAGTTAGAACACATTAATTTTACTCTATAAAGTTTTATCACCTTCTGTTACTATGTTGGCTCTTACTTCTCTAGATAATAATTTTTGTTTGATGAACATCTGTATTTAGCTGGAACCCTGAGGACTTAAAAAGTCCTCTCTAGTTAGAAAATTCACACATTTTGGATGCCTATTAATATTTATTTTTACATGATTTCCCAATTTTTTTTTCACAACAGTAGGTCTGAAGTAGGTATTGTTTTCATACGTAACAGTGAGCAAAACCCAGGGTCAAGAGATAATGTGACTTAAGCAAGCTAAGTGACAGAGACTGGATTCAAGGTCACATATGCTGATTTCAAGTCCAGTGTTCTAAATTGGAAGTTTGTGGTTGTTTCAAGCCATACACTTTTAGAAGAAAGGTGATTAAATTCTCCAGGGAGAATCTTCTTTCAATTGTTTTTGAGAGACTAAACCATAAGGGCGGAGAAGGCAATGGCACCCCACTCCAGTACTCTTGCCTGGAAAATCCCATGGACGGAGGAGCCTGGTGGGCTGCAGTCCATGGGGTCGCTGAGTCGGACACGACTGAGCGACTTCACTTTCACTTCTCACTTTCATGCATTGGAGAAGGAAATGGCAACCCACTCCAGTGTTCTTGCCTGGAGAATCCCAGGGACAGGGGAGCCTGGTGGGCTACCGTCTATGGGGTCACACAGAGTCGGACACGACTGAAGTGACTTAGCAGCAGCAGCAGCTTAGCAGCAAACCATAAGGGAATATTTTCTTCCACAACTTAATGAACATTTTATAGGAGAAAACTTTTCCTGGTTGTAGAGTGTGAATCAAGGCAAGTAGGGGCAAATGATGCTCCTGAGAGCAAGAGGCAAGAGAATGTGGTAAAATATGACAAGGTAAAATGCCATGACCATGGGGAGTGTCTCTGTCTAGGAAGGTAAGATTGAGACATTGTAGTCAAATATACAAAACAAGCATCTTTTGCTAAAACCTTGAGGATCACCCTGACTTAAACTGACATAATACCCTCAATCTTGGGAGATAATTAGTATGCAGAGTAGATTTTCACCTAATTTTCCCCAAAGCTACCCCAGAATCAGTTATAGAAATCTCAGTGAATTCAGAGGGAATGTGGCTTCTTTGCCAAATAAACTTTGTGACATCATCCCACAATATAGCACAGCAATTAAAAAAATAAATCATGGTAGGTGCATTCTCTGAGTTCATGAATCCTCCCTGAACACTCTCTGCAGACATAGGTTTGCAGCTCTAATGGACTCCTGCTGCAAAGGAACTGAAAAGCTAGTGAAAGCTGTATCATTTTCAATCTTTTAAATGGCTTTTAGGTCTATGCTAATAAATTTTGAATCCACGGTTCATAATTTTTCGTTCAAACACATAATTCTTCTTATTTTGTTTACAGTCTCAAGAGTCTTGGCATAAAATGCTATTTCCATCATTCTAGATCCTTTAGAAAAATTATCTGTCAGTTTAAATGAAAGGTAGTTTTTTGAAAAATATTTTAAGAAAAACCTTACTGTTTGTAAGTGCTAAACAAGCCACAAACTTTTTGTTCAGAAACTTTTAAACCATACATGAGAGGATTAAGAAATAGAGTTACATTTAAACTATTTTGTACTCTAATCCTATGTTACTGTATGGACAATTTTGTTATAAATCGTGCTATAAGGATCATGTAAAATATTCAGGAAGGTATTATAGCTTATATAGTGAAAAGTGCATGCACTGGATTCAGTATTTCTAGGTTTATTTCTGTTTCTTAATTGTACAAACTTGACTGAGTTATTCAATCTTTGAATTTCACATTTCTTTCTGTGAGTGGGAATAATATTTGCCTCCCACACATTATTGGGTGATTGAGTTATATCCCACATATTTCTGAAAATCATATGTAGGAACCTCATGGAACTAATTACATAGCCCTTTGTCTTGATTGAGACCACTGCTAGGTAATGAAGTGATTTACACTGAGTAATGAAAGGTATTTTTCCTTTTTTTTTGTAGTTGAAAATAACAGGAGTTCAATGTCCACAGTGAAGGCAGGCTTATAGCATCTCAACTCCGCACTGGACAGACCTCACCAGGGCATTTTGTTCCATGCTCATTGCCTAGCCATGTGTGTTCTTCAATTTGCTCAAAGACTCATTGGTTTTGGATCACTTTCTGGGAGTGGATATGAAAGAAGTGAAGATATTTCGCTTAGAGAATGAAAGAATTAGGAACATGATAGCTGTCTTTGATTAGCTGTGGGATGGTCATGTGTAGAGAGATTTGGACTAATTTTATAAAGCTCTAGATGGGGGAGGGCAAGACCAAGCTGAATAGGTAGAAATTATGAAAGGGAACCTTTGACTTTACATAAAATAATTTCTAACTATTAGACTAGACCTCAAAATGGATTGAGGTAATGAATTTCTCAACACTATTGGTGTTAAATCAGAGTCTAGATAATGCTTTGGAGAACTTCTATAAAGAATTAACTTAGATTATATCTATTATATTACGGAATGCCCACTATATAATAGAGTCTCTTCTAGGCAAATAAAAAAGTGAACCAACCAAACAAAAATATATATTATAGAAGTATATTTAATGAAAAACCTCACTCTTTTCTATAAATTTTGTTACTAAACCAGAGTCTTCATCTTGAAATATAATTATCATTTATTTGAGTATAAGACTGCATTTCTTTAAATTAAGCTTCATCTTGAAATATATAGTATATTATTTTAAGATTCTGAGATTTTTATGGAATTTTGATTCCATTATCGAATGCTTTTAAATAACTTGGCTGTGTGAGCAAAAATGATAAAATCGGTATCTTTTGTCACATCATGAATTAAAATATTGAAAGGGAAAATGCTGAAAATAGAGCTATGTGACACTGACTACAAAACTGGGATGATGCATAAAAGATTAGTCAGTAATCTTTAGTGCCTGTGCCAGTCATGTCTGACTCTTTGTGACCCCATGGTCTGTAGCCAGTCAGGCTCCTCTGTCCTTGGAATGTTTCAGGCAGGAATACTGGAGTGGGTTGCCATACCCTTGTCCAGGGGATCTTCCCCACCCAAGGATCAAACCTGCATCTCTGTGTCTCCTGCATTGGCAGGCAAATTTTTTACCACTGTGCCACCTGGGAAGCCCTCAGTACACTTTGGGTATGAAAAGTTAACTCTGTTTGTCCACTTGCTTGTACCTACATCTAACATTGCTGCTTTTGTGTGTGTGAGTGATGATGTCTGAAAAGGCTTTCCTAATGCCTTGTTGAAGCCTCTATTTTCAAATTTTGAGACAACATCATTGTGAAACATAATGCTCTGTATTTGTGGCAGCTCAGAGCTGGTGGGTAAAGAGGATAAAGGAAGGAGGAAGTGGTTTTGTTCCTTGTCTCAAGAGGTGAACATAAACTAATCTGAGTATAGTCACTGACTCCTGAAAGGAACAAGGTTGTCTAAGAGACTATCAGCTCAGTTTTATTGTAGTTATAGCTGGTATTCAATATCAAATCAGGTGAATGGAGCACCATGACAGAGATGAAACCCAAGCAGTGGTCAGTTCTTGAGAGTCAGAGGAGTGGGCAGAGGGCACTCTAATTTTCTACTGGGCTTCCTAACCTAGGAGGAAAGATAGTATGAGTGAGAATATAAGAGGGGCTTGTGTTCTCTAGACTAGTGTTTAGAGTGATGCACAGAGGTCAACAATTAAATCTAAGGAGCTGTGTATAAGAAGAAACACTTATTGTTTCTTCTTATACACAGGCTACAATATTGTCAGTCAGTTCAGTCGCTCAGTCATGTCCGACTCTTTGCGACCCCATGAATTGCAGCACGCCAGGCCTCCCTGTTCATCACCATCTCTCGGAGTTCACTCAGACTCACGTCCATCGAGTCAGTGATGCCATCCAGCCATCTCATCCTCCGTCGTCCCCTTCTCCTCCTGCCCCCAATCCCTCCCAGCATCAGAGTCTTTTCCAATGAGTCAACTCTTCACGTGAGGTGGCCAAAGTACTAGAGTTTCAGCTTTAGCATCATTCCTTCCAAAGAAATCCCAGGGCTGATCTCCTTCAGAATGGACTGGTTGGATCTCCTTGCAGTCCAATGGACTCTCAAGAGTCTTCTCCAACACCACGTTTCAAAAGCATCAATTCTTCAGCACTCAGCTTTCTTCACAGTCCAACTCTCACATCCATACATGACCACAGGAAAAACCATAGCCTTGACTAGACGGACCTTAGTCGGCAAAGTAATGTCTCTGCTTTTGAAAATGCCATCTAGGTTGGACATAACTTTTCTTCCAAGGAGTAAGCGTCTTTTAATTTCATGGCTGCAGTCACCATCAGCAGTGATTTTGGAGCCCCCCAAAAATAAAGTCTGACACTGTTTGCACTGTTTCCCCATCTATTTCCCATGAAGTGATGGGACTGGATGCCATGATCTTCCTTTTCTGAATGTTGAGCTTTAAGCCAACTTTTTCACTCTCCTCTTTCACTTTCATCAAGAGGCTTTTTAGCTTCTCTTCACTTTCTGCCATATATCTAGGTTGGACATAACTTTTCTTCCAAGGAGTAAGCGTCTTCTAATTTCATGGCTGCAGTCACCATCAGCAGTGATTTTGGAGCCTAAAAAAATAAAGTCTGGCACTGTTTCCACTGTTTCCCCATCTATTTCCCATGAAGTGGTGGGACCAGATGCCATGATCTTCGTTTTCTGAATGTTGAGCTTTAAGCCAACTTTTTCGCTCTCCTCTTTCACTTTCATCAAGAGGCTTTTTAGCTCCTCTTCACTTTCTGTCATAAGGGTAGTATCCCCAATGCAACTAAAACCCCAGAGCCCAGGCTTGATGGAAAAAGCTTCAGGCACCTAGAGAAGGGAGGTTTGTACCTGGGAAGATGGGGGATGGAGTAGGAAAGATAAAACCTAAGGCACAGGTACAAGTGACATCTTTTGAGACAGCCACCTGCTGGTCCCACAGGCTCAAGACAGAAACCTCCCTTTGCTGCTCCTTCTCTACAGCCCTTTGCTCCCAATTTCCCCCATCTCATCACAGCCCTCCCAGTTTAACTTGGCGCCCAAATCACATGGTTCTCCCTTTCCCTTCACTCGCTGACTGAAAGCCATCAGCTGGTGCCATCCATTCACCTCCAAAATAGATCCTGTATGGAACCACTTCCCTCCATGGCAAAGCCTCCCTCACTGCTGGCCTGGACTTGGGCAGTTGCCTCTCCTGGGCCAGCTGGCTCTCTCACTCCCCACGTCCAGCCTGCATTCTGCTCTGCAGTCAATGGGGAAGCTTCTGAAAAGAGCCAGTCACTCTTCTGCTCTTGGAGAAATAAAAGCCACTCCCTACAGGTCGCCCCATCAGCCTGGCCCCAACGCCTCCCCTTCCCCCCCTTGCCTCTAAGCCCCAGAGTCACTGGCCTTGCCGCTCCTGGTCTCTGCCAAGCTCCTTCCATCTTTGCAATTGCTGTTCCCTCTTCCTAGCGGAGCAGTGCTAAACAATTTGCCTGCCAGTGCAGGAGACACAAGAGCTGCAAGAGACACGGGTTCAAACCCTGGGTCTGGAAGACCCCCTGGAGTAGGAAACGGCAACCCACTCCAGTATTTCTTGTGTGGAGAATCCCATGGACAGAGGAGACTGGTAGGCTAGAGTCCATGGGGTCACAAAGAGTCGGACATGACTGAGCAAGCATGCAGACAGGCCACTGCCTAGCATGCTCTTCCCCTCGTCTGTGACGGATCAGCTCCCTCTCAGTATTCAGGCTGCGGTCGGATGTAGGCACTCCTCATCACATCCTCCAGCGAGGTCTTGCTCGTGGGGCTTTTGGTGTCCCCTCCAGGATGGCAGTGTTATGCATACAAGGATCTTGATCTATGTTGTTTGCCACTGGGTCCCTGACAACTTGGGCTTCCCAGGTGGCTCGGTGGTAAAGGATCTATGTGCCAACTCGGGTGATGCTGGTCGGGAAAGTCCCATGGAGGATGAAATGGCAACCCACTCTAGTATTCTTGCCTGGAGAATCCCATGGACAGAGGAGACTGGTGGGCTACAGTCCATAAGGTTGCAAAGAGTCAGACACAACTGAGCGACTAAGGCTGCATGCATTCTGAATGAATGAATGATCTTAAGGATGAGACTACCCAAGAAAACATCACCAAGCACATAGAACCCTGCTGCCTGGGGTCTAGGACTTCGCCTAGGTAGGGAAGGGATAAATTGTGGTGGGAAAGAAAATTGATTCCAGAGCCAGGCCCATCGGGCTCCAGCACACACTCAACTAGCTGTGTGTTCCCCAGCATTATTTAATCCTCTGAGTCTCTTTCTCCTGCACGAGGTGGGGATAAGGATAGTGAGTAGGAGAGGGAGGCATAGTGAGGGGTCAGTGGGCGCCTGTTGGAAGGCAGAGCTCTGGCCACAGCACCAGGCCCTGGAAAGTGTTTGGTCAACACTGGCTCTCAGGTTGACATTGTGGCAGGTGGGTGGAGCCCGGAAGCTGGATGGGTCAGGGCAGGGTAGGGGGCAATGGGGACGGCTGCTTGAGCAACACCACGGAGCTCACTCTGCAGAGCCATCACGCGCGCTTCCAACAACAGAGCCCCAGCTGTCCCGTGTGTACACACAAGAAGCAAACACATCCCCAGCCAACGGGTGCTTCCAGCCGGGGGTCCGCTCCTGGCACCTGTGGGGCCTTGTGACCAGGTGTGCTGTTCCCAGTCTGTTTGCTCAACCACAGCACAGAGGAAATGGCAAAGCACATGAGGTTTGCATCCCTTAGAAGCTGCCAGGTTTCACGAACAGACGGTGCAAAGAGATGACAATGGAGGTAAAGCAAACAGAAGAAGAGAAGCGGCATTAAGCTGAGACCACAAAAAAAATCTTACTGTTAATGGAATCATAATAGGACTTCCTCAAAGCACCAGGTATCACGTGTATCTATTTCCCTGAATCCAAATTGGAAGTGCAGCCGAGATGGGGGTTGACCCCCACTGCCAAGTCTGGACCAGCCTGAGTTGCCATAGCAACCAGATGGCACCTGGAGATGCTCCTGATGAATATAGCTGGTTCAGGAGCTACGGGAGGGGAAGCAGCAAGGCAGGGACTGCAAGGCAGTCTGCGTGGCTTCTGTGCACCACCCCCACTTGGACACGGGCATTTACATAGCTGCGCTGGGCACCAGGGTTCACCATCCATGGGTTAAACAAGTACCAATAACTCCTGAAGCAGCCTTCTCTCTCCTAAAAATCAGTAAAAGATATAGCCCCCAAAATTAGAGGACTTAAGGCTACCAAAGGGGAAACGTAGTGGGGAGGGGAGGAATAAATTAAGAGTTTGAGAGTAACATACAACACCAGATAAGCAATAAGAACCTACTGTATAGAACAGGGATCTATACTCAATATTTCGTAATAACCTATACAGGAAAAGAATCTGAAAAGGTATTTGGCCACCATGCAAAGAGCCCATTCACTGAAAATAGACCCTGAAGATGGGAAAGATTGAGAGCAGGAGGAGAAGGCGGGGCGACAGAGGACAGATGGTTGGATAGCATCACCGACTCAATAGACATGAGTTTGAATAAACTCCGGGAGACAGTGAAGGACAGAATCTCAGAGTACCACGGGGTCCAAAGAGTCAGACACAACTTAGCGACTGAATGATATGTTCTTGAATCACTTTGAAACTGTATTACTTTTCCGTATACCTGAAACTAACATAACATTGTAAATCAATTATACTTCAATTACAAAATTGAAAATAAAATCGACTTAAAAGTAGAGAAAAAACATTCTTTAAAGCTTCACAGACTCCTTAGACCTATTAGAGAAGGTGGAAACTCAAAATGCTCACAAGGTCCTTCATTCAGGAAATAAAAATAAGACCAGGCTGCAGGCTGGAATGTAACCTACAAGACTTCAATTTATTCACTGGTGTGGGAGGATGTCTTTTTCTCCCATCTGGGAGGAAAATTTTTAAACTAAAAATGGCCAGTAGATTCACACATAAGTGCATCTAGCCACTGAAAGTCACATTCACAAAGCCCTATTTTTAGTAGGTTAAAACGCGAAACAACCCAAAGGTCTATTAAAAAAAAAAAAAAAAAAAACAGAGTGTGGTGTATCCATATAGTGGAACACTACACATCCATGAAAAAGAGAGCATTGTAGGCACCAGCGTAGATGAATCTCACAGAATGACACAGAGGAGGACCCACTGTGTGATTCCACTGATAGGAAGTCCAAAATCTATTCACTGTTTATCTGAAATTCAAATTTAACTACGTGTTCCCTATATGTTTTAATTTGTTTAAACTGACAGCCCACTGACGGTTGGAAATTCCTTAACTCTTTATCTGGGTCCTGGTAGGAACACAGTATATAGATCTGCGTAAAAATTCATTTGTGCATTTTTCTGCATGTTTGTTGAAATTAAAAGACGCTTGCTCCTCGGAAAAAAAGCTATGACAAACCTAGACAGTGTATTAAAAAGCAGAGATATCCGTGTAGTTAGAGCTATGGTTTTTCCAGTAGTCATGTACGGATGTGAGAGTTGGACCATAAAGAAGGCTGAGCGCCAAACAATTGATGCTTTCGAACTGTGGTGCTGGAGAAGATTTTTGAGAGTCCCTTGGACTACAACATCAAACCAGTCAATTGTAAAAGAAATCAGCCCTGAACATCATTGGAAGGAGTGATGCTGCAGCTGAAGCTCCAATACTTTGGCCACCTGATGCGAAGAGCCAACTCATTGGAAAAGACCCTGATGCTGGGAAAGATTGAGGGCAGGAGGGAAAGGGGGTAATAGAGAATGAGATGACTGGATGGCATCACTGAATCAATGGACATGAGTTTAAGCAAACTCCGGGAGATAGTGAAGGACAGGGAAGCCTGGTGTGCAGCAGTCCATAGGGTCACAAAGTCGGACAGGAAGTGACTGAACAACAATACCAACAAATATTTTTAAAGGCAAAATAATCATATTAAATTCACTAAGAGCAAGTAGATATGCCCTTCCTCCCTACAATTAAGCTTTGATTTGGGCAGAAAAAGGGATATTAGCCAAATCTCCCCACCCAAACACAAGCCCCAGAGGAAGTGGGAAATCTACTCCCTTGTGTTACAGATAAGACTGAGGTTCAGAAAGGTGCAACCGCTCACCAAAGGTCCCACAGCCTGGAGCAAACAGGCCAGGGATACAAATCTAGGTTTCTTGGGGTTCCTAACACCTCTCTCTGAGGTCCAAGCCAGAGTCTGACACTAAGCCTTTTTCCTACCAAGAACACTTCTCCCAAAACATAATCTGTGGTAGGCCAGAGTGTGTCCCCCATGATCTTGGCACCTGAGTATGTTATATTACATGGTGAAAGAAACTGGTCCTAGGTTACACACTTTAAAATACGGAGCATATCCTGGGTTATTCCTGTGGGCTCAAGCTCATCACATAGGTCTTTAAAAGAAGAGGCAGGACATCCCTGGTGGTCTAGTGGTTAAGAATCCACCTGCCAAAGCAGGGGACACAGGTTTCTTCCCTGGTCCAGGAAGATTCAACATGCTGAGGGCAAACTGAGCCTGTGAGCCATAAGTACTGAGCCTGCATTCTGAGCCCATGCTCCCCAACAAGAGAAATCACCACAGTGAGAAGTCCAAGCGCTGCAGCTAGAGAGTAGCCCCCCACTCGCCACAACTCGAAAAAAAGCAGCAACAAAGATCCAGCTGAAAATAAATTAATTTTTTTTTTAAAGTAAAAGAGGTCAGAGTTTCAGAGGTAGCAGAGAAGCTCCCTCACTGCGATCTATTGAAAGTCAGCCCTCAACACCAGGGTTTGAAAATAAACCAAAAAAAGAGAGAGAGAGAGAGAAAAGGAAAAAAAGGAAAAGAAAAAAGTAAGAGGGAGGCAGAATTGCTGGCATTGCCAGCAATGCAACAGAAAATGAGGCAGGAAGGATCTGAAGCATGGGAGAGAGAGGGACTTGACCCTGGGTCACTACTTCTGAGATGAAGGAGCCACAGGCCAAGGAATGCTGGTGGCCTCAGGAAGAGCTGCCAGCCAGCAAGGAAACAGGACCCCGGGTTGCTCGCAATAGCTTGAAACCAACTTCTGCCAACAGCCTGAATGAACAAGGAAACAGATTCTCCCTAGTGTCCAGAAAAGCACAAAGTCCACCAACACCTTGACTGCAACCCAGTCAAGCCTATCAGACTTCCAACCCATGGAAACAGCATGCTGTTGGTAAGCCACTCAATTTGTGGTAACTGGATATGGCAGCATAGAAAAAATAATACATAATCCCATATGTGTACAAAAAGAGCTGTACAAGCATTTGTTTTTAAAAAAATGTGAGATTTAAAAAAAAAAGGAAATTCCCTACCAGTCCAGTGGTTAGGACTCCACGGTTCCACTGCAGGGGCCAAGGTTCAATCACTGGTCAGGGAACTAAGATCCCCATGCCATGTGGCTCAGCCCCCAAAAAGTGAGATTATATATATACATATACAGGTGCTCTTCAGGTGGTGCAATGCTAAAAATCCACCTGCCAATGCAGAAGACATTGAGACTCACTGTCTCCCATGTCTAGCCAGCAGAGGAGAAAAGGAACTTGTCGAGGGCATGCCTGCTCCTTGAAGCTTTAACCCAGGGTGACACTTATCACTGCTGCTCACATCCCATGGGTGAAGATGAGGCGCGTGGCCACACCAGTTCAAGAGGAGCTGGGGAGGCAGTCCCTGGCCACTGTTTGTTCCCCAGGATGGTGCCTTGATTCTGGTTGCAGTATCTGTCAAATTTTCTTTTCTTTTACAGTCTGATTGGATGGTTGATTTTTGGCTGCCCTGGGTCTTCACTGGCGCATGCTGGCTCTCTCTAGTTGTGGTGAGTGGCGGCTGCTCTCTAGTTGAGGAACTCGGGCTTCTCACTGTGGTGGCTTCTCTTGCTGCAGAGCACGTGCTCTAGGACTCCCAGGCTTCAGTAGCTGTGGCTGACGGACTCGGTAGCTGTGGCTTCCAGGCTCTGGGGCACAGGCACAATAGCTGTCGTGCACGGGCTTAGTTGCCCTGTACCACGAGGGATCTTCTTGGATCAGGCATGGAACCTGTGTCTCCTGTATTGGCAGGCAAATTCTTTATCGCTGAACCACCAGGGAAGCCCTTCTGTCAAAATCTAAAATGCACACATTCTTTGAAAGAGCAATGCCACTTCTAGAATTCATTCTACAGAAATACTTGTAACATGGACTTCCCTGATGGTCCAATGGTTAAGACTCTGCACTTCCAATGCAGAGGGCACAGGTTCAATCCCTGGTCAGCGAACTAGGTCCTGCATACTGCATGACATGGTCAAGAAATAAAAATAAATAAGAAAAGGAAAAAGAGTTGAAAAAAGAAATACTTGCAGCAGCTTCATGGGGATTTATATATAAAATGATGGCTACAACACTTTGAGGAATAGAAAAAAATGAAAAGATCCAGATGTCCACACTAGATAAATTCTATGGGTTCATAGAAAACTATAGGAACTGGTGTAGAATGTTGTTTAAGATATATTATTAAGTGCAAAAAAATTCAGACTTTTATGTATATGCACATACATAAAATATATATGTATGTGTTTGTATAGACAATGATGTATACATGTATATGTGAATATATGTATATATATGTATATGTGTGATCAGTTGGGCCCGACTCTTTGTGACCCCATGGACTGTGGCTGACCCACTAGGCTCCCCTGTTCATGGTGTTCTCCAGGCAAGAACACTGGAGTGGGTTGGCATGCACTCCTCCAGGGGATCTTCCTGTCTCAGTGATTGAACCAGTGTGCTGGAGCCATGAAAAGGTGGGGACCTGGGTCCCTGAGTCACCATGTGGAGGAGGAGAGTCATCCACTGACCAGAAACAGCCTTCCAGGGTAATCAGGTGAGTTAGAAACAAACTTCTTCGTTTGACTTTTCACCCAGTTGGGGGCCTATTTGTTACTGCAGGATTCCTGTCTTAGCTTGGCTGCTATAATGAAATACCGTAGACCGAGTGGCTTAAATAACAAATATTTATTTTCTCGCAGTTTGGGAAGCTGAAAGTCCAAGACCAGGTCAGTTCCTGAGGAGGGTTTGCTTCCTGGTTTGTAGATGACCACCTTCTCTCTGTGTCCTTACATGGAGGAGAAAGAGAGAAAGAGATAGTGTCTCTTCTTATAAGGGCAGTAATTCCTGGAGAAGGAAATGGCAACCTACTCAAGTACTCTTGCTGGGAAAATCCCATGGACAGAGGAGCCTGGTTGGCTACAGTCCATGGGGTCACAGAGTCTGATGCGACTTAGCAACTGAACGACAACAATCCCATCACGAGGGCCCCAACCTCCCGATCTCACTTAAACCTCATGACCTCCCATCTCCAAATAGCATCCCGTTGGAAGTTAGAGACTTCAAGAGATGAATTTAAGGGGACATCAGCCAGTACGTAGCATTTCCCTACTGGTAAAGAATCTGCCTGCAATACAGGAGACCTGGGTTTGACCCCTGGGTCAAGCAGATACCCTGGAGAAGGAAATGGCAACCCACTCCAATATTCTTACCCGGAGAATTTCAAGGACAGAAGAGCCTGGTAGGCTACAGTCCATGGGGTCGCAAAGAGCCGGACACGACTGAGCAACGAACACACACAACTAATATACTACTTCACAGAAGCAACACTGGTTTCAGTCAATGAATGCTTTTCTCATGCTTTGAAAGCTTTGCATTCAAGAGAATTCACACAGGTGTGGAGTCCTGTTGAGAACACCAAAGCGTTCATTAAAAAGACAGCTAAAGATAGCATCTTTCACAAAATCATTTGCTCTCACCTCTTCCTTCTTGTTCTCTCTCTCAGCCTTCATTCTTTTTCTTCCACCTGCTATTTGAGCTCTCTTAGGTAGTTTCATGCCTCCCTGTATTGCTGTGTGTGCTAAGATCTCTATTAACAAGGCATCTTAACTAGCCCCAGACTAAACAAGTGTTGCTAAGACCCACGGAAAAAATGGTATATCTTCCTGAGTTCTAGGCTGAAGAGAAATTCAACAGACTGTGGATTCTAATAGCCAGAATAAAGCTAATTCAAATGTCATTTTCCATCGCCCTTCAAATGCATTCATCCCTTTCTAGATGTTTTATTTGACTGATGGTAAAAGTGATTTCTGGACCCTAAACAATCTCCAGAACAGGTAAGGGACAAGTGCAGGGCTCTACCTAGAAGTAAAAACTTATAACAAAAAAAGGACTTCTCTGGCAGTCCAGTGGTTAAGACTCCACACTTCCAATGCAGAGGGCATGGGTTTGAAGCCTGGTCAGGGAAGATCCCACATGCCATGCGGTGAGGCCAAAAAAAAGATGAAGGAGGTTCAAGGGGTAGGGGACATATGTATACCTATGGCTATCATGTTGATGTATGGCAAAAACCAATACAATATTGTAAAGCAATTATCCTTCAATTAAAACCTTTTAAAAATGGGAAGAAAAAAGACTTAAAAATAATTCTTCAAATTAAAAAAAGCAGGGAGTAACAAAAAAAAACTCATTAAGTGGGATTGCATCAAACTAAAAAGATTTTTGTACAGCAAAAGGAACCATCAACAAAACAAAAGGCAATCTATAGAACAGGAGCAGATATCTGCAAATTATGCATTGGACCTGAGTGCTAAGTCGCTTCAGTCGTGTCCAACTCTGTGCGACCCTAAGGACTGTAGCCTGCCAGGTGCCTCTGTCCATGGGACTCTCCAGGCAAGAATACTGGAGTGGGTTGCCATTTCCTTTTCTAGGGGATTGTCTGGACCCAGGGATCGAACCTGGGTCTCTCAAATCTACCTGCATTGGCAGGTGGATTTTTTACCATCAGCACCACTTGGGGAAGCCCCATATATCAGATACAGGGTTGGTATCCAAAATCTGTAAAGAACTCATACAACTCAGTACCTTAAAAAAAAAAAAACTGTATGGCTGAGTCCCTTTGCTGTCCACCTGAAACTATCACGATACTGTTCATCAGCTCCAATACAAAATAAAAATGTTAATTAAAAAAATTTGGCAGAGGGGATTTCCCTGGTGGTCCAGTGATTAAGACTTCAACATTCCACTGCAGGAGGCATGGGTTTGATCCCTGGTTAGGGAATGAAGATGCCCCATGCTTTGCAATGCAGTCAAAACATAGTTTAAAAAAAAAAATCAACAGAGGCACTAAATAGACATTTTTCTAAAAGAGACATCCAAATGGCCAACAGTCAAATGAAAATATGCTCAACATCACTAATTCTCAGGGAGATGCAAATCAGAACTACAATGAGATATTGTTGCACACTGTTTAGAATCACTACCATCAAAAAGACAAGGGGGCTTCCCTGGCAGCTCAGTGATAAAGAATCCTTCTACCAACGCAGGAGACATGGGTGCGACCCCTGATACAGGCTGATACCGCCTGTCGAGAAGCAACTAAGCCCGTGCGCCACAACTACTCAGCCTGTGCTGCAGAGGCCGGGAGTCGCACCTACTAAGCCCATGTGACTCCACTACTGAAACTCTCGCAGCCTGAGCCCGTGCTCCACAATGAAAAGCCACAAGGAGAAGTCTGCACCACTGGAGAGTAGCCCCTGCTCGCCCCAACTAGAGAAAAGCCCGAGCAGCCACGAAGACCCAGCACAACCGATAAACAAATAAATAAAATTATTTTTTAAAAGGATAAGAGGTGAAAAGTGATGGCAAGGATAGAGAGAAAAGCGAACCCTCATGAACTGTTGGTGGAAGAGCTGAAAGGTAACAGGGAAGTAATCCAAATGTCCATTGATAGGTGAAGACAAACGAAATATCCAATGGGATGTTTTTTGGCTTTGAGAAGGAAGGAAATCCAGACACGTGCCACAACATGAATGCACCTTGAGAACATTATGCTCAGTGAAGGAGACCAATCGCAAGAGGACAAGTGCTGTACGATTCCACTTATATGAGGCCAAATTATAGAGACAGAAAGTAGAATGGTGGGCTGCCAGGGGCTGGGAGGAGGGCAAGTGGGGTTTAATGTTTAATGGGAACAGAGTTTCTGCTTGAGAAGATGAAGAAGAGACCTGGAGACGAATAGTGAGTTGCAACTGCTGAGTCTGCATGCTGCAGTTACTGAAGCCGGCATGCCTAGAGCCGGTGCTGCAGAACAGGAGAAGCAACCACAGCGAGAAGCCCCCCATCGCCGCACCTGGAGAAGGTCTGAGCACAGCAACAAAGACCCGGCACAATCGAAAATAAATTAATTTTTTAAAATACCCTCTTTTATTTATTTATTTATTTATTTATTTATTTTTGTAATTTTTACTTTATTTTACTTTACAATACCGTATTGGTTTTGCCATACATTGACATGAATCCACCATGGGTGTATATGAGATCCCAATCCTGAATCCCCCTCCCACATCCCACCCCATTTCCTCTCTCTGGATCATTCCCATGTACCAGCCCCAAGCATCCTGTATCCTGTATCGAACATAGGCTGGTGCTTCGTCCTTACATGATAGTATACATGTTTCAATATACCCTCTTTTTAAACTTTTTCTTTTATATTGGAGTGTAGCTGATTAACAATGTGTTAGTTTCAGGTGTACGGCAAAGTGATTCAGTTATACATATGCATGTTATCTCTCCTTTTTCAAACTCTTTCCTCATGTAGGTTGTTACATGATAATGAGCGGAGTGAGCTGAGTTCCCTGTGTTGTACAGTAGGTCCTTGCTGGTTATCCATTTTAAATATAGCAGCACAGACATCCACTTATTGCGGGCACCAATAAGTAAATCTACACATAGATCAGAGCTTTCAGGCTAATTCAGACAACCCAAAGCCACTCTGCCTCAGGCAGAGTGAATTCACCCCACACCCTGCCTACACCAAGAGAAGCTAAGAGAAAGGTGAAATGAAAAAGCCAGGGCCAACAGGAGCTCTTGTTGCTTGGGGCCAAACTCCAGAACTGCCCCACATACACGAGAACAGAGCTAAAGAAAATGCCAAGCCAGATGGCAAAGGCTGAAGGCTAGGCTGAGACCAGCACGCCAGCAGAGCCCTGAGTACAGCTGCAAAGGTCCCTCCCCTGGTGAGAAGAAACTGTCTCAGCTGGGCTTTTCACCTGCTTCGTCAGTTGCCCACCACAGTGGAGGGAGACACACACTCCCTCCCACCAGGATGAACAGATCCCCTGGGATTGCTGGATGATTTTTCACAGCAGCCTCAGGACACTGACTAGGCTTTAGGAAGGAGAAAGGAGGGGAAATCCTTGGGGTGCAGGCTGCTGGGCAACATCCAGGTGAACCACGGATATTTATTTATTTATGGCTGCAACAGGTCATACTTTCGGGGCATGGGCTACCCTCCAGTTGTGGTGCTCGGACTCCAGAGCGCACGCCCTCCATAGTTGCAGCAAGCAGGCTCTCTAGCTGAGGCTCGCAGGCTTAGCTGCCCTGCAGCATGTGGGATCTTAGTTCCCCAACCAGGGATCGAACCCACATCCCCTGCAATGGGAGGTGGATTCTTAACCACTTGACCATCAGGAAAATACTGCAAGCTGAATTCTTCCTCCCAATTATAGTTTCATGGCTCCATTATCTTTTCCATCATTCATTCATTCATCTAGCCAGTGATATTTATTGAGCACTTACTATGTGTCTGTCGTAGGGGACCCAAAGAGAATATGTAAACAAAAGGGAATATGG
This sequence comes from Cephalophus harveyi, assembly GCA_006410635.1. Classification (NCBI taxonomy): domain Eukaryota; kingdom Metazoa; phylum Chordata; class Mammalia; order Artiodactyla; family Bovidae; genus Cephalophus; species Cephalophus harveyi. Next base: position 293,055 of record SJYT01039256.1, on the reverse strand, counting down.
ATTCCCTGCCCTCATGGAACTGACATTCTAGTAAGCTAGACAGACAAGAAACAAGATAAACAAGTAAAATTATGCAGAGGAAAGAAAATAGAAGAGGAGGAAAAGGAAGGGGAAGTGGAATGTCATTTACAGAAGGTAGGATTTCCCTAGTGGTCCAGTGGTTAAGAATCCACTTTCCAATGCAGGAGGAAATGGGTTCCATCTATGGTTGGGGAACTAAGATTCCACATTGTTGTGGGGCAACTAAGTCTGCATGTCACAATTATTGAGCTAGAGACCATGCTCCACAATTAGAGAAGCCCATATGTAGCAAGAAAGACCTTGCACAGCCAAAATAAAAAAATAATAATTTAAAAAAGTAAAAAGAAGAAGGTGGTTAGAAAGGACCCTTGTGGGAAAGATCCATTTGAGCAAAGATCTGAAAGAGGTGAGGGAGGAACCATGAGGGTTGGGTGGTGGGGCGGGGGGGAGAGAGTGGTCCAAGCAGAGGGAATAGCCCTTGCAAAGGTCCCATGGCTGGTGCGTGCCTGGTGAGTTCAAGGAACAGCAAGGAGGCCTGTGTGGCTGGGGTAGAGTGAGCGAGTGAGCTGACAGAGGAAGGTGACAGGGATAGATGGTAGAGACCCTTGTGGATTACAGAGAGGACATAGGATTTTGTTGTTGTTGTTTTTGTTGTTTTTTATGAAAGTGAAAGAGTGAAAAAGTTGGCTTAAAACTCAACATTCAAAAAACTAAGATCATGGCGTTCAGTCCCATCACTTCATGGCAAATAGATAGGGAAACAATGGAAACAGTGACAGACTTTATTTTGGGGGGTTCCAAAATCACTGCAGATGGTGACTGTAGCCATGAAATTAAAAGACGCTTACTCCTTGGAAGAAAAGTTATGACCAACTTAGACAGCATATTAAAAAGCAGAGACATTACTCGGCCAACAAAGGTCCATCTAGTCAAGGCTATGGTTTTTCCAGTAGTCATGTATGGATGTGAGAGTTGTACTATAAAGAAAGCTGAGCACAGAAGAACTGATGCTTTTGAACTGTTGGAGAAGACTCTTGAGAGTCCCCTTGGACTGCAAAGAGATCCAACCAGTCCATCCTATAGGAAATAAGTTCTGAATATTCATTGGAAGGACTGATGTTGAAGCTGAAACTCCAACACTTTGGCCACCTGATGCAAAGAACTGACTCATTTGAAAAGACCCTGATGCTGGGAAAGACTGAAGGTGGGAAGAGAAAGGGATGACAGAGGATGAGATGGTTGGATGGCATCACCAATTCAAAGGACATGAGTTTGAGTAAACTCCGGGAGTGGGTGATGAACTGAGAAGCCTGGTGTGCTGCAGTCCATGGGGTCACAAAGAGTTGGACACGACTGAGAGATTGAACTGACCTAACTGAAGGTGGGAGCCATGGAAGATTCTAAGCAGAGGAGGGACATGACCTGACTCAGGTGTTCTCAGGTGCCCCCTGGAGGTCAGATTTGTAAGAAACTCAAAAAGTCATAGAAGTGATCACCCAACCATTGTGGGCCTCCCTCTCTCCCTCCTTCACCCCACATTCTACACATCATCAGGGCTACTGACTCTGCCTCATACTTCTCTTTCACTTGCCGAGGTTCAGACCCTCATTCGATCCATGCAGAGGGACTGTAATCTTTTCCTCTGTGTTCTGAGCCCTAACTCTCGCTTCAATTCATCATAGCCTATCAGGTTATCTGTTGGCCAATCCCAAAAAGACTTCCCTGCCAATCCTGAACACATCCTAACTTCCACACCTCTTTGCCTCCATCCTGAATATCCTTCTATCTCCCCATCTCCAAAGTCCAGCTCAAAAGATGTTTCTGTGGATCTTCCCTGGCAGTCCAGGGGATGAGATTGCACACTTCCAGTGCTAGGGGGCATAGGTTTGATCCCTGGTCAGGGAACTAAGATCTTCCATGCCCCTGGGCACAGACAAAATAAATAAATAAAAGGGGAATTGTAGTTTTTGGGGTTTTTTTTAAGATGTTTCTGGGGCTTCCCTGGTGGTCTAGTGGTTAATGAGTGGCAATTGAGGGCAGGAGGAGAAGAGGGCAACAAAGGATGAAACGGTTGGATGGCATCATCAACTCAATGGACATGAGTTTGAGCAAACTCCAGGGGATAGTGAAGGACAGGGAAGCCTGGCATGCTGCAGCCCATGGGGTTGCAAAGAGTCAGACACACCTGAGCAACGGAACAACAATGACAAATTGTGGTTAAGAAAACACCAGCCAATGCAGGGGACACACATCTGATCCCTGGTCCAGGAGAATCCCACATGCCTCAGAGCGACAAAGCCTGTGTGCCACAACCACTGAAGCCTGCGAACTGAGAACCTGCGCTCTGCAACAGGAGAAACCGCTGCAATGAGAAGCCCGAGCATCGCAACAAAGTGTAGCCCCTGATTACCACAACTTGAGAAAGCCTTCAGGCAGCAACGAAGACCCAGAACAGCCAAAAATAAATGAATCTCAAAAATATATATATTATTCTGCTATCAAGCCTCCAAGAGAATTTACCAGCGCCCAAATCCTTCACCTGCCCACATGTGTCCACAGCTCTCTACCTCCAGCATCTGCCACTCCCTGCATGGGGCTAGTTCTGGCTGCAGGATCGAAGGACAGGCCAGAGGTTCTGGGAAGTTAATACCCTTGGAATATTCCTCAGCCAATGACTGATGAGAGTTGGTGGAGAAATGCCCCCAGCTTTGCAACTGGCCTGCTTGGTTCCTGGATCAGTCCCTTCCTGCTACGTAACCTTGGGCAAGCCACTTCACCTCTCTGAGCTAGTTTCCCCATCTGTAAAATGAGGATGATGAGAGCACAGACTTTATCAAGCTCTTGTGAAGAAGAAATCATTTCAATCTACGCAATGTGCTTACAACAGTGACCGGCACATGGTAATTTCCTACACGTGAGGCGTGCGCGCATGCTCAGTCGTGTCTGGACCGTAGTCCGCCAGGCTCCTCTGTCTGTGGGATTTCCCAGCCAAGAATACTGGAGTGGATTGCTGTTTCCTTCTCCAGGGGGTATTCCCAACCCAAGATTCGAACCTGGGTCTCCTGCATTGTAAGCAGGTTCTTTACCATCTGAGCCACCAGGGAAACCCAAGATCCCACAAGTTGTGTGACAAAAAAAAAGCAAGGTAGAGCCTCTTGTGCAGAGCAATATCACAACTGGGCTCATGCTCCGGACAACTGACCCCACTAATCATCCTTTATTGTCGCTTTCTCTCTTAAACTTACTTGAATCCATTGGAACCGGAAGGTTAAACGGAAAAAAAAAAAAAATAGCCAGGAAAAAATAAAATAGAACTCTGCCCAGGAGAGAATGGGGCTCTAATGTTTTTCCCTTAAACCAAAATTTAAGGGACATTTGCTGTCCTCTGTGTTCTCAGGGTTAGGGGCACAGTTTTGCCTACAAACTGCATTTTTGGAATCCTTTGCCTTCCATACCTGGGTTTTATTCATTTATTTGCTTGCACCGGGGCTTCGCTGCAGCACACAGAATGTTAAATGCAGCATTCAAACTCTTAGTTGCAGCATGTGGGATTTAGTTCCCTGACCGGGGATGGAACCCAGGCCCCCTGCATTAGGAGCACGGAATCTTAGCCACTGGAGCACCGGGGAAGTCCCCAATACATGTGTTTTTGACTTGGCACTTAGCATTAGTAGGAACTTCATGATCTCCCTCATTCGTTCTGCCCCTTTGACCAACCAGCGGCTGTGGATGGTTATCAACATATTACTACATGAAGACATGAATCCATTATGACGGTAATTGTCAGTGCTGACATACATCGTTTGTTCAGCAAATATTTACTGACTACGGACTGTGTGGCACTGTGACTCAATTATTCCACACCTTGAGATCTTAAAACTCTCAAGATATCATCTAGAAACTGCCTCCCCACTGGAGCTGAAAGAAATTGTAGTGATGGTTTTGGCTGGAGGGAAAGAGCTGGATACTAAAATCGGAATCACTTTTAGAAAAAGAAGAAGTGAGTAGTCTGGGTTTCCAGTCCTGAAAAAATATTTAAAGACTGAGCCTTCCTACATTGTTCTTGCTCACTAAGAATGAACGTGTGACTGTTGGTGGGAATGTAAATTGGTACATCCACTATGGAGAACAGTATGGAGGTTCTTTAAAAAACTGCAACTAGAACTACCATATGACCCTGCAATCTCACTCCAGGGCATACATCCAGAGAAAAGCATGATCTGAAGGGATACACGCACTCCAACGTTCTTTGCAGAACTATTTACAACAGCCAAGGCATGGAAGCAACCTAAATGTCCATTGACAGAGGAACAGATGAAGAAAATGTGGTACACATACACAATGGAATATCACTCAGCCATTAAAAAGAATGAAATAATGCCATTCGTGGCAACACAGATGTACCTAGAAAGTGTCATATGGAGTGAAGCAATTCAGACAGAGAATGAGAAATAGCATGTGACATCCATTATTTGTGGAATCTAAAAAGAAATGATACAAATGAACTTACTTACAAAATAGAAAGAGACTCACAGACTTAGAAAACAGACTTATGGCTGCCAGGAGGAAGGGATAGTTAGAGTTTGAGATGACCATGTACACACTGCTGTATTTAAATGGATAATCAACAAGAACTTATTGTATACACAGGGAGCTCTGCTCAGTGTGATGTGGCAGCCTGGGTGGGAAGGGGTTTGGGGAGAATAGATAACATGTACATGTATGGCTGAGTCCCTTCACTGTTCACCTGAAACTAGCACAACATTAATCGGCTCTATGCCAATTTTAAAAAAGTTCAAAATAAAAAAGAATGAATGTGTGAAATAGTAGGGTCTAGGATATGTTTCCAATACTCATCTGACCTGCATGCTCTAAGGGAAGGGTGGGTGGGACACCTGAAACAAAGGGGAAGTTGAAGTCTGAGCTACAAAAGAAATCAGAAGTGAAAAGAAGAAGCCAGACACATTTCTATGAAGCATGGAGAAGAGAGAAATCCATAAAGAGAGAAAGCCTGTAGTTGGTTGCCAGGGGCCAGGGGATTGAGGAATGAGAGTAACTGTTTCATGGTAGAGAGTGTCTGTTTGAAATGAACAGAAAATTCTGGAACTATTAATAAATAGAGGTAATGGTGGCACAACATTACAAATATACTAATACTGCTTAACTGGTGAAATTAAAATGGTGAAAACAGTAAATTTTATGTTGGGTGTATTTTAAATTAGAAAAGAAACTGGATACACATCCTTGCTCTGGAGAGAAATTTAAAAGTAGCCAAAATTAGCACAGAGAACTGTGATCAATATCTTGTAACAACCTATAGTGGAAAACAATCTGAGGAAGAATATATATACATATATATGCTGTGCTGTGTTTTAGTCACTCAGTCATGTCTAACTCTTTGAGACCCCCTGGACTATAACCTACCAGGCTCCTCTGTCCATGGGGATTCTCCAGGCAAGAATATTAGACTGGGATGCCATGACCTCCTCCAGGGATCTTCCCAACTCAGGGATCAAACCCAGGTCTCCCACATTGAAGGTGGATAATTACCAGCTGAGCCATGAGGGAAGCCCAAGAATACTGGAGTGGGTAGCCTAGCACTTCTCCAGGGAATCTTCCCAACCCCAGAATTCAAACCAGGGTCTCCTGCATTGTATATATATATATAAATTACCTTGCTGTACACCTAAAACTAACACAACACTGTAAATTAACAACACTGTAAAATAACTATACTTCAATTTTTTAATGATTAAAAAGGTAATAAATAAGTTTGTGCTAAGTCGTTCATTCTGGCTCTGAGTGAGAGACTATACCATTGTGTTATCTGGGTCATTAAGACCTTTTTTGTACAGCCAGACATTCTGGAGTGTGAAGGCAAGCGGGCCCTAGGAAGCACTGCTGCCAATAAAGCTATTGGAGGTGCCGGAATTCCAGCAGAGCTATTTAAAATCCTAAAAGATGATGCTATTAAAATGCTGCACTCAATATGTCTGCAAATCTGGAAAACCCAGCAGTGACCACAGGACTGGGAAAGGTCAGTCCGCATCCCAGTTCCAAGGGCAGTATCAAAGAATGTTCACACCACTGGACAGTTGTACTCATCTCCCACGCTAGAAAGGTCATGCTCAAAATCCTGCATGCCACACTTCAGCATTATGCGCACCGAGAACTTCTATATGTCCAAGCTGGGTTTAGAAAAGACCCAGGAACCAGAGATCAAATTCCCAACATTTGCTGGATCATAGAGAAACCAGGGGAATTCTAGAAAAACATCAACTTCTGTTTCATTGACTACACTAAAGCCTTTGATTGTGTGGATCATAACAAACTGTGGAAAATTCTTAAAGAGATGGGAATACCAGACCATATTACCTGTCTTCCCAGAAACCTGTATGCGGGCCAAGAAGCAACAGTTAGAATCCTGTACAGAACAACTGACTGGTTCATTGAGAATGATAAAGGAGTACGACAAGGTTGTTTATTGTCACTCTGTTTATTTAATTTATATGCAGAACACATCATGGGAAATGCCAAGTTGGATGAGTTACAAGCTGGAATCAAGATTGCCAGGAGAAATGTCAACAACCTCAGATATGCGAATGATACCACTCTAATGGCAGAAAGTGAAGAGGAACTAAAGAGCCTCTTGATAAGGGTGAAGGAGGAGAGTGAAAAAGCCGGCTTAAAACTGAATATTAAACTAAGATCATGGCATCCAGTCCCATCACTTCATGGCAAATAGAAGGGGGAAAGGTGTAAGCAATGACAGATTTCCTGTTCTTGAGTTCTAAAATCACTGTGGATGGTGCACACAGCCATGAAATGAGAAGACAATTGCTTCTTGGCAGGAAAGCTATGACAAACCTAGACAGCGTGCTCAAAAGCAAAGACATCACTTTGCTGACAAAGGTCCATATAGTCAAGGCTATGGTCTTTCCATAGTCTTGTACGAATGTGAGAGCTGGACAATAAAGAAGGCAGAGCATTAAAGAACTGATGCCTTTGAACTGTGGTGCTAGGAAAGACTCTTGAGAGTCCCTTGAAAAGCAAGGAGATCAAACCAGTCAATCCAAAAGGAAGTCAACCCTAAATTCTCTTTGGAAGGATTAATGCTGAAGCAGCAATACTTTAGTCACTGAGGGGAACAGCGGACTCACTGGAAAAGACCCTGATGCTGGGAAGAGTGAAGGCAGAAGAAGAGGGTGACAGACAGTGAGATGGTTGGATGGCATCACCAATTCAATGGACATGAACTTGGGCAAACTCTGGGAGATAGTGAGGGACAGGGAAGCCTGGGGTGCTGCAGTCCACCGGGTAGTGAAGAATCGAACACAACTTCGCAACTGAACAAGTCGGTCACTCAGTAGTGGCCAGCTCCATGGACTGTAGCCCACTAGGCTCTTCAGTCCATGGGATTTCCCAAGCAAGAACACTGGAGTGGGTTGCCATGTCCTCCTCCAGGGGATATTCCTGACCCAGGGATCGAAATTGCATCTCCTATATCTCCTGTGTTGGCAGACAGATTCTTTCACAGAGCCACCTAGGAAGCCCATTAATAAATGAAACTTTACAAAACCACATTACCTTTATTAATCAATTCTTGCAAGAATATCAACAACAAACAAGTAGCCAAGATTTAGTGAGCACCTACTATGTGCCCAGCACTGAGTATCACCTGGCCTGGTCTCCCAGGACCTCTACTATTGGGATGCCACAATTGGCCTGACTGTCAACTAGAACACTGATGCACAGACTTATGCCCCAGTTTCTAAGACTCTGACCAGTCAGTCAGACTCTGATTCTGCCCTGGAATCCAGCTGAAATGCAGATTGTAACTCAACAGGCCTGGATGGGGCCTGAGACTCTGCATTCCCAGAGTATGCTGCCAGCCCAGGGTCTGCACTTTTGAGATGAAGGTCTGAGGATTCTGACCAGCTCCCCTCCGTTCCCCCACTCAGTTCAGTCAGTCTTGCTGACCACCATCAGACAGGCTTGGCCCTGCTGGGAGGGGGTTAGGAGAGCATGCCAAGAGCCCTCGCCTGTCTGTCACTGGGAAGACAGTTGGCTTGAAAGATCCTGGAATAAGATCTTCCCTCACTTGCCCTCGGCCACTAAGAGCCCTCTTGTCCTGTAAGGTAGCATTTTAAAAAAAAATAAGAAACAAGTAAGTCAAACCTTCTGCTGGTGCTATGATGTTCAAGAGCTGCACATGGCATTACTTTGCCGGTCATTTACCCAGTAATTTGTTCAATGTCAAATCCGCCCTTGGGGGACTTCCCTGGCGGTCCAGGGGTTAAGACTCTACACTTCCATTGGGGGGGGGGGGGGGGGGGGG